>UCOJ01000107.1:0-203986 GCA_900474305.1 Cecidostiba fungosa | reverse complement strand
ATCGTATCCTCTGTATAAACTTCGAACAGATGCATGGCTTTCGTGGTTCGCGGGAGACCGTATACAGCTTCTTCGTTCAGATTCACATAAGCAAGGCCATCAGCACCAGTTACGAGAATCACTTGCAAATAATTAACCGGACCCGGTGGCTCCAACTTTGCAACGTTTGTACAACTGCCAGCTAACTCGCCTAAAAAAAATACGGGACACCATGTTAAATTATTGCCTCTTTCTTTCTGAAAAAAACCCTTGTATTATAGCGAAGTCTGCAGACGTTTGGTGTAATTTGCTGCAGAGAGGTAATTGTGTATGGACTCTCTGCAGCAAATTGGACTTATTACAAGAAAGAAGTAGTTACGCAGCTGCAGTTCTGTACGTGGCTGTAGGCTTTGCAACATGATGTATAATAATAAAACTCACGTGGCTTGTTAACAACCAGAAACGCTATCGTGGCAATGAAGATGAGAACAGTAATCGCAGCAATGGTGCTCAGACAGCAACACTTGGGACATGTCACTTCAAGCTTTGGCGGCACGTAAAGGATCCCCAGGAACCGTTTACGCTTATGATCCTCGTCTGACTCCTCGTCCTCGATCAGCACAGTGTCTGCAGCGTATCAAAGAAAACCCATTGATTTCTATACGAAGAGAAAACATAGCGAAGGTGTTTCCGAGTTTGTTCAGTTGTACCTACTTACGAAATAACAAGCACTGCACGCGCGCGATTATACCCGCCCAATGTTTTCTAGTAACAGTTATAAGGATGATATTAGCGTTATTATACATTCCTCATAATACAGTGTTAAATGGGCCCTCAAGTATATATAGTATAAAGGGTACTAAGCACCGCAGTTACAATAGTTAATATATAATGTTTTAACTCCGTTTAATAGAATATAATCTCGTTGTGTAGACGAACTCACCGCTCAACGGCGACATGCTGATTCGCTTTGCGCTATTGCTCCGATTCATTTTCGATTCGATGTACTAAGTACTTATATATACTAGTTCGCGTAGCTCCGACGCTTTTGCACGTCCACTACTGAAGAATGTCGAGGCTACTATAATATGCAGACGGTCCACTGCAGTGCTGCTCATATGAGATAGCACACTTATCGCGTTTCCGACGAGTCAGCGGTGTATCTCGTCGCGGCATAAACATTGTCAGGGGCGTACATATCAGTGTGTATATAATTATATTCTGTGAATTCTTGATTGACGCTTATCTCGTATCTCTGTATATTATTTTAATTGTGAATTGTTCAAAAAGATCTTTTTTTTTATTTTGTATAGTTAGAATTTGTAAAGGGTAAAAATTGCGGGGATTTTAAAATTTCCGCAAATGTTGCGGTAAGTTTTACTGCAGTGCGTTCTTAACTATTGAGTCGCCGGCTATTCTCCTTTACTTCAAGTCTCATTCGCCAATAAGTCTTATTCATGTCTCCAGGCGGAAGAGACCAATTTGTAAGAAGAAAAATAAACTCGATCGAGTCGCTCCCCTCCGGAAATTTCGGAATTGCGACTACTTACTTCCCATCAGGCGTAACGTTGTTCTCCTGCTCGTATATATACATCAGACAAGGGGGCCAGGAGAGACCCTAAGCGGATTAGTACGCAATTTTTTTCGAAGGAGGATAGCAATAAAAATGATGAATTGATCAACTGCGCTTATTTCTTTCTCGTTTATCGCGCGCGCGCGCGCGTCCGCACGTTTTTGCTTATGTTCTTTTAATTCTCAGGCCGCGGCTCATTATCTCAGGCTCGTAAATTTTCACGAGAGAGCTGCGCAGGCGAGGAAAAAGTACAGTCGCCAGTACGTGAGAGATACAGGCTCCTTTCGTCCATGCGAAAATCAATATTACAGTGGACGGCACACGATGAAACTCTCTTTCTCCGAGGAAAAAGAAGAGAGGACTGCACACCTTTGTAAAAGTGTCGCCTTATCAGTTCGACACAGCCCTTAACAGAACAAAGTATGCGCGCAGTTTTAACGTACACTATTCGTCCGAGGAGAGAGAGAGAGAGAGAGAGCGTATTATACCGGCCGCAGCGAGTGCACGGCGAAGATATCGTGTAAGTCGGACTTAAAGGCTCTTCTTGCTCTCTCTTCTCCCTCTCTTTCTCTCTCTGACGCGCGAATGAAAGAAGAAGCCGAAGAAGTGGCTGTACATATATACACCTACAGCGGAATCTACTAGCACTGGCTTTTTCTCGCCCTAGGATTTGGGCCGGCCTTTTTGCGGCCCCTTTGTCTCTTTCTCGTGTGTTTTTTTCCTCTCACGCGCAGCGCAGTCTGCGGTTATATGAGCCCGAGAGCTTATCGAGGTAATGGAAAAGAAATCGGCGCCTCGAGGATTATCGAGAGCAAGCGAGCGCCGATAGTTCGGGATTACTCTTCGGGATTTTTCGAAAATAAAAGGAAGATGTACAATAATACACGTGTGCCGGCGACAAGTTCCATTCGCGCAGATCGGCAATATCGCATCTATATTAGGAGAGATGGATCGACTGCACACATATCGCGGCGGGCTTTATTATTCAGCCGGCTGCAGTGCTGCGCATGTGTATGCAGATAGCGGCTGGTGATTGAATTCTCGGACCATGTGTGCGTCGATAACCTAATGAACGGTCTGAATAATGATCGCCCGGCGATTATCATCGCTCCGAGTATGTAATACGCTCCATGACGTTTCCAGTATCGGTTGTGTATCGTCATTTAGAAAACTTATCTACAGCGCGTCAAAAAGTTACTTATTTATTTTTAATGTTGCAAAAAAATGTGGAATAATCTTGCTGCTCCATAGCTAAAAGCAAATTCTTTACCCTACCTATATGTATTGTGCAGCGCACACAAAGAAGCTGACCTTCCTTTTTAATTTCTCTCGGTCGAGCTTTTTTCTTCCCGATATGCATATAGCTTCTTCCCCTTTATAATACATGCCCACGGCGGCGCTTTGAGACTTTCTCCAAGGAGAAAAATAATTCCCAGTAATAACGATAACAATAAACAAAAAGCTCGCTCGCGCTTTGACAAATGGAGAGTAGTCCCTCTGGGCAGTCATTAAAATTGCGGCATACGTCCTTCTCCCCCGAAACTTGGAAAACGCCGAGCAGCAGCAGCAGCAGCGGCGGCGGCGGCGGCCCTGGAATTGGTTTGTAATTCCATTTCAACGGTCGCGTGCGGTCGCCGACTATTGGATTCGCCGACTCTCTCTCTCTCCTAATCGAATACGTTCTGCGCGCGCTCGATATTAATAACCGAATATCTATTTGCTCGGATAAACTTCGGGCCGCATGCGGAATAAACTGCTTACTGCAGCGCTGTGTGTCCGGTCTCGCTCTCTCTCTCTCTCTCTCTCTCGAGGTGGACGACACGAGAGGGAGAGAGAGAGAGCGATTCGATTCCGGTCGGACGAATTTTTCGCGCGGATTGATGTTTGGCGATTCATGGAAAAACGCTGCTACCGTTTCGATACGCTCGACCGTACACGTATAGGCCTCGATATATGCATATACACGTGAGAGGTGCGTATAATAGCTTTTTCGGATGGGAAAAATTGCTTAATCTTTCAATTTTCGGGTTATTGGGTCCGGCCGAACTCTGTCTTCGGTTCACCGAATTCTTTTTTCTTTTTTATTTTGTCCATCGATTCAGCGCACTCAGTATATATACATTGTAGCAGCAGGAAAAAGAAGCTTCTTAAGCGCAAGCAGTCCATTAGCGAGTGTCTGCGCATTCGAATTAAAACAGATAGCGCAAGAGTAATAGCGGAAAAGTGTCGTCGTCTTCTGGCCGCTCGCGATAAAGCAAGTGGTACTCGGGAATATTTCCCCATAAATAAACAATAAGCGCGACAGACGAATCTCTCACGGCGATCTCTCACACCCGCATACAAGATTTCCGTCATATATACGTGTATATATACAGACTACTCTTCCAAGAAAGCTACCTCGCTGCCGCTATACATACATAAAGCGAGAAAGTAGCTGGAGAGAGGGGGGGGGAGAGGACAAGTAATTTCCTCGGGCGAGGGCGTGAGGAGCATAGCCGACTCTTGCCGCCGAACTAAACTAAATAATATTGATGGCGAACGGAAATTGAAAGCCGTTACGGTTGCGGCGACGCTGCATAAATAAAATGCTGCCGGTCTTCGCGTGTGTGTGTGTGCGCGTATAACGGGCGCGCGAGCTTGCATTAGGATTAGACCGCAAGTCTGTGTACACACATATATGTGGGGAAATAAATTTTCTCAAAGGCGGAATTTATCGGCTTTTATGATGTAAGGGCTGCTGTGTGTGTAATGTGTTGCGCTACTGCCAACTTTGGGAGGAGGAGAAGAATCGACGCAGAGCGTATGGAGCTTTTCGGCGATGCTTTATGGGAGCAGGGTGAAGCTTTTCCGAGTTTTAACGATTGATTGATCGACTAATGGCTCTGCGGCAGTCGAACGAGGAATTGATAAGACAGAAATACAATATACCGCCCGCGTCATTTTATCGTTTGAATTCTTTTGCTTCATTTTTATTCTGTTCCGAGACACGCATATATTATCGTAAGGCGATTACCAGCTCTTTCAGCGGAATAGGTTCGAAGAAAAGGAAGCTTGCATATTTAGTGAAATAGCCACACGTAGGCGCGTATAAAGAAAATATCAGAGCAGGCATAAAGGACAGAACATCAGCAGCAGGTCTCATGCAAATTCTCCCAACGACGACGACGACGACGACGACGTAGATCTGAAATGCTGAAAAACGAGGGGCTTAGAGCGGCGAGTGCGCGGCCGGCGATAGGTGACGACGTTGTCGCCGCTTATACGTATATAGGTATATATAGGTATATACACACACGCATACATCTACGCAGTGTCGAGTATAATTTTTAGGCCGGCTATTCGTCCTTCTTGGCCGGCAGTTATAAAGTCGTACACGCGTTTTACGTATATAAAGGAGCTTTCGAGTGTGTGGGATGATTTAACGGAGAATTTAATAATCGGGCTATTTTTAGCCGCAAGTATCGGATTAGCGATTATTTCGGGCGAGCGCTTGCAGGCCGAGCGCTTAAATTCCATTATCTAACCCCCCCCCCCTCTCTCTCTCTCTAACCCGAGAGAGAAATTTCGAAAAAGAGGCAGTGCACGCACAGTACGGCTCAATGGCCCCTTTGTTCGGAGACTCGCGTTCGTCCAAGTATAATGATAATAATCATAATCGCGCAAAAATACCCGCCGACTCATCTTCATTAATACATGTATAATGCTCGTACCTCTCATTGTTCCTCCTTGCACAAGGGTGCACGGTCTCTGCCAGATTTATGTGCGCGTAAAAATTATAAACATTTCAAGCGTTCGTATTAAGAAGCAAAATAATGTGCGGCCTTTTTGTCTGGCTCCTTCCCTCCGCGCGCGCGCGATCGTACTAAAACCATACATACGCACTCGAGGCATCGGCGCGTGCATAATAACGCCGCAAAGCCCGGGACATAAAGCGACACCGTGCATTTATATACGCGTATCTCGTAAAGGCCTCTTCAATTCGCGCGATTTTTTTCTCTCTAGGCGCTTTATCGCTGCTGTTGGTATTTTTATAATGCAGCGGTACAATTGAACAATCAGTGATTTATATTCATCCATGGTATTATAAAGAAAATCTCGACGCGTCTAAAACCGAAATCCAAAACAAAAGCGTCTCCCGGGAGAGAGAGCGAAAACTCTTGACCCACTTGCCGTGGAGAAACAAATTGAATCCTTTGTGCCTGTAGCTTCAATATTCGCTGCGCTATGTATAAACCTCCGCGTATATAATAACATTACAGTCAGACTCTATGCTATATAAAGCAGAAGGCAGGTATGGATGAGAGTGTGTGGGGGCGGGTGTCTCGGTGTCTGAGATGTATAAAAGCGAGAATGATTTAACGATTAGCGAGAGCTGTAATTGTGCCATTACCAGGCAAGGCGATTTATACGCGGGACATTACTCGGCGCATTAAACTCATCTTTGCGCGCGCGCGCAAACTACCGAGAGTTCTGCTCTCTTTCTTTCTCTTGAAGTTTTACGGATCTAATGTCTGACCGATTTCGTGGTTTTACTACTTGTTTGCTGCTATTTGCGATGACTTTTCTTCTAGGTACACTTAATTGATCGATCAGTTGCCCGCTCTCGCCTTTCTTTAGAGAGAGAGAGAGGCTGGAATTACACCGAGATTCGAGGAAAAGCGTGGCGAGCTACCCGATGAAATATTCACCGAGCGATTCCCGGGCTGCAGTGAAAAGGGCGCATTGCCGGAATTAAGAAAGCACGGAAGCCTTTCGAGGCTTCTGGTTAATTACGCCAAAGTGAAACTCGAAATCGTCGACGTACTACGTGTAACGTCTTTTTTCAGAGTATGCCTATAGTACACACTGAACCGGAAGCACATTGTGCCATGACATAGGAGACGATCGTCGACCGGCGTCGTTCGTGATTGCCGGCATTGTCGCCGTCTTTTTCGGAAAACATCGAGATACACGCACATAGGTGTACAAGCAGCAGCAGCAGCAGCAGCTTTGAAACATTAAGCGCATATCTCAGCACTCCTCGATGCAGTTTTCGCAGTGGCTTGACCGCCTAATGAGCATCTCGAAGCCGCAACGAGAGAGTTTAGCAGCGGGCCTTAATTATCCGCGCGAAATCAGGTCATACGCCAACGAGTTGCGAGTATATATACACACATACACTGCAGCTCGAATTTTTTCGCTCGTTATGTTGCTTTGCAAGATAATTCGCGAAGCCCGTACTCTTGTTTATAATTGAATATGCACGGAAGAATTCACGGCAACAATAACGCGTGTGTGTGTGTGTCTGTTTGCATTTCGATTTAATTAAATCATGCGAGAGACTACTGCTACAGTTATTTGACTTGATTAATTACTACGTATGCACGTCCTACGAGAGCCGTTTGATCTCGAATTGGAGCCTGATGAGAATTCTTCATCGACGCACCGAGAAAAACATTCGGTTGTGACAGTAGAATTTGCTGCTGAATGCAAGCAACCTTATATTACTTCGTGGCGAATTTAGAAGGTAAAAATATTTTTTTTACTCCTCTAAGCCGATCCTTTTTTCCTATATATAATAATAATCAGCTTTCCCTCATCCACACGAAAGTGCAATAACACGAGGGTATAACCGTTAATCTGAAATCTGAAATCTAAACATTTATTATACCTCATTATTATACTATATGAGAGATAATCCTGTAACACTGGAGAACTTTATTTATGAGCTTGTCGTACCCACGGCGATGTAAACTGTCAGTCGTACCATCAATAATATTCGTCCTCGGTACGCTTAAAAAAATCAACCAAACTCAGCTTCTATACTTGCACTTCCCAATACACACTCACACACACAGTTCTTGGAAGAAGCCGCCGCTGCACATAGTGTAGGCCGCATGCGCGCGGCAAAGCACGTGAGCGGCTCTCAGCGCTCTCCGGAGTCCGGAGAGATACTCACCATCGCGGCAGTTGCGCGCGCGAGCCAGCAGCAGTTGGACCGTCGCTGCTGCTGCTGCTGCTACTGTTGCATCCGATCGCGAGTCTCGCACTTTATACCATAGTGTGCATGACATAGGTACCGGTATATTCGACGCAGTGATTGTGAGGGATGCGAGTACCGAGCCTTGCTGGAGTCGATTGAAGGTAGAGAGCACCGGGAGAAAAAATATAAATCGAATTGCACTATGCTGCGTAAGACGGTCTAAGAAAGTTACATTATACGTGGGGAGCGAAACTTTTTTAACGAAGCTCTAACCGCGACAAACGGCGTAAGTTTAGTAGAGAATCCGAAAGAAAACTGCGCCGCTGCTGCGTGCATATATGGAGAAGGCGAATTATGCCGCCAATATAGAGAAGAGAGGAACTCCTTCCGCACGCCGTGGGAAATGGGAAAAAGCGGACGAGATTACAGCAGCGGGCGCGCGCGTTATTGCGCCGAGACAAAGCGAGATGAGAAGAGAGAGAGAGGGAACGGAGCTTCCTCCTTGGGGCGGCGTACGTATACCTTCTCTCACTCGCGCTCTCTCTCTCTCTCTCTCTCTTAGTATATACCCAAGGGAATTTGTCGGGTTGGCTTTGATAAGTTTACCGTGGAAACTCTCGGCTCGTTGTTGCCGATGGTTGTTCTTGTTGTTGATATACTTTCTATTTGCTTTCTTCCTGTATACGAATAGCGTATATTCGAATTGAAAAAATAAATAAATACCCAGCAACGCGTCATCGCGCGCGCATCCCTCACGCAAGTCTCTCGCATATGAGTATTGTAAACACAGCTGCTACAACGAGGCGACAGTGCGTATATAATGAGTAGTGACTGTTCCGCGGTACGACAGCCTCAGTGACAGTGCAAGAGAGCCGCGAAGTTGGCGGATGTTCAGCTGGACTCGACGCCTTATCAAATGGTGAGAGCTTATGCATTTTAATTGTAAACCGCCCCCGGAATTATTGCCCTCGAGTAATTTTAATTGCGAAATTGCAGATAAGCATGGAGGCGTCGCCGAGTCTCGGAACCTCGACGACGACTCGAGCGCGCACAGCTTTACTCGCGAGTGGCTCCACTCTCAGTACAGACAGTCACCGGCGGGTAGTCTTCCTCGCGAGTCAAGCTGGCAGTGCTCAGACGCTGGCCGGCGCTGCTGCGACCGGACACGAGACGAGAACCTGGCCGCACCACTGGTCTCCCAACACGGTGAGTCGTGCTTTTTTTCTTCCTCTCTCTCTCTCCCTCTTTATAGCTCGAGACACAGCTCAGCGCGATTTCGGCGTTAGAGGCGATAAAGACGCAGTAATAAAAGCACGTGTTATAAACGCGCTGACACGACCGGTGTCGTTAAACTCGCTTTTTTTCTAATTAACGATCTTTTACGTGCGCGCGCGCGCGGCTCTAGAGCTACGCTCTTCTGAGACTTGTAGCTGGATAATAACGCGACGACGCTGGAGAAATTTCAATTAGCGGATCAAAATTCAAATTTTAATCTTCACCGAGTACCGCGGCTTTTGGCATGTATTAATTATGTATTTTATAGCAATAATCAGCTCTGCCTCATCTGCATGAAAGTGTGCACGACGAGAAGGTATAATCGTCAATACTGTAGCGAAAAAATGAAACTACGTCAAAGCCACGTCCGCGAGACTCTGCTCAAAAGGGCTGCGTATGCAGCCTTCCCGGACAGGCCGGTGACTAACACGCGCACACAAAGCGCGTGCATTTGTCGCCGCGTTTCGGCCAAAGCTTTGGTCGATGTCGCAGGCAGTTATATACGGGCTGCACGTCTCGACTCCCTTTCATTAAACGCATACACATGATAACGATCCCTTATGTGACACCATGTACGTTTCTGTGCCAAGTCAATCTAAATTTCTGTATCTTGGCGGAGAACGAGAGAGCCTTATCTGCGTCTATCTCTCGTGTCTCGTTATCAGCAAGATCCCGCTGTGTCCGGCCGTACCGTTCGGATTTGCATGGATATTCGTATCCGGTCTGTATCGCGCTTGATCGGCTTCCAACGATCGGTTTTTGGGCCCGACGACGACGTTGATTGGGATTCGATTAGCCGTTTCGAGGCTCCATATATACTCTTGCCGTGCGCGAATCTCCCCCGCGTGTACGAGTTGAGTGCCGGCTGACAGTTGCAAGTGAATTTCGAGAGCATGAATATTTTATGAGCCAGCTCGCGTCTCGGATGACGTTCGAGATGTTTGACCTACATATGTGCGGTGTATCGGCATTTATTTTTGCTCAAAGGTTAATTGGCGCTTCGTATACAGTGTCTGACTTTTTAAAAAGGGGAGGCATATGCAAACCGTTGGGATAATCTATACGAGACCAACAGCTGCGCGGGGAGATCTGGACCGAGTGTCACTCAGAGGTGAAATACGAGCTTGCTTTGTATAATTACAGAGAGATGAGTATCCCCAAAGACGATGGCCGGGTCAGCGGGTCGTACGTAGAAATATGGTCGCGCGAAAGTTCATCTATATTCCATCATAGCCCGACTGACGCGACTATTCATTGGATCTCATCTTTTATTGCGTGTTTAGCGTCTGGCGCCGCAAATACATACCAGGGCCAACGTCCCATTTTTACTGCAGAAGAGAAACAGCAGTGGGCGCAATCCCACCCAGTTCCGCAGTCTTCCAAAATTCAAATTCCGACTCAAAAAAACGACATGCAGCCACCGACGAGCGCCTTGCCAGCTAGCTTTATTAGCATTTCATTAAAAATTCCTCCGTCAAAGGACATGGCTCCAGCTCTCACGTTGCCGCAGGTATACGATGTAATAATATAACCTCGGCGTAAAAAACGAGCGCGACAGAGCTCCTCTTTATTCCCCGCCCTACTCTCCATTGAAGCTCTCACGCATATTATACAGATACCAGAGAGCGCTTTATCACGCCGGTATCAACTGTTTTGTCAGTTCCGCGGTGCTGGCGATGAATGGGACTTCTTCTTCATTAGAATTATTATCGGAGCCGTGGCAGCAGCGGCGGCGGCGCTGGCGCGTAATATAAGAATAATAATTCGGGATTTTACGGGCCGAGTCTCAAAAGAGAGGGAGGAGAGAGCCTCGCCGCATAGCTTCTCTAGCCGGATGGTTTTGTAAGACGCGCGCGGGCTCGCGTGTACGCTGCGCGCGGAATTTTTAATTCATTTACGCTGCCGCTGCGCTGCTACTGCTATTCTTGGCCAGAAGAATAGAACTCGGGGCTTCGGCTTTTCTTTTGGCCGTTTTGTTGGACTCTCTCGCTTTTTAGCTTCTTCTTCTTCTTCTTCCTGCTGTGGGGGAAGTTTAATGAACTCGCTGTGCTGGACGATCGATGATTTTTAATAATATCGGTGATATATACATGTACAGGAGGCAAAATGTCCAGTAATCCCGAGAGAGACAAGTCTAAATAAGGTGCCCCTTGAGACGCCAAGTTATTGTCGAAAGAATTCCCATTACTCGGCGCGCGAGAGAATCGCATTTTTGCAAAACGAGACGAAATCGGGGGATTCCCCGCGATCGGAAACTGCTGCAAGCCGCTCAGAGAGAAAGAGAGGGAGGCAGGGAGAGAGTGAGTGAGTCCTCTCTCTTTTCGCTATCGTTTCCTTCCGCCCGGCAAATTGAAAATAGGAATTGGTCCTTTGAAGTCGGTGAAACGACCCGTTCGTAATCTTCTTAATAAATACTCCTTTTCTCGTTTCCCCTCCCAGCATATCGCTACGGAGCGGCCTCTATTATCGCGCGTACTTTGCGAGATTGTTTCCACTCGCGTGTGTGGAATAAGGCAAATGAAACTTTTTATTAAATACTGATGTATAATACGCACGTCGAAACCGATTGGATATTGTGCCGAACGCATCAGCTAATTTCTCTCGCGTATAAATCACCATAACCCCGTAGCGATATTGCACCGCCAAGTATTTCCATTATTAATACTCGAAGACACTCGTTTTTCACTGCCAGCCAAACTAGTAGGAGGACGCGCGCCAATGTAACGTATAAGGCGCCTTCATTCGGGAGGCTTTAGAGAGGCACGCGCCGTCGCTGCAGCAGCACCTATACGCGAAACAAACGCGCGTCCCGTGATTTATTAACGTTCGTAACGAGGCGCAGCCTCCGGAATTTCGGGATGCCATTATGTAGAGAGAGAGAGAGAGAGAGACTACTAGACTCTCTTCTCTCCGACGAGTATAGTGTAGGGGATCTCGCTGCTCGCGAAGTAGACGTCGTAAAGAGAATTATTCACAACGAGCGAGCGAGCGTCCTTACCGACTGATGGTTATGGCGAAGGCAGCGCCCTCTATGGCCCTTAGAAATTGCCCCTCACATCTGGATACTATTCGGGGCTGCTGTACGCCTTCATTTTCAGGCCGAGCATTTTACGACTGTACATGAGAGAAGCGATCATACAAACTATGTCGTTTCGTCGTTTGCGTCGTCTCGTGCGTTGCGCTGAGCTTGCACTCGATGTGTCCTGGAAAATTGAAATTTTCATTAGCGGTCGGTTTATGTGTCGTTTTCAGCCCCCGCGCGCAGGAATTTGCCAGGTTATGTTTTGATAATTATCTTTTATCGCTCGCCTCGAGAGAGTTTAGTGAAATTTATATACGCAATCAAAGCCCCCTACTACACCAACAAGTCTGATAAAACCAAACGTATGATCATAAAAGCTTTGAGAATTATTAAGACGGCTTTACTGCCGAAGCACATATAACACGACACACCAGTGATTATATACACAGAGAGCGTCCAGCGTGTAGCACACACTTCCTCCCGCACGCGGAAAGTAATGTCAAAGTTAGGTTACGTTCGGTAGTAACTCGGAAGAGAGAAGACCGTGCGGAGATATACCCCTCGCGATTTTAAAGACTCCCTCGGAAGATCAGGTGTGCGAGGTGCGAAGAGAGAGCTCAGCTGGCGCAAGGCGTTTCGTTGTTATTTACGAGGAGAGCCGAAGATTCAGGCCTTCAAAAACGGAAACTGCCTGCGCACGCGATCTCTCGAATTCCCCTCGAGAGAAAGCCTCTTCGCGCGCCGGCATATAACACAAATCCTTTGGCCGTATGCTTATATTATTTACGAGCTGTTATAATTACCCGCGTAAATCTCCAAGAGTCATTTTTCAGCGGCGCGAGAGCGGGCAACAAAAAGGAAGAAAGAAAAAAAGAGGACGAAGCCCGCATCTTTTCCCATAAATAATATTCTCCCGCGCCTGGGAAATCGTTAATTTCGAGAGGGCGTCAGCGTATATAGCCGTGGCTGCACTAACTCAATTAACGTCGCGATCGGAGGATGATCAGCGACGCGTGGATTGATGCATTACTCTCCCGCTCGCGCAGTCTCGCTTGCTGCTGTCCGAGCGCACATTACAGATATACGTCATACTTATACCGCGACGGAAGAAAAGTGAAATTAGCCGTGAAAGCTCTGCTCTGTTTAGAATTTCAGTACATCGGCGTCGTCGTCGTCTCTTTTTCACCCGAGGCATATACCGCGGTGCATTACGAGATTTCCGCAAAGTTCGCTCGAGCTATTACATTAATGAAACTAGCTCTGCGCTCGGGAATTAATGGAGCTGATTATTTATCGAGGTCCCGCATAATTCGCCGAACTTTGCAAGTCCGTTTAAATACATAACGCGCGCTCGCGCTCGGAATGTAGCTGTGTTTGGCCAAATGAGCTGTTGCAGCTCGTGTATTATTTCGCGGCAAACTTATCTTCAATCAGCTTAAAATACTGATCGCCTCAATTACAA
This sequence comes from Cecidostiba fungosa, assembly GCA_900474305.1. Taxonomy (NCBI): domain Eukaryota; kingdom Metazoa; phylum Arthropoda; class Insecta; order Hymenoptera; family Pteromalidae; genus Cecidostiba; species Cecidostiba fungosa. The sequence continues at coordinate 190,713 of UCOJ01000107.1, read as the reverse complement.
ATTGTACGTAAAATCGTTCTCGAAAAGAAAAACAATGACGGGTCAATATTGAACCAACGCGGAGAAAGTTCTCTCGACGCAGCCTGCATGAAATTCGATCCACTCGAAGCTCTAAACGTACGTATATACTGTCGACACTTTAGAGTGCTTTAAAAAGCTCGCGGCCACTTATGAGAGAGCAGCAGTTCAGGCGGAAACAAAGCCCGAGCGCCGCGAGAGCCCCTTGAATTTTAAGCCGAGAAGAGGGAGCGAGTATAACCCTGAAAAGACGGAGTAGCGGTAGCTACACTCTTGTATTTCACGTGGTTTAATGACCCTTTTTTCCTCCTCCCTATCTCACTCGCTCCGAGCATGTATACGTATTACGCACGAGGACGCGGAAAAGTGCGCATCGATTCGTGTTTTTGAAAATTCGAGGGGAAGCGAAATTGACGTATATATCCGGAATACGAGGCGGTCTGTGGAAAAACGAAAATATACGTATCCGGCGGGGCAACGAAACCAAGCCCCTCGTAAAAATCTTTCTTTTTCCGCGCGGTGTATCAAGCTCGAAAAAAAATTTGCGACCTTTGCTTTCCTGGCACACGTGCATCCGGACTGAGAAAAAAAGCATCGAAATTGCATATGATATAAGTGCATTTTATTATTACATATATCAAAGCGCAATCAATCCCGAGGATGAAATACGCACTCGGTCGCGCGCACGAAAGAAAGAATCGTAAAATGCATATGAGGGAAAAGAAATATCCCAGCGCCTCGCGTGCGTGCAGTTAATTGACAGCGCGAGAGCAGGTGGCGTTAAACGCGGCAGTGCTTCCTTCCTGGATTTCGCGATATCGAACGCGCCCCGGCGACTTGGCATTTTGCGGCTGCGGTGGTTCCCCTGCCTCTCTCTCACTCTTCGGGAAAATTACACGAGGCTTTGGAATATCGAGTCACGGCATGTGTCGACGCTTTTCTCGCCCGGCGAATGATGCAGATTAGAATTTCATTTTGCTCTCGCTATTGCAGTATAGCTATAATTACTCGTCGCTGCGGTTTTCTCGTGTATACTGATTGTTATAATACTCGGATCTGCACTGATGGATTGTAATATAGAGTAGTAGCAGCAGCTCTCGTGTGGTATAATCTCAGCGATTTGTGCCCGGGAAATATGTGATGATGATAATAATACAGGAGCACGACGAGGTGCTTTAATAACGGAACAGTAAAACTGTTTTCCGCATCGTCTGCCTCTCGGCGACATAATAACACACGAAGAAGAAATTCTACATGACATCCGTCCTCCTCGTCGTCGTGTGGCGACTGTAAAATTTTCCATTTCGGCTGCGAATCGCAAAGAGTGTTTTACGGTTACGGCTGCTGCGCAGCCCAGGTTTTACAGGCTCCGCCGGCTGAATTATTGAGAGACACGCAGGCGACACCCTTTTCCTGCCGATACACCCTCTTCTTCTTCTTCTTTATATAATGCATCGTATTATACATAATCACGAAAATTCGTGACTGTCTCGAGTTAGAAGAAAAAAATTCAATAACAATTCATTGCACTGCACACTCTCAGCCCTACTGCGCGACCATTATTTTTCATGTCGCTGCAATATCTGCGAGTGCATTTTTCCGGATATCGGGCCCGCGCACAAAGCCATCGATATTCCCTCTCTGTGGCTCAGATTCTCCGCTCTTTATATATTTTTTGTCCTTTGTTGTCTAGGGCTGATGCTGCAGCTTCTTCGTATATGATGGCCTTTCTTTTTATTTTTATGTCCGGGTGTGTTGCCCTCCTTCTACTTCTTCATTCCTTCCTCTTTTTTTCCTTTATCTCCGCGACTCTCTATATATACTTACATCTCAGAATTACATTTCGATAAAAAGAAAAAAAATCGGACGCGCGCACGAAGCCAGCGCATTAGGCTTCGAGCCGCAATTAGCTTCCCCCTGACGACGTTGGCAATCGGCTGCGATAAGCCACTCTCCTAACGAGCCGTGGCCTGCAGAGAGATAAGATTTGTTCGCTCGTCCTCATATTTCAGTGCCGTCGTCGAAACAAGTCGCTCGAACTCTTCATACACCCTCCCAAACTAAGTCGGCTGTCGAACTCAGCTGTTTGACTTTCGGTATAATGGCCATTATACTATTGTGTCCTTGATGGAAGCTAAGCGCGACATTCCGCGCGTCAAAACTAGACGAGGAGAAACTACGTTATTTTCGCGCGCGAGCTCGAGTCGAGTTGACAAGCGCGCGCTCGCTGTATATTCGCGTAAATGGCGGCAGACGTCGCGGGAAGCCGTGAAAAATTCAGGGGAGAGAAAACTACGTCGCCGGCGATCCTTATCGCGCCCGACGAAACTGAAATGCGTCGAGCTAGCTTTTTCCTTTTTTACGAGATGTGAACGCGCAGTGTGTCTCTCTCTCTCTCTGCACTGACGTCGACTCGTTCGGGAAAACTTTTTCTTCTAGGGAAAGAATACGGGAATTAAGATTCTCTCCTGATACACATAAATTCGAAGCCTGTGCGAGAAGGAAAAAATTCTGACCCATACTTTTTTCGGCTTATGCATAATTCAGTCGCCTAAACGCCTGCTGCTTTGATGAAAAACTCGCCAGAGTACAAGTTTGGCTGTAAATCATCGGACCGGTTGTAAATAATCGAAAACGGGATTAGCACGGGGTTATCGGAGAGGCGCTGATCTTATTATCCCTCTGGGGAGTATAATGGCATTCCATGACATACGGGCCTCGTAAATCCATCGACTACATTTATAATACCAGCAGGCTAAATTGTTTGTACTTTAATTCGACGCGAAGAGCAATAACCATAATTTCGAGCAGAGCTTCAATAGAGCCACGCGGATACAATGAATTTTCATTGAGCGAATAATCAGCATCAGCAATCGGAGTAGTGTGTAACAAAAACAGCCGTCGGATGCATCCAAACTGATGATCGCGAAAAAGCGTTATCCATCAGAAATGATTTCAAATTGACTTGCTTCACTCGCGCGCACTGTAATCCCCGATGCTATCTCAAAATAAAACGTATGGTATATACTGCACGGCGCTCGGGGAGTATCAAAGCAAATATTTCTCGATTAATTTCGTTCGTTTCCGCACCGCATGATGCATGCAGCTGTATACGCGTACGCGATCCAGCAATGCATCGTAAAAAAGCCATCATCGTCAGTTGTTTTACGCTTTGTTAAAATAACACACGAGGTGGAATATCGCAATTATAATTGAAACGCAAAAACCATGTAATGGGAGCCAAGAAAATACCGGCGACTCGTCATCAGCTGCAATTTGTAGGTATGCCGTGTGCGGAGGGCCTGAATCGATATAGTCTCGGGTGACCGAGAGCATGTACTATATACTGCGGGAGTAGGGAACCGCTCGTGCGCGAGATTCTGCCCCCGCGTCGTGTTTACGGTTTGTTTCGAGATGTTTGACAAGGAGCCGCTCTCGTATATACGCGCGAGCGCTGAATAACGATGCGTGCACGGTCGAGGCGATCGAGATGTTCTTTTTTTAAAGCCCCTTGAATTTTTTACCCTTAAAACAAGTCGTGTTTTCGATTTCAGTATGCGATGCAAAACAAATGTGAACTGCAGCGCGGTAATAAATTCTTACGAATACACACGCATTTGGAGTGGCCAACCTTGACACCGCAAGTCCATATTCGCTTCAACATCTGCATCTGGTTATACCCATATCTCGCCGAACAGCGCAGCGGCATCGCTAATTTATGCGCGATGCACTGACACGAGAGCCCAGCAGCAGCAGCAGCAGCAGCAGCGGCAGCAAACTCGATTCGAATTATTTCGGATCACGCGTAACGCTAATGCGAATTAACGCCGTTCGCTCTGCGCACTCTTCGATCGGAGCTACAGCAGCAGCAGCAGCAGCAGCAGCCGCGAGGCCTCCACCATTGTATACGTCCGTCTGTTTGCCAGGCGTAAAATACGAGTTGACTTAAATTCCGAGCGAGTGCAGCAGGCCATTGTTGTGATTTTCGAGCTTGCGGCTTTTCGCGTTTGATGCTGCGCGTGTGTTAACGGCAAGCGTAATGTTTGCAAAAGCCGCGATGTTTGTTTCGTACGCCTTTACATCGTTGGAAAATGTATGAAGAGAAAGAGAGTGGAATCCTGGCACGTATATAAAGAGGACTTGCTATCAAATCTCTCTCTCCCGCTCTCTCGCCTCGAAAATTCCAAAGGGCGTCAAAGAGCGTTGCGCTGCAGGTGGAGATTCCCTAGCGGGATCGACGAGTAGTCCGATCACGTGCGAGGTAAGTGCCTCGGCCGCGATTTCTCAGCCGCGCGTCGGTCAGAATTGCCGCAAACTTCACGACGACTGTTGTCTCTCTGTCGCTCCCCCTCTCTCTCTCTACGCTGTTCGAAAGGAAGCTTTTTCGCGGGAAAAATTCGTCCGTGTTTGATGAGCAAATTTAATCGCGTCGAGAGGAAGGGAATTTTTTGTTATTATCATTACGTAACGCGCATAAACGATAACTCGATTTCGACTTGGAGAATTTACGGCGGAGGGAGAAAAACGCGCGAGCTTTACGAGCTTTCCCGCCTTGCGATAATTACGCCCGTGCGCGGGAAGAAGAAAAGCAGAGGTGCAATTATTGTAAAAAGCGCATTCGTCATTTACGCGCGACGCTCTTGTAAAATGCTAAAAACAACCGCTGCGCGTGTTTATGGATATGCGCAGCTACTGCTGTGGCCTGAATAACCAGTGGACCCTTGCAGCGCGTTCGATTATCGGATTAGCCGCGCGTACTTCGCCCGGCTCTCTCTCTCTCTCTTTTTTTAGTCGAGGATTATGTGCTCGTGCTTTCGAACGAGATTTATCGAGTGTTTTTTCTAATTTATTTTTGTCCCTTTCGAACGAATGCTTGATTCTATACTTGGCAGCTTTTCTACGCAGACGTAAAAACAAGTGGCGATTCTCGCGGTAGATTAAAAACTCGACTGCGTGCGCGTCGAGAGCCGCTGACGGGGGCTGTAATAAAGTCGCTGAATTTTTTCCTCCAAATTTTATATAAAAATAAGCGGATATAGAAGAAGGTCGACCGTAAAACGTCCCGTAACCCGTATACTACATACCCATCCGGAGAAGATGAAGTGGCGGAAAAGAGATTGGCACTCGCGGTTAGTGAAGCAGTTCGGACAGCTGCAAAAGTTAAATTAACCGATTGAGAAAAAAAAAGATTATGCGTGGATGATTCTCGAATGCGAAAGCAGATGCCGGTATGAACAAAAGCGAATCCACGACTCGTGCGTCAGTATAAAACGCTAATGACTCGTGTCCCACTACAATCGCACGTGTCCCGTGAAATTACTCTTGTTATTTTCGGCTTGATTGGCGAAAATGTACGAATTAACCTCTCTCGCCCTCTGTCTTTTTTGAAGAACGCGCATGTAGTAGTTTTCAAATCTCTTCTCAAATAGAATAATAATTCACGGGGCGGGAATCCAGGCCTGTCGGCTTATCGCACGCGCGGACGCAATAATTACGTCGTCGACGTTAACGAGAAGCGAAATATCGGCGATATAATCACGCTCTCGCTGCTCGCGCGACCCGATTTTCTCTCGGTAAAATGCGTATATATATACACGTCACATCCTGTTTATACTGTACTCTGCAATAACAACGACAATTTTTCATTGCGACGGTGATTCATCTCTTATAACAGTAGGTAGGTATATGTATAGGATAAAAAAGGAGACGTTCTGAAAGCCAAAAGTTGGTAAGTAGCCGTAGCGATGAAAAGGCCGATTACGTCTGCAAATCGCGCGGTAATTCGTTATTCATTGTATTTCTTGGAGCGCGATAAGTCGCCCTGCGCCCAAGATTCTAAGAGGATCGTCGCTGCTAAACATCTGGCCGTCTTTTCGCGAGGAGGCGGAGAAAACTTATCTCGAGAGAGATGGCTCCTCGTTTGTGTTTCGTCTTCTTCTTCGTCGTCCTCTTCTTCGCGAGGCGCAACTTGGATGATAGCAGCGGTAATCGCGAGAGGAGACAGAAGAGGCTTTGTTTTTATCTAGGCGTGACCGCGTGTTCTTTTCACTTTATTTATTTCTTTACTTTTCCTTTTTTTCTTTGAGGTTAAACTAACGATTTGACTCACCGCAAAAGAGAAAAGTATAATTTAATTTTCTGAAAACTCTGCGGGAGAGCGTATGAAAAAGCGCTTCTCGCGTTAAAAAAATTACGACGCGGAAAAGGCGAGAAAATTTCGGCGCGAATTTTAATTCGACGTTACGGGCATATACAGGTATATGCGTATATCTGAACAAGTCGCGGAAGGAAGTATAGAGGAAGCGGCGCGATATAACCGGAAATTGCGTGGTGCCGCGCGGTAAAACGGGAGAGTCGGGTATTAATCGCTCTCTTTCCATTTTCCACACTGGCAAATGCGCTCCTCTTGCTCCTTGTATGTATATATATAATACGCGCGTACTGCACGCGAGAGTATATACACACGTATATGTCGCCCGCGTGATGCGCTGTACACTGCTGATCTTTAAAGCCGATGGATCGCTAGAGTTTAAAGCGCCTTTTCGCCTCATGCAGCATTGAATTTTCCATCAAGCTGCAGTCGTCGGAAATTGAGAGGCTCTTTGATCAGGCTATTATTATGTCCTTCCTCGCCTGGGAGAGCGGAAGAAAATTTTCGATTAGAGCCGTGCAGTGTAATTAAAGTGTTCGCTGCATAAAGCTCGGCTGATTACACAATCGACAAAATATAATCTACCGGGCGCCCTCCTGTCCATCAGCAGTAAAGTGACGGTTTAGTCAGACACTCGTCATTGAGAGTGAGAGAGAAAGTGGAAAAAAGAAGAGCGCACCAGCGGGCATTCCATCAATTGATTCCGCCGATAAGTCGTCGAAGGGCTTCCGGGGGAATTGAAATTAACGAGAAAGCCGCCGCAAGTTCCGAAAGAGCAATTTTTCCGGATTTATTACCGCTACTGCACCCCCCACCCCCCACCCCACCTCTCTCTCTTTCTCCTATAAATACATGTATATATGTGTCTGAGCGTCTTGGTCGTCGCGCTGATTCATCAATATCGTAAATAGAAGTTTAATTAATTCGCCGGTCCGTTAACTCGGCCGACAGCTCGACGTAAAGGAGTCATCCTCTCTACTCCCTCTCTCTCTCTCACTTTGACGTTGCATAAAGAATGAGCCTTTCATTATGAACTTGCTGCGCCTTTGCGCACTTCTCTGATGGTCTTCCACGCTTTACGAGTAGGTGGTAGCTGCCTACTACTACTACGCCTTTTCCCTCTTATCATTCCTCTCGACTCGCGGGAGAGTTTTCTCGGTTTCTCTTTTTTTTTCATAGTTCTCCCGACGAGATTTTGTATTTTCTTGGAGATAGAGGAGAACTCGGGTTTTAACGAAGCCGTAACGACGTCTTTCAGGTGTTTCAGCCGCGTGCATGCGAAATAAATTCCGGATCGTTTGGTGTACACGCAGAGAAACTGTCGCGTGTATTCGCGCTCTGCATTTTTATACATTTATTTCTCTCCTCTTGTTAATAGGTGTGTACGGCGTCGTTATGCCCCGTATTTTTTGCATTTTCTTTTCTCTCACTCTCTGGCGTTCGTTTTCAGTGCTGTTAATTTCACTTTATTTTCTTTTTTTTCCCGAGCTTTTACGGCGCAGCCGTTGCTTCTTGGGACCACTGGGTCGCGCGGGGAAAAACGACGCAGGCAAATATTTAGTTTAAGCCATTGTGCCTTTTTTCTCCTCCACTCCGAGCTTTTTTTCCCCGGGAAAAAATTCAAACTTGTTTGAGACATAAAACGGAAAAGCCTCTCGCGCAAAAAGCATCGCCTATACCACATACTGGAGGGGGGGGGGGTGAAAAGCGGAATGTCGTAAAATCTCGGGACGTCTTTAATTATCCATCCTCGAGACCGGGGGGAGTAATCCCATTCCAATAACGACGCTCTCCCCGTTGAAAAATACGATTAATCGGCCGAGTTAAATGAATCTGCGGGAGCAGCGCGCGAAATTGATGACAATCCGGCGGCGGTACTGAAAAGACATCGATATGAAGACGGCAATATCGAGAGGCAATTCAATATAATTCCTCTCCTCGTCGAATGTCTTTTTTATCTTTCCTGCACTCGTATAATTATTTTGCGACTGTCCACAAGCGAATCGATTTTCTCGGATGAATGCTTTATCGCGGATTGAAAGTGGTTCTTGAGAGTCGCGAAGTTACTCACATGAGCAGCGGCGCTCGATATCGACGCGAGATTGATATCTGCGAGAGATGATGGCTTTATTTATTATCCAATGCTTTTAGGCATCGAGTGTCTTTTCCGCCTACGTGTGTGTGTGTGTGTGTTCCTTATCAGTCCGACGCTCTTCTGCTGCGCGGATGAGTCGAGGCTATACAGTTATCGATTATTTGAGAGCGACGGATATTTTTGGAAATCCTATATACCTGATGTAGAGTAGTTCAACGTACGGGCATCGAGAGGTTATCTGGCTGCACTTTTGACCGATTGACTTATCAGATTTATTGAGAAGCTCTCGACGACGACGTTCATAATTCAAGCGAGTCGTCCCAGTTTGCAAGTTATTGGATTATTGTGATGTAAAAATCATAAACGTCTGTCGTTAATAAATTCAGTGCCTACTATGTATTCCAAAAATATCGACGCCAAGAAATGAAACTTTGCGCACTGCATCCATCAAAAAGGAAAAACTGCACGGGCGTCGGAAAATCACGTCTGCCGCGCGCCGATAAAACAAAAAAGAGAGAACGAGCTAGAAACAAGAGCTATAGCGCCCGATGCATATTTTAATGACTCGCCTCGATTGGAAAGACGCGACAAATTAATCCGGCTAGACGAGAGTCGTCCTTCTTTTTTTCATCGGTCCACACACGCGCGCAGCGCGCGAATGCAATTTTCGTAGCGCCTCGTATTTTCAGAGCAAGTCTTCTCGTATTTATGGTGACGAAGTGCGCAATTCGATATTTGCTTGAAAAAAAGAAACGACAAAAAATTGACAAATTCCAGAGACACGCAGCATCGCTGTTCTTCAATTATAAGCCCGTCGCTTTCAGCCTAATGAAATCTCTCAAAACTCTCTCGTCGCGACATTATCACAAGTGAAGTCTGTGTTTGCACTTGTCATTCCAAGACTCACTCTCTCCATCTCTCCAGAGAGACCAATCATCATGAAAGCTTGATTAACTCGCGACTCTGCGCAGCCTCTTCGGATCTCCACCCACACACACACACACACGTACACAGTTCTCTCAGAGAACTTGTCGCAGTTTCATGCACGAAAGTTCGACCCCTGCAATCCGAATTTCACCTTGACTAAACACACTCCGCGCATTCCAGCCGTTGTTGTAACCTTGAATGAGAGGACGAAAGATTACGGGGCTGTGTCTTCCGAGAAGGCTTGATTACAAGTCAGGAGTTAGTAGTAGTAGTCCTCGAGAACTTCGACTGCACGCTTCAAAGGACGCACGAGCCTCTCTATACTCCGCGCGGCAGTCCACTGGAATTAAAAAGACAATTTAATAAATATAAATAAATGCTGATTCGATGATGAAATTATCCAACGAAACAAAAAAAATAAAAATCTCGCGACCCTCTTTTTCATTCTCGGCTGATGCAGACAGAGAGAATGAAAATATTCAATTTGCCCCGCGGCGCGTTCCGCAAACCAATGTTACAGAGTGCGCTCGCGCGAGAGCTTTTTGTTCTCTTTCGATGTGCCCGAGCTCTCTTTTTTCCGTTCGCCGCGGATCGAATTATATACGCGTATCTGGAACGAGATTACGATTCTTTTTCGGCTACTCTGTGCTGATTAATTAAAAGTTAGAGTGCGCTTGATTATACGCCATATATCTTCCAGAATTGACCGTAATTCTCGGATATATGCCAAAGTTGAGTTGTACCGCAGTCAATTCAATACAGCACTCGGAAGCGGCGATTATTAATTCAGCGAAACTTATCGTCTTGATGCATTCGAGATTACACATCGCCCCGCCCGCATCCCTCAGTCAATTATTCACGATCCAGCGCGTTAAATATGAAAAGAATCCCATCCCGACATGCGAGTATAAGTATATATAAAGCTTTCGGAGTATGTAATCTCCATAAAAAAATTTAAACTCTTTAATCCAGTTTGCCTTCCCGCTGCGAATGAAAAGGGGATAGAGTACATAATTAGAGCATAACTTGTGTTAAAAAGGCGCATTTACGATACCTTCTTTCTGTCCAGGGGGAAAGCTTTAAAAGCTTCCATACTTTTTTATATTTACGAAACGCGCCGTTAAAGTGTCCGGCAGAAGTGCAGCTATTAAGTTCGCGATAATAATGCATAAAATGCATCGAACTATATCTTTCTTGCGCACGTTATACGCTTGGCCAATCGATCGGCTTGGGTTCGCGCGCAATTACGAATTCAAGGTTATACGTTTCGCCGCGTCGTGTGTAATTAAGGAACTGCTCCTGCGCCTTGTTATAAATTCCTTCATTAGGGAATGTTGGAGTAATTTTTCAAGGAAACTATTCGGGAGACGAACTCTCTGCAGCAGTTCTCCATAGTTTAGCGTCGGATCGACTGCTAGTTCGAAAAGCGTCTTTCGGCAAGTAAAGTAAGTACAGGAACAAAGACGGCCGATTTTAATTGACGACTTTTCTCACAGTAGCGTCAACCGGCGCGGCGAGCAATTAAAGGATTACCGAAACTCGGGGGATCGGATCGGATTAATCGGGGGATCCGCGCGCCCAGAGAGAAGTTCGATTCTTTCGGTAAATACGCCGCGTAATAACTGCCGCAGTGGAGCAGCTCTCGCAGGGGGCCAGGGGGGAGAGGAAGAGAATTAGAGTAGCCAGTGGAATTTCGCGCGCGAAAACAAAGGCTTCCTTTATGCGGGAGTAAATGGCCGTGGAAAGGCGCAAAGTAGGAGAAACTCTATCCCTTGCTTGCTTATACTTGCCTTATACTCTCCGTGCAGAGAGCAACTAAATGAAAAGAGAATAAATCATAAAAAGTTACGAGCTTTTAAATCTCCTACAAGGTGGCGCACGCTCGCTTTAATTACCTTACATCTCTTATTCCTGACTCTCCTTCTTCTTACACTCGTCTCTTTTTCTCACTGGCTTTTTTCCACTTGCCTGCAGTGCTGCTGCTGCTGCTACTACTCTATGCCCCCCCCCCTTTTTTCCTTTTTCGTCCTGGAAATTTTTCTTGTATACTGCTGTCCAACAAGTGCTTGTCGTGATTCATGAGCTTCGTTTTATTGGATAAATATGCAGAATTCAGTGCTGATGGAATCTTTTTTTTGTAATATCAATCGATACCAATTGGTGATATTTTTGCAAAATGGTAGAATTTATTTGAAATTGTTTGAAATCCTTCGCGTATAATTACACTGAAACCGGGAGTTTAACAAGACACGCGCCGCCGCAGCTTGAATATTCGAACACGTAGCTCTTGCAAAAAGCTCGCTGCATCGGCTCGAGTGCTTAGGTTCCTGATTAAAACTATACCGGCGTAGCGCAACTCACACGTCGGCTTTTCAAACGCTGTACTTGCCTGGAGTCTAAGGTAAGAGAGAGAGTAGTCTGCGCTGCGCGAGATACGCGAACGAGTTAATTGATTAAAGCGAGGCAGTCGAGAGCTGCGAGCTTTCAAGGAGCTAGTCTACTGTATGTGTTTCTTTTCAGCCGAGATGTAGCCATTACGCGCGAGAAAGAAGCCTCGAGTCGGAATTGAAAATTTACGCATACCGATCCTCAACCGATTTTTTCATTACTTGGAATTTCCGAATCAAAGTTTCGAGTCAACCGGCTCTTATAAATTTCATTTTGAATTCAGAATCCAATCAGGGATGAAATCAGGGATGACCTAAAGCTTGAACTCAAAATCGAGTCGAAAATATTGAGAAACGCACAGCCATATATCAATTACAAAAGCCTCTATACTGTTTAATTCAACGAAGCGGTGTATAGGTATATACAATTATATATCGCGTCGAGTTTTTCCAACTCGTAGCTAGGTATATGATAGCCAACGCAGCGGGTAATTAGCCCCCAGAGAATCGTCGCGAATATCCAAAGGAAAATAAGAAAGTGCAGCAAGCGCGATAACGCTGAAATATTACCGGCGTGCGAGATCAACGCGTCGATCGTTAATAGTTTCGTCGTGCAGTCTTTCTCTCGCAAGAGTTTCTCGATGCTCTCGTTTTTTCTTTCTCTCCAACGTTCGCCTCAGCAATAAATAATACGGCGTAATGTTATCTGATGCGGGAAAGCTTTCCGGGAGGGAAAAATCTCAGTAGCCGAGAGTGAGAGAAAAAGATGAAATATTCGACGAGGAGCTAGCGGAAAAGTTTAGGGAAACTTAAAGTAACGTCGCGGAGTTTGAGCACCGAAACTTTGTTTATGGAAGTTTTGTATTCCTATTTTCCGCGTGTACCTCCACCACTCGTTGTTAACAGGAATCGCAGAATCGTATCTATACGGAAACTCGCGGATGAAGGCGACGTGTGTTACGAGGAGAGTCGATCCGCCGCGGCTTTTTCAACGAGACTTTATTGTTTCGCTCCTCGTCGCGATGTCGTCGATGATATAAACGTCGCGCGACGAATGATTGTATCTCGGTAAAACATCGAGGACCATTATTATTTACACTTGTTGTACAGGAGGAAAAATTTATCATCCCTGCAGGTATACATACGTATAATCTTAACGATGGGAGATAAAGCATCAAGTGTCGCCTCGTGTCTCTCGGAGATACATAATACAAAAGCCGGCGGAGCAATTCCTCTTTGGGTCGGCCGTTAAAGCTTGCTGAAAATAGAGCGAGATAAGATAAAAACTATTCGCGGCTGACGCTTGCGCGTTTACCACTCTCTCGGTTTATATCGAGCCAACGAGAGAGAGAGAGGGACGACTCGTCGGACGGGATATACGTCAGCCGACCTGACAGCCGGAACAAATGGAATCTGAAGCAGCAATCCTCCGGTGTAAACTGCTTATGTCGTGTCCTGCCCGTGGACGCGCGTCACCGTGTCATTCGCCGATGCGATCTAATAACATTGTAAATAGAATGACGAGCCAGCGCTTGATGGATTAGTGCCGCGAAACGCCGCTGTATACCATAAAGGAGTACATATGAGTTTCGCTCTGGAATCGTCCTTGAGTGCAGACCTGGTTCATGCCTGACAGGCTCGCTCTATAATTCAGCCGCGGTGGGAACGGCGCCCATCTCCTCCCGCACTACACGACGGAGTTCCTCCGCAGACAAGGGAATACCACAGCCTGCCAAATTCATTCGATTTTAATAAGAACCTATACTACTCATTTTGAAAAAGCTCCCTCTTTCCTCCTCGGTATTGTCGTCGCGACTAGTTGCGCGGAAAATTGACGTCCTCTTTTTTTGCCCCGGAAGCAGCAGCTGCGGGTCTTCCAAGACTCTCTTCTCTGCCTTCCTTCTTGCGCGGAGCAATTTGACGCGGCGTTTTTGCGCGGCAGTATAGCTCTGAGAGAGAGAGAGAGAGATGAATATACCCAACTGCCCTCGCCGTAATTGGCCGAGACGACGACGACGACGACGCCTAACGGATTATAAGAAAAGAACGAGGCCTTTTTGCGGTGAAGTAGGGGGATTAATTGGCCGAGTGTCACTGGGTCGCCATCGATCTTCGCTTTTGCCGTATATACCGGGTGCCTTGACTTTTTGAATTTTAGCGTCGCCTGTGCGTATCGCGGTATACGTCCTCGCGAATTGTTATACGAGTATGTCGAGGCGCGACGTTGTATTTTCACACATCAGAGAGACTCGTAAACGCGCGACTCTCGGAAACTTACGAGCCGTGTGATATGAGTTAACGGGGCCGATGATGGATACGCTCTTGGAATTGAAAAAACTCGTCGCGGGAAAAGGGATTTATGAAGAAAGCTCCTCTCGTCGGCTGGAAAAAATACGTCAAAGACTCGTCGATAATGAAATTCCGAGTGTGTGTGTGTGTGCACGAATAAGGAAATATCAAAAGTGCAAAATTGCAAGATGAAAGTTCTCTTATCGCATGCTGCGGGATATCGAAATACAGCCGCGCGTTGACAGAAAGCACAATTAAATTGGCGGGGGATTGTATATCTTTGTTCGGAAAACATATCGAATATTTTTCTATAACGAGCATCGCGTGCTGAAGCGTATCAAGAAACACGTCAGAGAGATCCCGATACACACACACACAGAGCTGTAGAGACATATCACGGCAAAACAAGCGAAAACGGAGTCGAGTAGTCGGTCTATGCAGCCGCCGCGCCGGCTTCTCATGCATATGCCACAATCTCATTTGACTGCATAATCGTGACCCCCGCGGGATATCTCTCCCTGTGTCAACAAGTTACACGCCGTATTTTTTCGTCCACTGTGTATACCCAGCCTCGTTCTCGCTCTCGGCTAATTCCATAGCCCCGAAGATATTGCAGTTATTGCTGCTTCCGCGCCAACTTTGATCAATCATATTGTACGTATATACAGAAAACGCGATTGCTCCGCAGTTTACTAAATAAACAAACTCCGCAACGACTGTACTATGCTACTGCGCCAATTTCTCGAACTTTACAGAGGGAGGCATAAAGGAACAATCACGCGCAATAACAATAGGCCGGGAATTCTCGGAAAGCGACGTGTAAACACACGCCGTCAAAGGCTGGCGCGTCGTAAAAAGCTCGCCGGCGCCGGGAATCCCAAAAGAATGCGGCAGCCGGAGGATGAAAATCCAGGGGAAGAGAGAGCGTGGTTTCATTACAGCGATGTATCATTATGTCGGCGCAAGAGTAGCTTCTTCTTCTTCTTCTCCTGCCTTCTTCCTTTTTTCGAATAAATTTAAATACTCGCGCAATTACCCGCGCGTACGATGATGAATGCGCATATCCCCTTGAAAATTATGACTGCGTATATAATGCATGAACATTGCGCGGAGAGGAGAAACAAAAAATAAAGTATTACGTGCGCATATACATATGGCATATATAGGTGTAGCAGCGAAGCTCTCGTGAAAAATGCAAGCATCAATCGGCTGCTACAAGGCGTCTCGCTCTCCGAGCGGCTTAGTAATTCATGCGACGCTTATGAGGAACCAGAGACTGCACTTGGCGCGCGAGATATCGAAATACCTATAGAGCCAGTGTCTCGAGAATTTGCGCATCTCTCGGCGAGAGAGAAGAAGATTGTGTGTCATACAAATAATACATACAAATAATAGCGAGGAGCTGAATTTTAATTGTATACACCTACAGAACATGGATAATAGCGAGAAAGACTAGACCAAGTTTCCACGAGTTTGGACCTGCGTTAGTCCGTGTAATTAGCCCGTGTCGAAGGGGCCTGAATTCGTGATTAAAACTCGGGGGGAATATTTCAAAGGAGTGGGATTAAACAGAGGGGGCGTTTCGATGTACCGAGAAAAATTGTGGATAATTCGATGAAAGATCGCTTTCTAAAGCCGAAATTCATCAATCAAGCATTAAACCCGAACCCCTCCAGCGTAGGTATCTCTCCAAAGTATTGTCCGCGAAATTTACCATCAACCGGCGATAAATCCGAAAGCATCCAGCTACTCCCCCGCATTTGCGTATGGAGAAGCGGGAAAACAAGCGACGTAATAACAATACGCGCTACTCACGGCCGTAAATTCAAGCGGGGCTTATACGCGCCATTGGTATTCTCTTTGCCCTGCCCTCCTGCACACACGTATGTGTGCAGTAGAATAAGAGAGAAAGTGGGCCCCTGCGGTACCCTTAGTACAGCGCTATCCGGACACACCATTCTTACCGGCACCGGCTACTTTAATCTTATGCAATCGCGCATAAATCCCGGATCCGTCGAGCTTTACTTTGCTCTCTCCCTCTCTCTGGACTACTCTGGAGTGCGTGAGCTAAATGCACGATTTCGTGTTTTGCTGCATAACTGGCAAATCGATGGGAGATCGCCGGCTGTTTCGGGGGTAATTAAGATGATTTAGCGCTGGTAGTAAAAAATCGCGCGAGACTTACAACACACTTAGCTGACGTTTAGTACCGGCGCTTTATTCCCCTATTAAAAACGTATCACGTTGCAGCGCTATATACACTCTCGGGATTATGCTGGGAGAGAGGACGTTCAATTTGTCTTTTGAATCGTGCTGCTAAGGCTCTTTCGAACGGACTATCGGTGCAGCCGATCCGCGGCTGCAGCTGTTTTTATTGATTCTCCTTTCACGAACTTGATTGAGGCTGTGGAGCTGTTACCAAGGAAGAATTCCGACTGATTATAACGCGCCGTTGATTCGGTCTTCGTGATGTAAGTAATTCACGCGCTGTAATTGTGATTCCGTGTGCCCGAAGAGAGAGCCGAGTTCCTGGGCCATTTACTATTTAACGCCTGAAAGTTCGTTGCGTTAAAGGGCCGTAAATTTATTAAAATTCATACTAACAGAGTAGACTCGGGCAGTAATGGCCTAGGATTTTGCATTTTTCACGATGTCCACCGGGAAGCAGTGGAGATGGCGGATGAACAATTTTCGTAGATTGCGATAGGAAGTGTAATTCCTGTCGTCGCCAGCCAGAAGCCAGAGAGCTGGAACGTGCACAACTGGTATAGCGTGGCGGATCTTTTTTCTCGGTGTATTATATATAATACACGTCCGAAACCTATGCGGCATCACTTTTCCATTAGCAGCTCAGTTGCAAACAGTAGAATCCGATCCTGACCGGCGGCGCCTCACGTTTCAACTCTCGGACAGAGTTTCCCACCCACACACACACGCACATAATCGCCGTCGGCTAATATGCGACCGCATCAGAAATCCAGACCGAAATTCCTATACTTGGAGAATGTCGCTGCATGTGCAAGGGCTCACCAGCTGCTCTCTCGCGTGCAGTCCAACTCCGCCCACTTGTGAAAAAATTGAAATACAGCCCTTAAGCTCGAGCTACGGAGGCATTACCTTAATAGGCCCTTGTTCGATGATTTACACGGGCAGCAGCGGAGAATATTCGATATACTGATCCAGTATGGATAACGTAGGTAGGAAGAAGTCCAGCTGGTGCTATAATCGCGACACGTCTTCCGAGTCTCAAAGGGAATTCGCTCTGCAATAACATATACATGTATGCGTCTGCGTGTATGTAGGGGATACGAATATTGCGCGGATCCACAGGTTGATCCAGTAATTTCGCGGCGTAAGCTGGGCTTGTAAGCTCCAAGACAAGAGTGTACAAGCCTGCGTAGGGGGCGTTGTACCTCCGGTTTGAAATTCAATATCTGCTAAAAACTATTGTGCATTGCAAATCTGCACTGTCGTTATTGCTATTATTATTACTACTACTACTACTCGTATCACACGGACGACTGACGGAATACTTTGATTTTACATGTTTCAGGTAAGAGCAGCTGCAGCGCAAGCAAACACATCCCGCGGATTAAATCACGCAGTGGTATATATAGCGGGCGAGAGAGAGAGAGAAGACTGCGGCATTAGCATGCATAGCTCGTCACGGCGCATTTAGCAGGCGCGCACGCGCAATCTCTCCTTTTTCGTCCACTTCGTTTCCCTCGTTCGGCTGATAAAATTTTATCCCCCGTCGTCTATACGGAGCGAGCCGCGCAGCAATTCTCCTTTCAATTCCGAGCTTTACAGCTGCTTGCGTCGCCTGTAACGAACTCTCGCAGTATACGTATGTATACTGATGATGGACACTGCGATAAGATTTTCCAACTGCTCGTACACAAAGGTTTGTGATATCAGTGCCTATATATTGTAAGAATTGAGTTGAGTGGCCGCGCGCTAAAGTTCAGGTTTAAAATTAGGTGACCCGGAGTATTATAAAGTCTCATTGATCCGCAAGAGGGAGAAAAGCTAATTGCGGCGCTAGCCGATTCAGTGATTCGATCTCGAAGGAACGAGCTATTCTTGCCAACGAGCGCGCATAATCAGTTTTAAAAGTCTCGAGATTGAAAACCGGGTGTCGGCGGCTATAATCCGTTTGCAAGCTCGATTTTTCTGCAAAAATTAAAGAGCAAAGTTTTACTACTGCATCTCATCCCCTCGATATTCATCGACCATTTGAATTTTCATTACACGTTCTTGTAAAATCGATCCATAGGTGTCCAGTATTTTTCAGCCGCACCGCTACATGTGCACACAATGCGGCGCCGAGCAAAAAGCTTTCGAAAAAAAAGAAATCCCGCGTAAAAGCTCCACTCGCTCGTCGGCTTTCAATTTTTTGCCCCGATCGAGAAACACCGAAAGCTCTTGTGCTAAAATATCTATATGTCTAAGATTTTTTCTCCATACATGTATAGGATATTACATGCACATACGATATACATGCATGTGTGCTTAATCATCGGATCGACTTGTTGTACCGCTGCTCGTGCAGATACGCGTATAGATACCAACTCGAAGATTAGTCTCGGTGAGCATGAATCTCTCGGCGCTTAATTACCGGCTGCTGCAACTAGTCTTATACGACTTTCGCGCCGACGACCGCTAATTAGCAAGATCCTAATGCTGCAGTAGGATATCAAAGCTCTATATATATATCCCGAGTTTCTCTGACGACGACTATCGATGACGTTTCCCGAAGCTGCCAGTTATTTGATGAGGCTCGCGTGGTCGAGATCTCTGCTAATTAAGGGGACGAATCGCCGTGCATTGACAAAAGATGAAAAATTGAATTAAATTGTGCGTTAAGTGTGATGCTTCTTTGAAACAATTTAAGATAAAGATTTAAGGTATCCCCTTGTAACGTCGTTCGAAACTATATAGCAATACAGATGTATTGGCGGAACGAGAGCGACTATGCTAATGGGGCGAGTTTATCGTCGAATAATTTTCCAATTAAGGCCTTTAACAATCGCCGGATATACTCCCCCGCCGGCAGCACTTTTTCGCCGATAATTGCGCGGCTCGTTGTTTCACCCGTGTTTTTTTGTTGTTGTTGCTGCTGCTGTACTCTCCAACGCTGTTATATTCATTCGAACGCACGTAATTTCGAATCGGTTTGCTTTTGATGATGATGATGATGATGGTGATGATGATAATTTGCGCGCGTGCTAATGAGTAATTTCTTTTTTGTTTTTCAATCTCGTCGGGTAAATTTTTGCTCGACCGACTGTTGACACTGCTAATGAGATGGAGTTTTTCCAATTTTCCATCATCAATTTAACAAATGAAAAACACACGCAGTCCACACCGAGTCCAGCCGACGCCTGCATACCTGTGTGATGTATATACCACATAAAAAGCTCACGTCAGACGCGATTTCGGTAGAGCGTGTGCGTTAGGAGTAGCTG
Source organism: Cecidostiba fungosa (assembly GCA_900474305.1). Lineage (NCBI taxonomy): Eukaryota > Metazoa > Arthropoda > Insecta > Hymenoptera > Pteromalidae > Cecidostiba > Cecidostiba fungosa. Next base: position 171,378 of record UCOJ01000107.1, on the reverse strand, counting down.
AAAGCCGTCGCGTGAAAATCGGCTTGGCCGCGCACCGAATTCCTCTGGGCGAGAGAGAGTGGCGAAATTCAATCTGGACTCTGGCGAGCGATGCGATTCATCGATTGTCAGGAGTCGAGAGCGAGGTTTCGCCTGAAAGCGACAGTCATTTTCGAACAGTCCATACGTAACTTTTTTTGCCAAGTTTTTCGATCGGACCGGCTTTTTTCTGTACAATAGAGGCCGACTTTTGGAGGTACAAATAATTGCTGCAGTATATACAAGGACACGCACGCGAATTAATAAAAAGTTCAACGCTCCTCGGAAACTCATAGCCCGAGATATTCATTAAAGTTCAATTACCTCCGTCTCTCTTGCCTTAAAAGAAAAACACAGAAGATCAAGAAATTGCCAATACAGAAATTCTGAAAACGTTATCAGGCACAGCAAGAAACTTGCCTCCGCGTATAGCCGGCAAAGTTGTCCGCGCGCGCGCGTTTTCCTTCTCTCAGTGCGACGACGAGCTTCACAACTCGGACAGCCGAAAGTCCGATCGGGGCAACGTTTGCCATCGGAAATTGCCGGTTCCGCGCGAGCTGTACACGCTAATGCTCTTTCCGCGCTGCAACTGCTGTTTTGAAAGCGCTGCATAGTAGTATCGTGCAATTTTTTCCTTTTTTTTTTTTTTTTTTCATCACCGGATACGACAGCTCGGCTTTAAGTCGTCGGCACGTATAGGTACAAACAGGAACACACGTCGATTTTTTTTCATTATCGAGAATCGTTCTGCCTCTTTTTTCTTTGTTCAGGGTATGATATTTTCGGTACGATTTAATCATTATGGCGATGCTCCAATCAGTTTTACGGACTCGATGGAGGAAATTAAATAATTTACAAACGTGTATATTCTTTGTCAGCGAGCGCGCGCGCGCGTACAGGCTGCAGAGTTTACCTTGCTAAGCTTTTAGTTCAATTTGCGAAGCTGCAGTAGCGACTGATGGATTACGCGGGAGAGGCTTTGACTGGCAAGCCGTGAATTCCCTTGAAAAACGAGACTTTTTCCGCCTCTGAACGCGCGTTTTATTCTGTATACCATCGCATAGCTGTATAGACGCGAAATTATACTTGAATTTGTCCCAAATGAAAAAGTATATACGCAGTATCAGTCGAGTGGCCTCAACTCTGCGACAAGACACATCGATGAAAAATTCGTCTCTTGAATACGTAAAAAAATTCGAATGAAATTTCGGAACGATTAACGCGCGGCCACTCAACAATGTCGTAATTGCTCTCTCTCTCTCTAGGACTCGTCCGGGCTATTAAAACTCCGACGGTTGCTGCGCGCACACTTTTCTCTCTCAAGCCGCGCGCACGTCAAAATACACCAACTAGCTCGAGAACGCGAATTTTCGAAAGTAATTTACCGGCTCCGTGCACCTCTGAAAAGAGAGAGAGAGAGAGAGAAAAATAACGCAAATAAGCATTATAGAGCGGAAACTATTTGCGTCTCTCGTCTCGGGCGGCTCTCTCTCTCTCTCTCTCTCTGCATGTGGAAATGAAAATTTAACGGCGAAACTTGGCGGCTGAAAGTTTGCATAAACGATTGCGGCATAAGATATAGAACGCAGCAAAGCCAACAAAACAGCTTTTCCCGCGCGTGATCTTTTCAAACTCGAGGAGAACAGTCGTTGTAATGTCCTTTTTTATATTAGCGAGTTCTCGCTAACGAGTTTTTTTACACAGATTCGCTTGATTTACGAGGCGAACAAGCTTCTCCTTATTGATTTCGCTCCTTGGCCGCGTTTGTTTGTGTCGCGCGCGATTGATTGACACTCGCGCCACTGGCGGGAGAGAGCTTTCAGTGTCCATTAAGCCAGTTTGCTCGAGCATTAGCCGTTTTCCGCTGGCGACGAAAGATTTCAATGCAAAAGTAAACTCGGGGAATCGTTAAATTCTCTTCATGTCTCCCGAGAAGCAGTGCACAGCTCTGTATATAATGTAACGCACACTGGGGGGAGGGTTAGTCGAATCGATATGCGGCCAGCTGAGCTTAGGTAGTCGGACGTGCAAGTTTCTGCTTGAAGAGCTTCCAGTTTCGGAGCTTCTCCGCTCTCCTGTTGTTCCCGCTGCATTTTTGTTTCTTTGATGATAACGGTACAGCACAGCATCGCGTGTAATTAAAAGGCGAGTATAAATCGATCGATCCGTCCTTATAAAACTGCGCGGAAGATGTACAGCCCGATGTGGGGTGGGTATGCGACACACACTCGCGATCGATGCACAGCAAAGGATGTTTTCCCGATGTCGCGCGTCTGTATGCGCTATACGTGTGTTTACCAAAGATGAATTATTCGATCCGGAATTTATGCGCCGCAGCAGGAGCGGCGGTAGTGCGGCGCTCTCTTCCTCCTTCGATCGCGCACGTAGAATCGCCGGAATACCGAGTTATTTATTCATGGAGAGCAGCCGCTGCTTTTTTCGGAGAAGCAGCAGCAGCAGCAACAGCAGCAGCGTCGACTCGTACAAGATTGAATATTCCTGGGACACATATGGTGTGTATATATATTCTGACGATTATTGCGAGGGAGAAAAATCCGCAGCTGCATGCGTATACTCGAGTGTCGTATTGCAGCACACAATTTCCTGCCCCAGTAAGGTTATTCGTAATTTGCCTTCGTTTCGCCGCCGCCTAATTCATACCCTCGTGTGTTGTTCGCTGAAGAAAATACGTGTGCAGCAGCTACACGTATACGCATACGTACATGCAGAGAGAGGGAGAGACTATATACCGCTATGTATCTAGTGCCGTCGTCGAGTCCCTGCGGTTAACCCCCGAGAGGCTAGAGAGACGAGGTGTGAATAGAGGAGCCAGATCCGCCCGGTACACCTTGTCGAACACGTCGACGAGGCCCGGAGAGTGTGCAGTGCACCTACGTGTGCCACACACACACACACACACGCCCGCCTATACATGTGTAGCGAAGAAGCGAAAGACGCCGCGCTCAAGCTGACCCGTGTTTTCGGAATTGAGAAGCTGTGTTCGAGCAAATTATGAGAGGAGAGGGGCAGCACAATACCCTCGATGATTACACACTTCACCGAGACGCACTAAATATATACATGCACTGCACCAGGGAGAAAAGAAAAGAACAAGCCATCGACGCTGACACCGCGACGCATGCCAATGAGCGTATATATCCAGCGCGCATATAAAGCAGAGGTCAGTCGCTTTCGTCGTCTCCTGTAGCTACGTGTATATATACGTGCAGCAAGCACGCGGATTTTACGGCCGATGCGGATTTTACGGTTTAGGACCCGCAGCTATATGTACACCTCCTGTGTAACGACCCTTCCGGCTTTATATTGTGATTTATTTCGAGTTATGCTGTACACATATACATACACACGGGTGATTATAAAAAAACGCAATTTTTCGGTCCGGCTGTTGGACGATTTGGGTGTATTTATTTTTATGAGGGGTTTTCCAAATCGGCCGCGGTAATTGCCCCTACTGCTACAGTATAAAAATCATTTTTTACTCCTTTCTGATATATTGCCATGCTGTTCAAGAATGTCACAAAAAATATTCCTATAAAGTATGGATATAAATGAATGGTCCCAAGTCTCACAGGTTTATGATACCTGAGAATGTTTCCTTTCTGCTGTAGGCGACACTGATATTCGCGTTTCGTCGATATAATCACCCAGATACGCTCTTGCGAGTAGTAGTAGCGGTACGCAGTAATCTTTTTCTCTGCTACTGATGCGATAAAACTCTGATGGAAAATTATACAATGTGTCGTGTGTGTGCGATAAGGCCAACGATCCGAGCGCAAATATCTATTTACCGGCGAGTAAACTCGAGCTGCATTCTCTCCTCGCTTTTTACAGCAGTGAATAGGCCGATTCTCCTTTTATCGAGGCTATACACTTCTGATATCTCATTCGCAGTAAAGCCGAGAAAGAGAGCGAGAGAGAGAGAGGGAGGGAGGAATTCGAAGGGATAGAGAGTTTAGAAAGTGGGAGGGAGGGCGAGCGTTATCCTTGATGCCGATGATCGTCGGTGAAATTAGGTCGGTTTAACGCTGCCGCCGCACTAAGCGATCGTAAATTACCCACCGCTACTTCCTTACTCGGACTCGGTTAATTTTCGAGCTTATTAGTTTCGACTAATTGACAGCCCCTCGTTGTATAGGCGCAGCTTTCGAATCTGTCTCTCTCGATTCATCATTATATGTTATCCTCTCGACAGCTCTCGTCGATATCGGAGCGTATTTCCATTCCTTTTTCACTGCGGATTATTTCGCTCGTTTTTTTCTGTTTTGTTTCAATACGCACCGAGCTTTACAGCTCGAGAGTAGGTAGATGACCGATCGACCGAAAGCTAGCGCTTATTTACCTCGAATAGCACAGCCGAGCGAGAGAGCAATAATTACAAAAATCTGTCTATGGTATGTGTGCGGATAACGCACGCAGTCCAGATTATTCCGGCGCTGTAGGCCCGCGAAAAAGCATAGCCTTATGTCGAAAACACATGCCCGAAAAAAAGAACTCGCTGCGATGGAAAAAATCCGCGCATTTTTGCACACATCGGAAAATAATCGAACATTATTAGAATAAAAGTTTCACTGCACAGAGCTTCCATCTGCGCGCACTTGGCTGTGTATTTACGCGCGGAAAAACCGCTGGTTTGTTGTTCCGTCGACGAAAAAAAAGAGGGTCATCGAGCCTATAATCTCGGTATTATATACCTATATACGTGACTTTTTTCCACAGCGAACAATAGAGAGAAGCTCCGATAGCTACACATTTTTTTCGCGGGGAGGAAAATCGATGAAACGGCGGGAAAGATCGCGAGACAACATTTCGCGTAATTTGTAAAAATACGGAAAAGCGGGAGAAGAAGAAAGTTGGATACTTCCGTCGCTAGCGCGTTCCTCCCATTCCGCGATTGCAACGTCTGTCTCTCTCTCCCTCTCTACACACACACACACAGAAAAGCTCGACGTAATGCGAGTTTTCTCAGCGATGGAGTCTACGCCGAGTGTCTCCGAGAGATGGAGCGAAGAGAAAACTTAATCCATTTCGACGAGAGAGCGAGAGAGGGAGAGGGAGCGGAGAGAACTCATGATCTGAAGAATCGAAAGTAGATGCAATCTTCGTGCTCTCTTTTTCCACCTTATAGTTTCGGACGACCCGTATATATATATATATACGGGCGTTATTTTTCTTGCTGTCGTTATATTCCATCTGTTAAGGAGTGACGCAAAGTTTTTGATGGAAACGAGAGAGCAAATTGGAGGACGATGGTTAATTAACCGCCGCGCACACAACTCGACCTTGACTCTCTCGCGTCAAAAGACGTATAGTCTCTCTCTCTCTCTCTCTCTCGAGAAGCTTTATAATCGAGTTTACGAGAGCAAACCAATTAAGCGTCGCTCTTCTTCTTCTTCTTCTTCTTCATCATCATCGCTGCGCGAGAGACAATGTTGATGGTAATTCCTTTAAACTGCAGACACAGCGGCCCCATTGATGATAGAGAAAAACTCCATCTTCGTCTTTAATTTTAAAGAGTACAGAATTCAAGGCGCAGCTCATCTCCCCGAAGTATAAACTTTCTCCTGTAAAGCTCTCTCTCTCTCTCTTGCACACATGTGAGAAGTCTTCTTCTACTGCTGGTCTCTCTCCGGCTTAATTAACCAGTCCGGCGTCTTGCAAAGCGCCCGCACACCGCTGCGGATGAAGTGCGAGACCGGCTTACAGAGGGACGCGGGATTTTGATTACCGGACTACACGGCTGTCAAAGAGCCACGAGCTTTTGCATTTTGTTAATTGAAACGAGAGCCGAGAATAGCTGCTTCTTGTACATGGATATACCTACATAATACACGACATCTTCTTCTATTTCTCGATGTGTCGGCTAATCAAAGTTGCAAACTCTAAGTTTTAATCAGGCGTTGACCGAGAGCGAGGTGTATTATAATATAAACTTTCTGATTCATTTGACGAGCTATATCTCCGATGCGACTCGTGTCGGAGAACTTTTCCACGACGTCTTTTCAAATGGACTCGCGTTATATTTTCATCTTTTTCAGCCGAGTGTCCAATTTACATGTCCCTACTGCAACGCTTTTAATTCGCTTAGCGATCTCTCTCTCTCTCTCTCTCTCTCGAAATAGTCGACTCTCCGCATCACAAAGATAAGTTCATCCGCGTGCGATGGCAACTTCGAAAATGTCGCGCGCGCGTTTCAAACTTTCTAAACTACCGCTTGCGCGCGAGCGTCATAACAATTTCCCCCGTCGGTGCAGTTTTGAAATATTTATACGCGAGCGCCAAGATTCGCGTTTAAAATAAGCAGCGAGCGCTGTAAAAGAAGTACTAGCCGGACGTGTCAAAGCTGTATATAATCAATCTATAAACGCGCGCTCGCGCGAATTACACAGCGTAATCCTCGGCGGCGACGTATACGCAAGCTCTCTCGGTGTAATTACGCCGAGGTGCAGCGCCCAGCCCATAAAGACGCGCGAAAAAAGCTCTCGCCTATCTCGCGCAAGAGATTTTAATGAGCGCCAGCCGCCGATGGCCAGATTAGCGCGATGCGGCGCGCGGTATAACCTCCAAGTAGTAGTCGCCGTTTTCTCATTAAAGCTCGCTGCAAGCTCAATTTTTCGAAATGCTTTTCGCCTATCCTTCTGAATTACGTGTACATCATATATATATATATACATCCTTTTGAACTTTTCGAACTAGAATGCGAGCTTGCGAGAAGGGACTTTCGAAACACACGCGTTCGTGCCAACCAGCCATGAGGCAAGTTGTTATCCCCTCAAAAAAACGGAAAGTCAGCCCCGTAATCGCGCAAATCCACAAACGCGCGCCACAGGTCAATTACGCTCGCCAGAGTCTTGGAGCTTAAAGGCGCGAGTGTGAAAGAAATATCGGCGGGTAATTTTAATGAAGAAAGTTGAGCAGCGCAGCAAAAAGCGCGGGCGCGAGTCAATCGGACTACGGGGAAATTAAGGCTGGCGCGACTTTTTAATGAACCCCGAGAGCTCTGCCTCCCTCTTCGCTGGACTTTTGACTCCTCGTACTCCGGTGGATATATACCTTCGCGGAGCCGTACATAAGACACAACAGTTTCGGACTGCAATTTTCCGTTCTAGAACCGCCAGAGTACTGTCTTGCGCAACTTTTGACCTTTGATATACCTCTCGCGCTGCATTACCAGCTTGCTAATACTGCGCCGCGCCCCTTTTGATATTCGAGAAGGCGTTAGGGAGGATGATTTATACACGGCTGACGTGTATGGCCGCGAAATTTCACGAGGACGACGAGGGTACCTGTATATAATACGTGTTATAAGCCGTCTTTGCGGTCCTTTGTTCGCTTGTAAGTCTGAGCGACGGATATCTCTCGTCGCGGATGCATCCCAGCAGCGTGCATCAGCCGGGGGTCACTGGGTCGCAAGTTGAAACGGATACACAACATCCCGCACATACGACCATAGACGAGGCTGCGTAGAAAAATTCGATAAGCGCATATGACTCGAGAGAGAATCTCCCATCGTATTGCAGAGGCGCCCCCCATATCCATTTCGCGGGCGGCGGGAAGGAGAGCGCGCGCGCGCATCCCGCGTGACACTTTGTGCTTCTAAGCGCAACAATGAAAAGCTGAGCTAACCTAGCCTCGCGCAGCTATATACACACTCTGCGTAATATCGCACTGGCTCACGTCGTCTTAACGTGAAACAGCAGCCACTCGGGGGAGTCGGCTCATTCACATGCAAGCCGCACCGTATACATATATACATGCACGCAGAGGCTGCTGCTGCTGCTGCAGAGGACTACGAGTTAAGAGCTTGCAGCGTTGGCTGGTCCTAGTTCCAAAAGCTCCCGCGCGCTCCTGCAGCGAATCGCATTACATTCGAGTGCACTAAGGAAACTTGTACGACAAGCGTCTCTCTCTCTCTCTCAAGCGCGCGCCGATAAACCAGCAGTGATGTCAGCTGAGAAACAGCCGTCGATTAATTTTCCTTTGCTTTTATGCGCACTGTATATATAGATGCGCGTGAGGAATTTCTCCTCAGCGAGTATGCATGACTGTATGGGCACACACGCGAGCTGATGGCGCCGAATGGGAAAATAAAGAATTCAGAAGTGTGTGCTCTCGCGCATCGTCTATGCAAATTCGTTTCGCCGGCAAAACTGCCCGAGTAAACACTCCTGCAAGGCATGCGGACGCTTGTATAATTGTGTATAGAGAGGAAGATTGCAGCCGATGTACTTTTCTCTTTTTTCACTTGCAAACTAATAACAAACCACTGGACAAGCTCGAGTTGTTACACAGTCCGTTAACGCGTAATAAATCGAGTCGACGCCGCTACGGAAACAGCCAAATTTGCCCGATAAATTTGCTGCCGCGGCGCATAAATTTCGCAAAATTCGCGGCCAATGTCCCTCCACTCTCTCTCTCTCTCTCTCTGCGGTCTCTCTCCCTCTCTCTCGGATATCGAAGAGCAGTCACGCGATTTCCCATGCGGCCGAGGTCGATGTATACTTTTTCTTCTTCGGATTTTTTCGATCGACGTATATACGTTCGTGATTTCGGTAATTTTCTTTTTTTTCGATTCTCAATGAATTCGGAAGAAAAAGAGAAACGTGTGCGCAGCAGCTCGGATGTATCGTCGGGGTCAGTAGCTGGCTGCCGCTTAAACATTCATAGAAACTTGTCGTTTTGTCCGGCACGTACTCGCGGCGGTCCGCGTACGTGATCTACGCTCGACGAGGGTGTTAGAGTCCGTATAGCTGAGTTCCTGCAGTGTGGACGAGAAGGTTAGAATCGAAACGTATGTGTTAACATGTATGTCATTATTTTCCTTTTGTTAAGATGGCGACTTTCCATGACAAAAAAAGAGCCCGAGCGAAATTAAGACACACTGATGATGGCGCTGTTAACGAAGCAGGAGAGGAATTATTATTAAAAAAAAATCGCGCGACTGCAGCGAGAGGGTTGGATAACAAAAAACGCGCGGGATTTTAATTAGAGAAAACGCTTTATCCGCATTCAGCGCGCGCGCGCCTTTAAAGAATTTACGTTTTAATTGCGCGCGCGCCTCGACGGATGAGGCGCGGATCGAATAGTTTATGTGTGAGTGTGTGTGTGTCTGCTTTCTCAGCAGAAGCCAGGCAAGTTTTTCTCAAAGATACGATATCACTTTGAAAAAGAAAGCAACAAAAGCACTAGACGCGCTGAGAATATCTTCAAAGCGAAACATAAGCGCGCTTTGCGAGAACGCGCTGCATTAATAAAATAACAGAAAAACCACGCGCGCTTCTATTTTCTCATTTCCCGAGCTTTGTCCTTTCGTTCGTTAATCCCTCGACGCTTCTCCCTCCCGCCCTCTCTCTCTCTCTCACGACAATAAGAGCTTGTTTGCTCCTTCTCCTGCTGCAGTGCACAGAGAGGGAGAGAGTCTTTGTATGTCGCGAAGGTAAACACGGGGGAGCCTCCTGTGTATTATTTCATATTGTACGTATAGCTATAGCTCCGAGGGAGGATTTTGATTTCGACTCTTTATGTCGCCGGCAATTATAGCCGCGTAAACGTTGCCGTTTGTGAATATAAGCTCGTTGAACTGCGATGAGGGACGATGAGGCAAAAAGAAGCGAAAAAAGAAGCGAAAAAAGAAGCAATCCGATTTGGCCATCATCGCCAAGCTGCCGCGAGCGTCTTCCGGTTTTCTTTATCCGTCTTCTCGTAGTGTTTGCTCTTTGTCGATCGGCGCCTTTTCCAAGAGAGAGAAGCTATACCAGCACTGCGCAGAGAGACAGAGGCGGTCGGTTAATTACCATCGAGATTGACTCGAGACAACTGTAATTAAGACGAGCCCCCGAGCTTTGAGAGTCGTCCGTCGCTATTCGACGACTGCGGATAGATCTGTATATAGCTGTATATCTATATGTAGCGGACGGAGACTATATATCTGGACTTATTTGCATGTAATGGTGCAAGAGAGAGACTCGATAACGACGGCCGATTGCGCTTCTTTCTTTTGTGCGCGCGCTCGACGACGACTCTTTGTTTAGCCCGTGGAGTCTTTACGCGCTTTCAATATAAGTCGCGGATGGAATTTTAAACGGCTCCGTGTAGAAGCTTTTCTCTCTTTTTCGTCAATTACTGCTAGCTCCAACTTTCGATACAGGTATATCCTGCTGTGTGCGAGACGTAAACGCGTCGTTATGTTGTTATGATTATTATTGTCATTACTACTACTACTGCCGCCGCCGCCGCCGCCGCAGCTACGATCATTTTTACACCGCAGAACGGGCTCAAAGCTTTCTTTCGCTCCCGCTCTCTCCTGCATCGACGCAATTAAAGCTCCTTTCCCGCGAGAGCTTTCATTTTCGCCCTTTGTTCGCCACGCTCCCTCGGCCCTTTTTTCGCCATCAGCCCCTCGGAGAGTTCAGATCATATATATAGACGATGACTAGGCTCTCCTCTTTCTCACGGTTTTTCAATTATCCTTCTCTTCGATTTCGAGCAGTTGGATCGCTTTTTTCGACTCTCCTGCGCGCGAGCTATTTATTAAACGCGGAGAAACGGAAAGTAATTACAGCACTGCGCTCTGCCACAAACGAGAAGCGAGAGAGAGAGAGAGCAGCTTTGGCCTAGATTCGTCAAAATAATAAAGTTAATTCCATGCAGTGAAAAAATCCGTCGAGGAATCCGCGGCGAGCTTTCACGCATGCGCGTGTTTATGCATCAGACAAACGCGCGAGCGCTCTGGTTTTTCGCTCCCTCCGAGAGCTGTGTACTACACTGTTTGCTCGGCAAACAATCAGATTTGCTTTGAGACGCAATAGTCCATTAAACTCGCGCTCCTGATGTATACCCATGCATATAGTCGATCTCTCGCGTATTTGTGCGCGAAAGCAGTGCTTTTTTCGCGCCGATTGCGATTTAACATTATACGCGCGCGCGGAGAAAAACGTTTTATTCGCGCACGGGAAAGAGAACTTTTATCAGCACCCTCATTTGTACCCATAAAAGTATACATCAAAGCTCTTGCGAGATTGAACAAAAAATTTACTTCTAATGGGATATGAAGGCTCGCCGCAATCTCCACTCGCCAGGCATTCGAATCTCAACGCTGCAAACGCAGGCCGTCGGAGTTATTGAAGCTAAATTGATCGACGGCTCTCGCGCCTATGTTGATTAGAAGGTACATCGGCGTCGTATTGTTTCGCCGGGAGAGAGAGAGAGAGAGACACGTGTAATAGGGACGATACTGTATACGTGATGGCCGCGGGTCGTCTCCTTATGCGAGTCGATAATTGCCTCCTATATCAGATCAAACGAATATTGACTGTTGTTTATCGTCTGCTATACAAGTGTCTGCTCTGCGCTATTATATTATGGCGCGTAGTGTAGTTGACGAACGCCGGGAATAAAGAGGCTTAATGAGCTAGAGCAATTATAATGCCGTTGACGTATGGATAATTAATTTGGATGACGAATTATACCGGCGCACAAAGCAGTGATCGCTGTCCCTGTAGTATTATTATTATATATACATACCCGAATCGCTGCATTTTCGTGTCATAATTCAGCTCCTGCAACGCGTTATCAACGCTATAATTAGATCCTTATGCGCGCGGTTGTGTGCGCGCGACATTTCGTTTTTCCGTCCAGAGAGAGAGCGTGTAAAACTATTATACAGCTGGGGTATATTACCTGCGTCGATGTTCTACGGTATAAGCTATGTCAAAAATTTACTGAGAATATGAATATAACGTGCCTGTTCTGATATTGTTTTATTGCGAGCCCATTGAGCCCTGAGTAAATATTTCAGCAGTTCCCTTCCTCAAACGTAATAAATTTTCAGAATTAACGTTCAATCTTAATTATTTGGCCGGGCGCGCAGATACCGATGAGGGGAATTAGAAAAACGGCTGTGCGCCACCTATCGTATCTACATAGAAACTAGACAGCCCGAATGTTTTGATTCCCGGCGACTTTGATTCCGTATAGTCGGTTCTTTTTTCTCCGTATGTACACGCGCATTATTTATCAATATACAGCCTTCAATTACAAGCTTTGAATATTTAGGTCGTCCTCAAAACGCTTGAATGAGTAATCCCTCGCGCGCGAATTAATTCTCCGGCTGCCGCTGCTGCTGCTGCTGCAGACGGCCGAGCCGGGGTTTATAAAAAGGCTAACTTCATTAGAAACTCGATTCGCCTTTTGATAAATCGATAGCAGCTCTCGGCGCATTTTTCATAATCGCTGAAAAATACAAAACTTTTCCACTCGATAACAACTAAACTTTTCTCTCCTCCGAGTATTTCCAATAGCGCCGCGACGCGACTTGATAAATAATGAATCCATAGCTATATATATATGGCAAAAAGTTTTCTTCTCTCATTTCAGGATCGTTTTCATCGCGCGCGTAATTCGCGGCTCTGCATATTATATATAGATACGCACGTGCTGCAGTGTCGCTCGAGAGCCATGTTATAATGCGGCAACCGGCTGAGCCAAAGTGTTGGCGCATATCATTTATAGACTCGTGTGTGACGTTGTATACATAAACTTGTGCAGTGTTTGGAATGCGTACCAGCTGCTCGACGCGTTATATACCTGTATATGCGCACAAGTTCTTTGCGTGTGCGTGTGTGTTACTGTAATCGGCCTGGTTATGGCTGATTTCCATTTCAGTGCGCTCGGACTATGTATACTGCCTGCGAAAATGTAAATGTTATATTTATGTTCCAAATTTTCGAGCGGTAGATTTATTAAATTACAATAATGTTTACATGGCGAACGAGCGGCGTGTATTATTTTAAGATTAAATTTCCACAAATGGACATCTATTTCCCTCGGCAAATATAGCGCGGAGCTATACGTTGAACCCGTTGTATTTCCAACTGCAGCTGCTGCACTGGGATATGCGATAGCTTCAATTCGATAATAAATAAGCCATTATCTATTTCGGTTCTGCGCATATCCGATATACGAACTCACATAATCATCAGCCCTCCGAAGTAAGTGAGAAAGCTGCACCACTCTCGGCTATACACTTCGCCATTTGCACTACTGATGCATATACGGCTAGTATTTTCGTTAACTATCCCTCGGCGCCTAATGACAACCAGCCACCACAACAGCGTTAGCCATCCATATCAGTAGTACACATCCACCGCGAGATGCGGCGCGCGCTAAAACCGTTAAAATATGCAGACAAGCCAGCGGCGTAATGAAGGTATGCCTAATACATGCCTCCCGCGTAAGAGCTTCATTAGTTCCCTTGCATTACAGCGGTATCAGCCTGTTTATTCCTATTGTCGTGCACCAGATATACGCAGCGTGGATCGCATCTATCCTGTACACCTTGTGATGCTACGCATTATTCTGCTCGCTGATGAACCAGGAAAAGCTCGAAAGATCGGACGTTTTTCACGCTGACATATCGCGGCAGCCGTTTCCAGCCGTATCAGACGACTCTGCTGCAACCGGAAGCGTTTAACTCTCATGCATGTGTACTGTATATTTACAACGATAGCTGCTGGCCAAAAAAAGCAAAATCTCGTTAAACATTCATTACGCTCGTCCAATTAAACCACGTTGACTCTAGCCTGGATCCGGGTCAGAGCTACTGGACCGGCGTATACGTATACCTGTGTATGTATATAGGTACGTGTGGCGGATCCGATGAGGCGCAGAACAAACGGTGGGGGGGAGAGAGAGAGAGAGAGAGAGCTCGTGGCGCGTGCCTCACCGGGAATGAACCCGAAGCGTGGGTGGCTGCGGTGAATTATGGCCCGGCTGTGTTTTGACGCGCGGCGTCGCGTCAACACTGCGGGGGACGACGGTATACTGTGTGTGTGTGTGAGAGCACGCAAGAAACGCTTATCTCGAGACTATCTTGGACGTTATGTTTACTGTCGCACGAGGCTAATGATGATAAGAATTCTGGGAAGAAGATTTTGCGGTGGCGGTTTTTTTCGAGGTTAGAAAATCGAATTGCGAGCGCCATCACGTCGGGCTAACTTATCAAAAAGCAGTGCACAAGGAAGAAGGAGAAAACAAAAGTGTACGTATGAAGCTATACGTGCGTGATGTATAACGCGTACACCCATCCTCTGTGTACGCTCTAGGTTGCAAGTTGCAGGCGCGTGACTTTGTAGGTTAGGACACACGGCGTGCACCGTTCGTTTCTCACTTCTCTCTTAACAAAAAGAAGAAGAAGAAGAAGAAGAAGAAAAAGTAAGTAACTGCAGTATCTCTCGAATACACAGAGAGATATATACAAGTATATATATATAACTGGAAAAGAACGTCTCCACTTGCGTAGAGGGCGCCACCGTAAATCGAACTCATGCCGGCAGAGAGGGAGGGAGAGCAGGAGAGCAGGACGACGACCATCACACCGGTATCGCGTGATTTATATTCATAAGTTTAATACACAGCCGCTGGAAAAGTCACGTCGCCACTTTCTCGCAGCTATATCCCTGCGGTCGAGATAATTTATGCTTTTTTATACGCACCCCCACTGTGTGCGCTGTCTTTTCTGGTCCAGCTATACATGTATGTATAGACTGCTGTTATCGATTCCTCGCTCGCCGCCGAGAGATTATCGAGTTAATTAATTGTGATTTACGCTACCGCGACTCTAGGCACTGTTTTGTTATTTTTCACCAACAATAATTCACTTGGAGAGAGAGAGAGAGAAAGAGAAGTTTCCGTCGAAACAACAGCATCAAACAACTCGCGAAAGAGCGCGGAAAGTTATGGAAGCTCGTGTTTTTCTTACGCGCGCGCGTGATATTGAATTTCGTTAAAAGTCGGGGGGAGAGATAGAATGTTAAAATTCAGCGTCCGCGCCGCGGTGTATATAGTTTTTGTGGTGCAGCTCTCGCGAGCGCGCGCGCGCGGAAAAAAAAAACGTAAACGTGCGGCGTCAAAAGCTCACGCAATCGTATACCTATACATACATATATATAACTGCGAGCCCGGCTTAGAATCCATAATTAAGCTCGGACTTTAACGGCCGGGTAAATTTTTCTAAATAATCATATCGCACACGTGCGCGATAACTTTTAAATAATTCGCGGATTTTATTTTTGTTCCTACTGCGCTCATCAAAGAGAGGGGGAGAGAGAAGTTTCAGAGAGCGGCCGGAAAAATTGTGCTTAGCCCCGGGCGTTCGGTAAAAATTTGCAACTCTCGGCTAACAAGTACTTCCCGACGAATTTTTTCGTTCTGAAATTCTAGCAGACAGGGAGATATAATTAGCATTTTTACGGAATTTTCACTACCCGAATTTTTTAATCGCGCGAGGGAAGGGATTGAATATGCAATTTAGTAAAAACTAGTCGATTTCGACTACAACTTTTGGCGACTCGTTGTATGTAGCGGCTGGAAAAACTTGACTGATCGTCGATTAGCCGCTAACGAGCTCGCGAAGATACTTTTAATGAAACATTTGTTTCGAGATCGAATGGCCGATCGTTAGCCCCCGAAATTCCTCAACTACAGCGGTCAATAATCAGTTATCGCAGTACACTGCCGTACATACATAGCCGTACTACCCTCATTTGTAAGCTCCTTCGTTCATTGTTAAACCGATTCCTAATCGTCTCGCCCTAAGCTTCAAGAGAAACGTTATAGCTACAGTGGCGGGGAAAAAAATCGCCGGAAGCGCGAGTAGAGTTTAAGCGCGTACTTTTCGCGGTGCAGGCGACGGTATAGCTCGAGCGCAAACAGCAAAGCGAACTTGACGGAAGTTCTCCGCGGAAAACCGCAGGAGCAGCCCCGAGGCTCTTCGAGAGGCCAACTCGACTATCGGATTGATTTTAATATCAACTTTGGCCCTGTGGGGAGAGAAAGTCGGGAGCCTTTTATCCTCTCTCCCTCTCTCTGCCTCTCATTTTCGTAATGTCTGCAGCGCGGGAATACCTTTATTTATAATGTTATTCTTTGTCACTTGGCGCGTATGCGTGCGAGTACACTTTGGTTGCGAGGGAGAATCGCTTTTGAATTGCAAAGCACAGCTCGAAAGTTTTGATTAGTTGCCGCGGGAATATTGACGCGCGCGAAGGGAGCGAAACGCACCTGCAGCCCTCTCTCGAACAGTCAATTCCGCTTCGCGCGCCTGTCTTGTGTTTTTCTTCCAGTTTTTCCATTCCCCCCCCCACACACACACGCGCATGGAGCTTTGTCTCTTTGACGCCAGCCATTATATTGCAATTATGAGCGAGAGCGAGCCTCCAATTATTATTGCGTCGACTGCGTTTCAAGTTTTCGCATAGCGGAAGCTCCTCCCGAAGTCAAAATTAAAGTTTGCTTAAGAAGCGAGTTTCGCTTATACTTTGCGCACACACACACTCTCTCTCTCTCTCGGATGATTAGCATTTCATTTAGAAAGTTGCCGATGAAGAAGAAAAAGCTCTCCCGTAAAATCGGATGGCAAATACCAGCAGTGCAAATCAAACAATCCCCAACGCAGAGCGTCATAATTCTAATCGCCCCTCTCAACAAACAACAACAGCAGCTCTCAAACCCTATAAAGCATCAGAGCTGCGCCTCTTCGCCCGCCCGCCTCTCTCTCTCTCTCTCTCTCTCGAGATGAAATTCCGGGGCGCGTTTCTCGCAAATCGCTTTCCGCGACGCGTCAAGACAAACAGGAAGATACAGAGCAGCAGCAGTCCTCGAGGCTGAGAAATTCTCGAGATGAAGCAACTCGCCAGATGACAAATTGCCGCCACTTGGCTCTAACTATTTTAACCTTCATTTGAATATCAAATTATTACGCGTACAAAGTATAAAAATCAATTCCTGCATACATATATACGCAGATATCTGTCTGTAAAAGATACGTATGTGGAATATGATTCACGAGCGTAGATTTACGAGCCGCCATGAATAGTAACGGCATCCAGGAGCCATCAAAGTTCGCGCTTAATTGCCCGCGGCTCGTCATGCAGATATAATGCATAAATCACAGGATGCATTTGAAAATCGCGCGGCGAGAGCATAGCTACAGCTGTATACGCGTATATATAGCATGGAGTGTAGAAAAAAAAGGAAAACAAGCCTCTGCAGCCCAATAAATATCGGCTGAAAGCGGCGTAATGAGCGTAAAACTAGTCGAGGATTCGCGGCACGCGCCGCTAACTGGCTGTATTCAAATCACACCGTCGAGAGAAATACTTTGCAGACTTTCAGTCGAATCTAATAACGGCTTGTTGTTTCGCCACGTCTCCTTGATTATCGCGCCATTCGGAATCGCTAATCCTGCGCTCGAGTTTTATTTCTATCTAAACAGATTGCTCTCGCGCTTTAGAATACTGCACGAGAGAGAAAGCATCAGCTCGAATTTTCGATCATATATACAGGTAACGCGATATTGGATTCATGAAGAAGAGGAAGAAGAAGAAGAAGGGGGAGGAGGAGGAGGAAACGTGAACCGCGCAAGGGGTTGATATAGGGGGGAAAATTGCATTCCTCTCACTCGATTCTCCATTTCTTCTGCAGCGCGTACGCGATCTCTAATTCGCTTCTCCAGTTCCCATGGACTGCAGCTTTTTCTCCAACGAAATCGCCGGACGTGCAGCCACGTCTCGTACATATAGCTGATCAGCGCACTCACTTGAGTTAAGCCCCGAAATAAGTTACTTATCCGAGGCGAACTACTACTACTACTACTACTACTACTGAAGCTCGTAAAATCGCGAGCGAGTAGCTCGTAAATGCTGACCGGGTTATGCGCTGCAGCTGATGGCGGAGAGAATTGATGGTAAATAAAGGGAGTCTTTCTTTCTAGGATTTGTAAGAGAGTTATTTGTTTCGTAGAACTATATCGAACTATATCGTTCGCAGCTACAAAGCTCGCTCGCAAGTTTAGCTGCCAAATTCGGAGAACAGGTTCTCTGCTCAATTTATTTATTATCGAGTTTCATTTCGAATCTCACGAGAATCTCAGAAAGAGAGCTTCGTCGTTTGCATGTGCGACTGATCACGTCTCGCAAAGGCAACGACCAGATCGTGACGAGTATACGTATACCATCGATAACCGAGTTTCTTTCACCGTCTCCTCTCGTTATTACATATAACAAATCCCTCGTCTAATCTCGAGAATCAACGCTTCGACAGTAGCACAGCCACACACCTGCACAGAAAGACGGAATAAACGCGTCTCGAGCAAACAAACAGTGTCTTATTCGGCCTCATTTCATGGCCGAGCGCGTCCTGGCTCTATTATGAAAGCTCTCTCTCCCTCTCTCACTCCTTATTTCATCCTCTGGTTCTCTTTGCTCGGCGCTTTGTTTTTCTCCGACGCGTCCTTTGCTCTGTGTGTATATGGATGCAGTCACACGCTGCCCCAAGGCGAATTAGCATAGGCGGATAAGTCCAATTTCGGGAGCTTCCTTGGCGCGCGCAGAGCTTACACTCACTCGTAAAATTCAGCGGCGAGTGAAATTCGACGCCGGCAGATGGGCTTGACATTTCTTTTGTTTGGAATTGAAATTGAAGAGTTTGGTCGATGTTTTATTAAAAAAAAAATAAATAATAGTAAGAGAGAAAAAAACGGAGTGGCGGGAAATTCAATTTTTTGGGGAGAGCAAGTACCATCAAGCCAATGAAGCTGAACGAAAGCTCGTGCGATCGTTAAATATTATAACGCTTTGGGAAATGAGGTGAAAAACGCATATAATGTTTGAAATTCGACAATCACGCTGTGTGTTATTATATGGGAGAGACGAGATTCGTCACGGTCGATTCGTTGCGCGCGGGCTATTCGAAAAATGCCTCTCTCTTTATTTTTTATTACATAGACGATCGCTAGAGCGAAAGATTAGAGTGAAAAAAAGAGGCGCGTGCACCGGATGAAAAATCAATTCGCTTCGCTCCAACGCAAAGTGCGCTCTCGATTTGTTTATGAGCGAGCTAACATTTATTCGAAAAAGCTCACCGACTCATTATGTGTACTATAGTGCAAAGGGCTTAAAAGGTCGCGCAGCTAATTGCAATAATCCTCGGCTGCCGCTGCTGTTACAAAGACGAATAATGAAAACTACTAGGTCGTTTTCTGAGAACGCGTTTGTGCGCATAAATGCTCCGCGCAAAAAAAAGCGCGCGATTGCGTTAATAGCCACAAAGGCCTAACGGTAAAAGCTTCGGTCGTTTTTGAAAGGAAAAAAAACACGCGCATGCAGGGATATAAAATGTCGCTCAGTTTCCGGGAATCCCCGCGGACGTGGTTCGAGGAGTCCGGCTACAAATCGCGAGTGTCACACAAGCGAGAGCGAGAGAGAGAGAAAAATAAACTCGGAAGTAATGAGCGAAGATCTGGAAAGTTATATCGAGACACGGCTCATTTTTCCCACGAATTCACCCCATTAAACATTTCCCTCTCTCTCGGCTATCTATCCGATCGATAGACATACTTTCTCCGTCAGGCCTCCAGCGCGGAGAAAACGGATGATCCGTGTGTATTAGGTGTAATCGAATCAACGTTTTTACTTTTCTCGAATAAATTATCCAGGGCTTATACACTTTTTTCCACTTCAAAAAGTCGAGAGTTTTCGGGCAGCCAGCTATTTTTTTGCTTTCGCAAATCCGACACCACGAAAGTCAAAGCGAATTCATTGCATAAGCCCGGCGCTGTAGAGGTATTTGTTGAAAACGTTAGTTAAAAAAACGTTTGCCCTCCGAGCCAGGGATGAAATTCAATTTTTTTCCGAGCCAAGCTCGCAGGCATTTCCGGGAAACTGTGTCAACACTCCTCGAAAAAATATAAATAAAAAACGCGTAAATGTGTATGTACCTTAATTGATCGTACAAGTTGTATGTGTATATTATACAAATACGATAGAGATCGAGCTAGAGTCAGCAAATACGCATCAGCTGTATAAGAGAGGGTAGACATCCGGCCGGCTAATCTCGGACACAAAAGGGCGCGCGGGCGACAATTGGATCAGAAGCAAGAGACAACGACGACGACGACGACGACGACGACGACGACCCTTTTGCTTCTCGAGGGTAGTATATATATACGTACACGAAAGAAGGGAGAGCAACAGGTGTCCTGCCGCGTAGTTCTCGATTCTTCGCTCCTCTTTCTCTCATTCTCTTAGCGGCTCTATACTTTATTCTTCTCCGCCTCCTCCATTTTTTCTTCCGGCTAATCCCGGCTAATTTTTGCCACCGAAAAGGAGCTTGCGAAAAATACGCGCACAGAATAGCAGGCGCTTCGAATGTTCTCCACTGCGGTATTCCCTCTGAGAGCATCCAACTCTCAATTCGCGGAAATCAACGCGCGAGTGCTGATTACCGCGTTCGATATGTATACGCAGACCGAAGGGGGCTTTATGAAGCTAATCAACATCGCGCAGCCGCTAATCCGTCCGAGAGAGAGAGAGAGAGAGAGAGTGCTGCGATCGACACTATACAGTGCCGAGGGGTTTCATTGTTATTTCCCTCTGCAGCTGCCACCTGATGCTACTACTGCCGCTGCACACATGTCGCTCTAATCAGCCGTCGACTGCTCTCTGTTCTCTCATACGTCATTTTCCGTCTTTGATTACTCTTCTACTTGCTCCTTTTTTAGCGCGTCTGACCAAACTCGACTGTTACTACTGCGTCGAACTTTCCCTCGCGATATTTTTCATCAATCTTACATGTACACGCCCGATCTCTCGCGCGGACAGCTAAAAACGCGTTCACTCACCTGTCTCTCACACCTCTGTACAAAACTCCGAGACATTGTATATATACACACACACCTACCCCGAGTCATCGATCATTAGGTGAACTTCAGCACCCCCCGAGAGTGTCTCTAATGGCTCCTCGTCGCGCCTTTTGACTGAGAAAAATCGCAGGCACTTCCGCCTAGTCTCTATCTCTACACCCTTTCACGCGATCATCCAGCTAGGTATACACACCACCCCCGAAGCGACTTTTTCTCCGCGCATGTGTGTGTGTATGCAGAGATTCGAGTTTCACTGGGTTAATCCCAAAACCCAATAAGCATCATCCGGACGAACAACGGCGTGAGTAACGCTACACAGAACTCGTCGCTGCGAAAATTGAATTTTCGCAAGTTTCTAGTATAGCAAAGCGCCATGTCGTCTTCCGGACGTCTTCTTCATTCGGCTGCGTATAGTGTGTGTGTGTGTGTGTGTGTCCCTTAATGCCCCGGAAGCCCAGAGAGTCGAGAGCTATACGGAACAGGAAAGTAAAGTCACGACGCGACTATAAATACGGCTGCGGCACCAGATGCGCCTAACGTCCGAGTAGTCGAGAGAGAGAGAGAGAGAGAGTTTCGGTTGAACTTACGCGACGGATATTATTTAATGTCCTCGACGCGCTAAAGGAAAATTTTTAACGGCTCCTCTCTTTTAATATGTAATAATAATGCCGGGAGAGCTCGAAATAATACGAAAAGCAATCATCGAAACAGACACGAAAAAGTACAGAAAGAACAAGGTGTACCTACAGGAGAGAGGGGCATCAAGCGCGCACCATTATCCTAAAAGTGTCCAAGCGCATCTCTCTCGGCGGCGGCGCGGACGACGCACGTGCGCGCAAGACTATACAACGACGCGGCGAACGACCGGCCATCCGACTCTCTTTTCTCTGCGGCGAAACACGTCGCCCCCACCCGAGATTACAAGCGTGTTTACGCCGGCGGCTACGTTGTTGTGTGGACACAGCTCTCGCATACCAACTTTGACGCGTATACATAGATGTATATAGAGAGCGCTGCTACATACATGGACCGGCGGCTGCAGCTGCATCACGCGCGTAAGTACGCGCTAAGCTGAAAATCTATAAACAAAAGCCCACGGGGCACGACCGGTGAGTTTATGCCTTCGGATGAGGGCTGATACCGCGTATAATACGTTGAGGGTCAATCGCTGGATTTTGTGTATTTTTTTCTTTTTTTTATGGAAAGGCCCGCATACTTTTAATTAACATACAAAAGCGAGGATTTTCGACGTGTATTGGGAGGATTAAAAAAATGGAACACGAGAGTTTTACACGGCCTCGGTCATAATAACACCGATAGATACTCAATACCCATCCACACACGTGCTCGCATTCTCTTTTATACTCGACACCCTTGACGAAAAAGCGCAGCGGCGGTGTATAACAGTACCCCTCGTCGACCACAAATGAAAGGAACAACGGCAAAGGCAAGCAGTATTCTACTGAGGTATACACGTATAATGTTTATGTACCGAGAGAAAGTACTCGTTGAAGAAGCCGGAGAAGGAGTCGCGTTAATTAAACAAAAATCCCGGCGCGCATTGAGTTAATTAAAGAGCTCCGACGACCCCTTTGCGCTAATGCCCCCCCCCCCTCTACGCTGTATTATATACACGCGAAAATTAACTCGTGCGTGCACTCGACTCCTGCCGCCTGAAGTTGTTTTTTTTTCCTTTTTCTGTCGTTGTTTGGCTTGTTTTTATGGTTGTTGTTGTTGTCGACGAGTCCCTTGAGGCGCAGCTTAAATTGGGCGTTTGAAAGTCCCGCGCGCTCGTTAATTAGTGTTTAGCGAGAGAGACGATTTTATGAATGAAAAACCCGACGACGGCGACAACTCGTCGATGCTACGTATGTGTAGGTGTCTCGAGGATTAACGGAGTGACGTGCTTTCGGATGATTGGCTCGCGATTTGGATTAAGCTCGGACATGCGTCCACTAGTGGGATTCCGTAGTTCGAAACTTGGGGCTGTGTGTGCGCGGCGCAGTGTAATTCGAATTTTTCGCTATAGTACAAGCGACTCGGAAATTAAACGCGGAAATCGAATGCGGCTGCTGGAAAAGTAATGAGTGTTTATCATTTCGCAGGAATATTCGCTGGGATATAATGGATGTGCCAATTAAAAATATAATTACTAGTGCACACACGCCGAGAGCTCGCGCAAGCTATTTGTATGTGAATGCGAATTTCGACGTTTGCTTCTGGCCGGAAAAAATTACCCATACATTAACGGATGTGATAAATCTCAATATCCCGTGTTATAATAATAATAATAATAATAATGCTGATTGACTTTATTATACATAAACAGAAGAATGACGAATCCGTCTGTTTCAGACTGGCAACGACTTCAAATCGACGGAAAGCTCGCCCCACGCCGAGAGCAAAATAAGGTTAGTAAAATCAAGCATATTACCGTACACGTAATATAGTACACATGGTGATGATATTCGACCGGTTGACGGATCGGCCGTCGCCGGGTATTATCTCGCTCGACGCGTGAAAATAATCACCGGCGATCGCCTCGGTCAGCCACGAAAAATCGCTTCGAGATTATGAGGACGGAAAGAACGAGGTCGTCGCGTCGCGCGAATCATCATTATTTTTCTATTCTGTTATACGCGCTGGGGAAAATGCTATTCTTTCAATTTCGCGGATTACGCGCGGGGAACTTTAAAATTCAAATCGGAAAATGTTTGCGCAGAGTCAGCTCTGAATTCGATTTTGTGGCTCCGCAGCTGCCTCTCCATGCAAATGTATACCTGCATCGTCTGCTATGTGTATAGTCCAGTACGGACACAGTACGTATAGTGCGTTTTGTGATATAACATGCGCAGCAAAATATCAGTTTTCTCGGTATTTATAAAAGTAAATATACCTTGAAAAGTTTTATTAACAACATTTCGCTATATACTGCTGTTTGCGATTGTTTGCGATCGATGTCGGCGGCGCAGCTATAGCGCACCTCTGGGAAATTTTCTAAAACTCTATCTAGCTCGAGTTTCCCCATAAACCAGCGACTCTTTTCTCGCGATTATCGGAGGGAAGCAGCAGCTGCGCAGCCGTTAATCGCTAACATCGACCCCCTTTCGCGATCGGTTGTTCGTGACGAAAGTTGTTGCGAAAGGTAGATATGGGAATTATCATCGCTCGCGCTAGTCGTAATCGCTTCTCTCTCTCTCGTCGTGTGTACTTGGGTTACACATGCGAGTTGTTCCAAAGTTCGGTATGATTTTCCCGTTATACCACGAGAGGGAGGGAGAGAGAAGTTTAATAAACTGCGTGTATGTGCCGTGGGAATTTCGCACGCGTGAAAAAAAGAATTTAATCACGCGAATATTTTCGCTCATCGAATTTCGACGGTTATTAAATTCTCCTGAGCGTAATTACAGCTGCTGCATTTTTCACGCGAGCAAAGGGTTCGCTGTACACAGAAAAAAGTTGCAGACTAACGCTCTACGCTTATCGCCCGGAAGCTTCTTAATCGGATGCGCTCATTTTTTCCCCTTCGAGAGGTAGACACTTTTATACGTACACGACACGCTGTTTAGGCGCGACGACACGATAGCATGATGTATTACTTTTTCTCTCTGCAGTATATACTGCGCGCGAAGAGGATGATGCATCGAGTCTAGTAGTCTACATAATAATAACGGCGCGTTTGCGTCGCTTACGTCGAGACTTTTTGAAAAATTCATCCTTGTACATTTAGGAGCTTATCGATGAGCGAAGCTCACACTGAGAGAGATGCGCGACGACGGAAAATAGAAAGAGATTCAAAGTTTTCGCGAGGATAAATGATTCATGAGCTGTAATTCTCTCAGCGGCGAATAATGAGATCAAGCATCAGGGCGCGGAAAATAAAGCAGCGCGCGCGGCGCTAATACAGTTCGCTAATACTCTCGGGATTTTCTTCGGCTGCCGATAATCCCGCCGACAAATAACGCGACACGGATTTAACTCGTAAACAACAGTCTGAGCTTCTCTATACACTGCGGTTTCGAGTTTAGCCTTTCTCTCTCTCGCTATACTGTTTGAGTTTTTGCTTTGCGAATGTACACATATACATGCAAGGTATATATAAATCATTAACCATCAGCCGCTGTACACAACGTCTCGCTCCGTCGAACTACGACAGACAGCGTCTCGGGAAAAAGCCTCAAGGTGTTTTACCGCGCCGCGATTAATGCTGCAGGTGCGCGCGACACTTTCCGCGCCCCTGACTTTTTCATTTTCGTACAAAGCGCCCATCAGCCATCCATTTGCGTCGTCGTATATAGCGACGCTCCGCGTCGTCTCTCCTTCAATCTCGAGACATCCTCGCGCGCGACTTCTCTTTTTCTCTTTCTCCGGATTGTTCTGGCTTTTTATTCCGTCTTTTTCTCGAGTCCCTCGATGCTGTTTGTTTGCTCCCTCAGACGTTGCAGCTCTTCCAAAGTATTTTTTTTTAATTCAATACAGGAGTGCAGTCTGCCAACACAACGCGTACACCCTCAAGATGAAAAGGCGCACGTTAGATGGTGAAAAATTCAAAAAGATGCTGCTGCTGCTGCAATCGTGTTTTCGTCGAGAAAAATTCGCTCCGCACTACATAGCGCGCCCCGGAAATAAGAAGGAAATGAAAAAGTTTCGCATTATCTCTCAAAGTCGAATTTCTGGATAAACGCCGCTTTCATTATTAATCAAAGCTCGCGGCACACGTCGCGTTTAAAATTTTACGCGCGGCTATTAAATAGCCACGGCTGTGCCGCGTATATGCATACACTTCAGCTTTTATGCCGTCGAATAATTCACGTCGAAAAACAGACCGAAATGCAGCCGAAACTCTCTCTCTCTTTTTGGCCGAACATAAACGCGTCAAAAGCGCGGAATTTGCTGTTGTTTTTCGTATAAAAGAGGAGAGCTTTGATATCGATCGATGGGTGTACGTGTGTGTGTATCGTAACGAGCGTAACGAGACGAGGAGATGAGATGTATAGCAGGCGCGACGTTATCCGAGCTGGTTAAAAGTGTCCGTTTTCCAGGTGTAATAAAATAGTGATTAATGGAGCTTTGACACGAATATCCTGTTCTGCAACTAGATAATTAATCAAGTTTTTCCGCGCCGTCGGCTTGGTGATACGTGCGGTGTGGGAGTATATAGATATTCTGTGAGGCGGAGTCGAAGCTGTCTGTTGTAAGTGAGACGGAATCGAGCTCTTCCGTCACGTTCAAAGTCCACCGTAATCCTGAAATAGTGCGTTATTTGTTAATAAAATAAATTGACCGTCCGTGCAAATGTAGAATAGATTGCCGAATAACTTTATTATCCGCAAGACTGTCGAGCAGCGCGTTTGTGTATTCTCGTGTGGTCAATAAAGTCCGCACGCGCGAGGCTTGAATTACATTTAAATACAAATTCAAATATTTGAATAATCAATTGCGAATAACGAGTTGTATATACACGTGTCGGTTCACTATATTTACCGCGTCGCAGCCCGTCACCCTGGTAAATACGTAATCGCTTCTGCAATGAAGAAAATCAGCGATGATCCTCGTCATTTTCCTTCGTCGACGTCATCGTTCCAATCGAGAGCGACGTATACCAGTAGCACGTAGCGATTATCATGATGTTGACTTTTATTGGCCGCGAGAGTTGCGGCGGGATTTGCGCTTCGAAAACTTTCCCGAGGATTATCAAACGCCCTGGGAATCGAGCTTTTGACGATAATCCTGTCGCTAAAGTCTATTGCATTTTTTTCTTTTCTCTTAAATAAAATATTTGACGAATTTACTCGAAAATTTAAGAATGCGTCTGCGAGTTTCCCATTCCGAGAAATAAAAGCGCCCTTTCTCGAGTAATAAATCCGCGCGCGGCCCATCAACCGCGTCCCATTCGTTCTCTCTTGCTCTCTCCCTCAACTTGTTCGCGTGAAGCGACAGGAGATTCTCATAGACGCGGCTGCAGGAACGATCGACTCTCGGATTCTTCTTGGGATGAGACGATAACCCGATTCTTCTGCGAGTCATTCGAGAAACATTGACAATCGTCCCCGAGTCGATCCTCCCAGAAGCGATTCTTTCTATTTCGATACGCGCATTCCGAAACTGACTGTCTGACTGCTTTTGTTGTTAAACGAAATTATTCGAGATCGTTGCAAACGCAATCAGCAATCAGCTGCTGTATACAAACGGCCTTCTATAAAATTATAAATTTCTCTATTGACGCACGGACGACTGTCTTCTTCTGAAACTCAACTTGCCGTCGTATTACTCCCCAACAGTGGAAGCTACTCCCGCAGAGACCCTGTGCGACACGATCCCGTGTAAATAACGCCAGTATAGCGTCTCTCTCTCTCTCTCTGCAGAGAATCTTCTTCTCCAAAGAAGTGAGTAGTCGGTGCAAGGGCTCCCGAGGGTGCGCCATTATGGCATAAGCGGCTGCGACGGGGCTAACTGCACCCGTGTCGGTCCTCTTGTGTGTACAGTATATACCAAGAGAGACGGTCCTAGCCACGAGGATATATGTATATTGCAGCGCCACACCAGGATGAACCATACGTATGCGTATACGTATACATGCTTGCATGGAGATTTAGACGCATTGTTAAAGGGCTGATTGTTATACGAGCCATTCAAACGCACGCTAATAGACGCCAGCGATTATTTTAATAAAGCCGAGAGAGAGAGAGAGAAGAGATAAATCACCGGGATTCCTGGGGAAAAATACCTTCGTGACGCGCGAAATTGCTGGCTTGTGTGTTTATGGAGCGCCGAGCGCGCACGAGCATAAAGATTATGAATGTACTTTATTTAAGGGGTCCGGCGGCGCGCGCGCGGCTCCGCATTCCAACGAGAACGACTTTATGTGTGTTGCGCTGCCGTCTTACTAATGCAGGCTTGTTTATCCCTTTTCTCACTCCGCATACAGGTATCGCTGCCACTATACGCGTGCCTGACCATTTCAGAGAGAATTCCCGAAAAAGCAGAGCCCTTTGACGCGTACAACGCACAGCGATATAATAGCGATCAAGCCGAAAATAATTTCCCGCATTGCCAGAGAACAATCCGCCCGCTTATCTGCGCTCCAGGCTTCCAATTATATTCGTGACGCCATATACCTATATCGCACCAGGGAATTCTGATGGACGCCCGTACACCTGACGATGTATATATGTGCATAGCTACATCATACGTAGCCTCCGGGCGTTAACTGTACATTTTTCGAATTAAACGGAGAACCGCAGTAGCTCTCGAAAATTAACAATTACTCTTTTTTTAAGCGCTACGGTTATTTGCATTTATACATAATACCTATATTCCGAATCTGTCCGATTCGGCTTCCGAACGGGAAATTACACGAGGATTTACGCAGCGTAGCATTGTCGAAAAGTATTACCCGAAAATCTGATTGGCTCCTTCGAAAAGAAGCCGTTGCGGAATAATTACCCGCTTCACTGACAAACTCTTTTTTTAGCGATAAATCAACCCACCCACCCAGTCGATATATATATAGTAAAAAAACAGTTAAAAGCCACGAGCGTTCTATAAGCTTCTCGTAAATTCACTCGGCTGATATACGGAAACATTTATATTTCCCACACGAAGTATATTATATATAGAGCTATACCGATGCGCCTCTCTTATCTCATAACTCGCGGCGGCCGTTAAATCGTGCGGGGGGATTTGGAAGACGCGGCAGTCGCCGCGGCGCTGTGTCACCGGTCCTTCCAATTAGTTAAAAAAAAAGAACCAGAAGAAAAAAGAAGAGCCATTAACATTTTTACGAGGTTACGTGGAGGGTTTTAAATCCGAAAAATAAGACACAACGCGCTGGCTTACTGGTGTATAGTCGTATGTATTATTGAACGCGTCGAGGTTTCAAACTCGGGCTTTATTTAGTCGAAAAGTTACGAGCGCAGCTGTGACCCTACGTGCGAACTTTGCGCGATTACGTGCCGCTGTGTGCGGCAGTTTCGTCTCCCTCTCCCCCCCCCTCTCTCTCTCTCGCGGCGCACCAAATCTTTCTCCTCTTTTTTTAACGCTATATAATTAAATGCGCGCCAGAGACTCTTTTTAATTGCGGCGGGCACAGCTTTGAAAAATGTATTTCGAGCGCGTTGCAGCCACACCTTCGATGTACGAGATTGCATGTATTATAAATAACGTTAGTGGAGTGGGAAGTGGGAGAGAAAAAAATTGCCCGGAAAATCGCTTTCTCGAAATCCCGGCTAGATCGTCCCCGTGGGCTCTCGAAGCGGCGCAAGTTTCTTTGATGCTGAAGAATCGCAGCCGCGATTCCATTTGAATACGACTCGGCGGAAAAAGAGGGCTAAGAAGAAGAAGAAGAAGAAGAAGAAGAAGTCTTGATACGTGGAAAAGTATACTCGTCGCGACGACGACGACGACGACGACGACGACATTCATCTCGGGGCTTTTAGCTCGCATGAAAATTTATCAATTAACTTTTCCTCTCCGCACGATCTCGTGAATCACCGAGGACGCTGTCCGATTATAATATACGGCCATCGAGGTGAGCAGAAGAAAAAATGTAGTATATCATATGACCAGCCTTAAGTTTTCGCGATAAAATCAATTGCAAGTTTGCGGGGCGCCCCGGTGTCGCCGTGAATTATCGAGCGAGCTTGCGGTATAAGCTCGAAAAATTATTATGCAGGTGTGGCAGATTTAAAATTATCTAGAAGAAGCTCTCATCTCCCTCTGTTTTCCATCGGGAAAAATTGTACACAACTCGCCCGCGGTGTAGAAAGATGAGCGAGAGGATATTATTCAGCCGCCAGTGTATAATCAAGCTGGGCGCAGAGCGCAACATCAAAAGTCGTCCGTAATTGAATCAATTAGCCGGAGAGTCAGTGACTGCTCCTTGAAAGAACCTCAGCCCTGAAGCTACGCGGAAAAGAAACATGAAAAAGCCGCAAACAAACTGCCGCCACGAGCCACGAGCCACGAGAGAGTCTAAACCAATGCCTGCTCGCGCAGCAGTAGAGCCGATAAAGTGGAAAGGAAAGAAATTAAACGTCGCAAAAAAGAGCCGCCGAGATACCTCTATGCTCGGCTTTCTCTCTAGGAAAGCGGATCCGGGAAATCAGGTGAACGTAGCTCCTTTGACTCAGTCTCGTCGGTAGACGCTCTTTTTTCCCTCTCCTCGCGTTTTATTAAATAAATCCCGCGTGCTCTGCGTGGTAGCAGAGAGAAGTAAAGTTGCGAGTAATAATAATAAATGCGTAGTCGCACATCGGCCGAGGAAAAAAAATGGAAATTACAGGGCCGAGTGCGAGAGTCCGAAGGTAAACGTCGGCGATCTCTTTCAGCTTTGTGTACACACGATAGAAAAAAAGACAAGCACGTCTCGATGTATAGATAGGTATACATCTGCAGGTGCGCCTGGTTTTTCATTATACGAGCACGTCTCGGATCGCTGCGCCTGCAAAGATCTCTCCGCGCAGAGAGTGAGAGAGCTTGCGAGAGCTTTTTTGGCCGAGGCATAGAGGCGGCTGCGGCTCGATGATTTCCCTTTTGACCCGTGAGACTACTGGATCCGAGAGCGGTTTAATGAGTGTTTTTCGAGGATTCTTGATTGTTTTCCAGAGAACTGCTGCTGCTGCTGCTGCTGCTACTGCTGCTTTGTTTGACCCTCGCTCTCGTGTTTGATATCGTGAGGCAGCAGCTTGTGTATTTATCCAGATATATACACGCGTGCACCTCTCCCTCTCCCTCTCTCTTTGTTATCACTGAAATATCAACGTTGTTTTTTTATACGCCCGTTTATATAGGTATACCATAAATTATTCCAGCGAAGTAATGGCAGAACAATCTCTTCGCGATCCGCGAGCGATGAAAAAAAAGAAAAAAATGCTTTTAACTTTTCGTGTACATTTGGCGGCCGCTAATTAATCCTGCCCGGCGGCAAAAATATAAACTCTCTCTCTCTCCCTCATTTCGTCCGTCAAACTAAAACCAATCCGGCGGGAGTAGTACACGGCGCATCGAAAAACCACGCTCGTCGGCGAAAAAAAAACAAGAAGAAAAAAAGTATAAAGCAAACGAGATGGACGATGGCGGAAAACAATGCGGATCCCGCGACAAAAGCATCCGAGCTCGTTCGTATATGCATCAGACTTTTCTTCTCTAGCCATCGGCATTTCGGGAAAGTTGCCTATCGGAGATCGACAATGCGCGCGACGTAGTTCTCTCTCCCTCCTTCTCGGATGATCGGCTACAATGGAGACAGAGCCGACGAATCGTTTGCGAGCGAGTTGAAGGAGTTTCGACGAGACGGACACTCGATTTCCGTCAAACCAAGTGTATAGTATAAGTTACGGGGGGATATCGTGTTCCGGCGAATTCTTTGCGTAATGAGCGCGCGCGTGGTTCTTTTGTGCAACTACGATTTTTGGGCAAATTATTAACGAGAGCTCGATGAGGCGAAATCAATTGATTATGCGCAGGCTAAATATAGATCGCGTCGGTGTCGGCGGGCTCAAATTTGCGTTAATAAATAAATTGACCGAAGGCTGCTCGTTTAGCCGGTGTAATTATTTACGCCGTGGTGGAACAATGCGATCGGCAAATAATTGATTAATTAATTAGTCAGAAAACGGTCGATGAATATTCTTGAAAAACTCGCTGATCAAAAACATCAAGCAAGTTATTCGCTCACAGTACACAAATCCATACATTTGCCGAAAAAGACTTGCCTCTGTCCCCCTCGAAACAAGGCTGCAGACATACTCCTTTCTTCTCCAGAGTATTATATAGCAGCCTCTATCAGCTCGCGTCGTCGTACAGCAGTCGTCGCTCTTTCTTCTGGTCTAACCGCGATAAGGCGAATTTTCGCGTCAATGGCCAGCAGTAGCAGCAGCAAAGTGTCGTTCGCAGTATCGGCCAAGATTCCGGATAAAAAAAAGAATCCCCCAGCTCTTTGCTGAAATTTTCAGAGAGCAGCCAAACAAAGGGAGACACTCGAGCTCATCTGCCATGCCGTTTGGAAAACGCAACTCTCTCTCTCTCCTCGCGGCTTGTGCTACTTTCGCGAGGCTGTATATAACAAGGGCTGTATATAAGATCGCGCGCAAAGGAAAAAGTTGGCCGGGAATTGCGTCTTGTCGTTATTGTGGAGTCTTCCCTTTGGGAAAAATGCAATCGTCGAGTTGTTTTTACAACTTCTTGTGTACTTACTTATAATCGATGATCTTCGAATAATTGTGAATTTGAATTTGTAATATACGTCACTCGTGCACTAATTAAGCGTGACGTTGCGCGTCAATTCGACTCGTGTTCTTATCTCAGGAATTTACGTGCTGAGAAAGTCAGAATTCGCGAGTGTTCCGAACTATCGAAGACACAATAAAACAATCGTTATCGCGGTTACATTATAAAATGTCTGATAGAATAAGCGTGATGAATCGATGAGAATAGAGCGACGGTTAATTTCCACAAATTTCATTCGCGATGGCATAGCGTCGAATTTGCACAGAAATTCCGATTCATCGTCGATGCTCGCACATCGCGTTAAAGCGTGAGAAAATTAGTTTCGTTTACGTAACTGTGCAAATTGATATTTTATGCGCCGATAACCATATACGCGCACACGGCCATGCGTATTGAACTTGACAAAGATGACATTGTATATATTCGATGATCGAAATCGGAAGTTTTTCTGCGAGCGTTATCTACCGAAAGAGCGATATGTGCAAACATTTCGAATATTCTATTTTGTACTTTCGAGCGGCGAAGCTTATAACTTCGTGACCAGGCGATTATCGGTCCACTTTCGCGTCGTGTTCGGATGACGTCGTGCCAGGTCAATTGTATACCGAACCGGTGAGTACACATAGACGTCTTGCATGTACTGTATTATGTCAGTCTGAAAGGTTGCGTGATTTTTTCGGATTATCTGGTGCTGTTTCTCGTGTTCCTTTTGATTTAAAACAAGACCTTGCGCTTTCATAGCTGCAGGAAAAACAATCGTTACGAAAATGAGAAGAATTCTTGTGCTCTTGTGCGCGGTGGTCGCCGTCATGGGCGGTAAAAGCAAGGTAAGCACAAGCAAACCTGTAACTCTTTTTATTTTCTACGAATTTTTCCGTCTCAATACTGCACGTCGAATTTTAGGTCCACGAGCAAATGACCCAGAAGGAAATTCATTCCGTCTTCGGTAGAAACGGTAAGTACACGTCGCTCAAACGCGGCCAATACCCTTTCATACGAAATTCTATTTTTCTGCTTCATAATTCCAAAAATTCGTTCAATTTTATTCTTGCAACACGTTACGCATCTATAGATAAGAAAACCTACTCGTTTGTGCAAAACATAATAGCTCCGTTGTCACGTCTTTTGCAAATGCACACACGAATATTCATGAATTGTTTTGCAAAAAAAAAGAAATAGCGCTACCGGATTACGAGGTGGTCCCTGTGGCCCACGCTCGACACAGAAGAAGCACCGATCACCGCATCGTCCAGCTGACGAGCTTCGAACGAGACATGACACTTTACCTAGAACCAACCGACGGCTTTCTCGCTGGAGTCGATACTCCGGTTTTCAAGGCCAGATCTAACGCCAGTGCGCCGTCCGGAGTCGAATACGAACGCGTTCACGACGTAAGCTTATTCTAACGTACAGCAGAACTTTTAGAAAATTTACAACTTGAAATTAACCAAGTCATTGCGCAGGCTATCAAGTCCGAGCACAAGTTCTACCAAGACCCGGAGTACCTGGCCGCTCTGGTGATCAAAGACGAGGACGACGGCAGTGCCGCGATCGTACGTATAATGCATGCGACCTCTCTACTTAAGCCAAAATTTAAAAAACCACATTATT
Source organism: Cecidostiba fungosa (assembly GCA_900474305.1). Lineage (NCBI taxonomy): Eukaryota > Metazoa > Arthropoda > Insecta > Hymenoptera > Pteromalidae > Cecidostiba > Cecidostiba fungosa. Next base: position 137,804 of record UCOJ01000107.1, on the reverse strand, counting down.
TCCATCTTAGCACGGTGTGATCGACGACTACGCGATCCGTCCATTACCGAAGCGTCTGCGCAGCCAGTTCAGTAGGGAGAAGCGTCAAGCTCGCGATGAATTTTTGAAATCCAATCGCTCGGTCTACCATCAGGATCTCGAGGACACGCACCACCACGTCGTGTTCAAGCTTCCGAGCAGCGAGAAAGCCGAGGCGGGTAAGTGCATTGTGTGCTACATATACCAGCTTTGAACTTTGCGATATGGAGCTGCACGTGTGACGGAATTTCTGATTCAGGAAGCAAGAGACTATCGGCGAAGCTGACACGTGCGGCTCGTAAGGCTCGTAAGGCTCGTAATGTAGTACCGGCAATCATTCATCCCCAGGTGTTGGTTGTACTGGAGTCGACTTTGTTCGAGTAAGCAAATTTTAATGAGATGTACTTGTGTGTGTGTGTGTGTGGATTGCGTGGCTGATGATGATTTGGTGGATTTTGCAGTGTGTTCAAACAGCAAGTCGATGACGTGGTGGACTACGTTCTTTCTTACTGGAATGCGGTTGATCTGAGATACCGCGTTTTCCGAAGTCCAGATGTCAGACTGAACATTGCTGGCATCATCCTGTCAGAGGTAATTTTGCGTAGTGATCTTGAAAAAATGTACGAAGAACTCACTTTTGTTGAATTAGGATCACAACGTCACGCCGTACATAGCGAATAATCACGTGAGCGTAAACGAAGAGACAGATAAGAAGATTGAAGTTACTACGGCTCTGAGAAACAAGTCGCAGTTCTACTTTCCGGAGACCAGCTACAACAGCGCGAATAAGTCAATGACTATGCAGAGATTGGGAGTTCATTTCGATATGGTCATCACCATGTCTCCGTAAGTGATCCAATCCGCAGCGGAATCCTTACTATCTTGATCATACTAAAAACGTGCGCTACGTTTGCTACAGCTTCGACATGTGTCAATTCCCGAGTTATTGCTTGAAGGAGGGAAAGTACGTGTGTCCCGTGCTGAAGATTAAACTGCGCAGAGAATGCATCACTCTTGGTAATCACACACTAAAATGTGCTTCTGTTAGGCAAGGCTAAACAATGAAATACTTGCAGGATACGCTTACTACACCGGCGCCTGTGCCATCAACGTTACTGAGAGTCTCATGGAGGCAGTAGGAATCGTAGAGGATCGAGGTGGCTTCAGTGGAATCATCCCTACCGCCCACGAAGTCGGCCACCTGTGAGTACATTTCAAAGCGCATCACCGGAATCACGTTTACAAAATCAAAACCAACAATCTTTACGTCAAACCCCCAGAATGGGAGCCTCGCACAATGCCAACAACGTGCACCAGTGTCCAACCGACGACGGCTACATAATGTCCTACCAGCTGACGGTCAGCACCAGGAGCTTCATGTGGTCCAACTGCAGCGAGTCGAGCATCAAGAAGTTCCTCATCAAGTAAACTGTCGCACACTTTCTCTGATGTACATCCATCAATCCATCAACTCTGAATAAATTTTCTTCAATTTCAATCCACCAGCTTGGAAAGAGCTCAGTGTCTCTTCAACACTCCGGAGACGGTGAAACCAGTCGCTCGCGTACTTCCTGGAAAGGTTTTCTCCAGGACCGAACAGTGCAATAGGATCACGGGAACACGCGCCTGCGATCGAGGTTCCAAGGGCAACAGCTGTGCCCAGCTGTTCTGCACCGCACAGAATGCCGACTACTGCGTAGCGGCACCTTACGCTGCGGTACCCGAAGGCTCACCCTGTGGCGAAGGAATGGTAAGTCCCCCCTCACCAGCTTCCGTACGATGGGCACGTTGATATCGATCGGTTCATTTCAGCACTGCATCAACGCCAGATGTGTCAACGAAGAGGAGAAGACCGTTGAACTCGAGCTTGGTACCAAGCCACCGGTAGGACGACCAGGAGGAAACCGGCATTACAGACCCGACTTCTTAAATAGATTTTACAATCGTGCATAAAATAAACGATCGCTGCGTCGATCGAACACGCGCGACTAATGTTTAGTCAACACAACTTGTACGACGTACACAATAAACTTTTTATCTAACACCTTCATCGCGCGTGTGTGTGTGTGTGTATTTTGACTGCGGTAACGAAACAACCCCTTTATACGAGAGTCTGCAGCAGTTGGGTCGCTCGTTTTTCCCCCTCAACAGCTTGGCTTTACGGGAGAGAGAGCCTCTACGATATCGCCCGATTTGCATCCAGATGAAAGGCGCCGCCAAGTTTTACAGTTCTTCTTCGCCTCGAGGGCCTAATTGGAAGCTTCGTGGCTTTAATAAACAGCCGAAATTAGGACAGCTTTCTATATAATTGTGTATAATTACGGTTTAAATACACTCGATCATAAATCGAGTGTCGTTTTATATAATTCAAACCCGGATCTTGGCATCAGGTGAAAGCGATAAGATTATATTTTTTCAGTACACACGCCTGCAATCATAAAAAAGTACAGTTATCCCAGCGAGATCATAGCGCAATAAGCCGAGGCTATAGTCTGTATACGACGCAGCAGTAGTAAATATCGATCTTGCGATAAACTTTTTTATCGCGCAGTACTCGATACTTCCGCGTGATTTAGAAAATGAATTTTTACAAAAAGAAAAAAAGTATAAATAACCCCGAGAGATCCATTTAATTCTCTCGCTTATTCGCCCAACGCTTAGCAGTTCAGCGATCGTTAAAACATCCGCGTAAATTATTCAAACCGTGCGCGTCATGGAACGAATGATAATAACAACAATAATAATAATAATCCTACGACTTTCAGCACCGCGAAAAATTTTTCCGTCCCCCAAATCAAATTGAACGATACACCCCCGGCGGTTTCATCAGAGCGTCGCTTCTTCTACGCTCTAATCGCTCTATTTTTGCGGCCGCGCGCATAAATTTGCATAAAAAGCGGAATCCCTCTCTCTCTCTCTCTCCCTCACTCTTTCACGATATAATCGCGTTCGTCCCTTGCGAATTCTCACTGCTTACTACACGCGCTCGTACTTTTTTCGCCGTCGCTCTTTTTCTTGGATTTGAATTTTCATGAATCCTTTCCCCTGGCTTGGAATAATTCCGTCTCTTTTGCTCTGCGGGATCATCAGCGAAGCCTTTTTCGTATGCATTGAGATGATGATTGCTCCTCTTCTTTTTTTCTTCTGATACGTCTAATCTGCTTTTTTCATTTTTCCTCGATCGATCCCGCACCATAACTCTTCATTATACGCGCAGTCTATAAAAGAGAACTGCTCTTTTCCGGAGAAGAAGCAGCGAACCGCATTAAATTTTCGGTTCACTACTACCTGTCGCACCTGTACCGCGCCGCGTGTCCACTGTCTCGTTACACAAAAGCCCGAGTCGGCTGCAGCAGAAGAAAAGGCGGACGTCCGTGGGGGACGCGAGCGCGCGAAAAAAGCGACGCCTGAATAATTTACGACAGTCGTTCGCCCATCGATTCTCTCACTCTGGCTTTTTTTGTCGCGATGCACGCGCACAGATGACGGGGTCTAAAAAAGGACCGAGAGCGTGAATCTTCATAATGGCTGACGCGTAATCAGAAAAATTCGCACATATAGCAGTGGGTGGCTACAAGGTATAGGAGTCAATAATTCACGCGTAGCCGGATCGCAATAAAACAAGAGGCAGAGGAACCTCGAGCCAATCAATCAATCTCCGGGTTGCCGTTCATTATCTCCGTTCCGGGCGTCTGGCCACCGCCTTCTCTCTGTTTATTCGTGCGCACGGCTTGGTTGTGTGTGTGTGTGTGTGTGTGCTGTATCTGCTACGCGGGTAATTGCGGGACGCGCGCACCTCTTTCCACGTGCTCCCTTTTTTCTCTCTCTTCTGTCTGGGGCTTGGATGTATGCACACGTATATTCCAGAGAAGGCTTTGACTCTCTGTGTGAGACGCGCGGCTCGGCTAATTGACACTTGATTTTTCCGTGAAAATTCATGATACTTGACGTCATCGAAATATATTCTCTCGAGCTCGAGTCCTCCCGCATGGAGTCTCTCTCCCTTATCTCAAAGTATAGCTATACATACCAGTAGTCCAGTCATTCGCGGCGAACGAACGAGAGAGGGAGAGAGAGAATACCTGTACGACTGTGCAGCAGTACGTGCCCGCAGCGGATTAACGCATTACGGAAGTTCCCGGGCCGCGGCTAACTCGACCTAAAAGCGCGAGTCTCGAGATTCCAGTCGCGCGAACTATCTTCACCTTCGAGCCACTGCTGCTGCTGCTGCTGCTGTCCACCTCGAAAGCTTCGCGTGTTTCTGCACGTCCTCCGAATTGGTATATAACATAACGTACAGCGCGATGTGACGCGAGACACGTTGTACGCAAATTCCGTGTATACGCATGCAATAATAAGTCATTATAAGCTGCTCGGGTGAGCGAGGAGCGCGAAAAGAAGCGGCAGCACCTGTTGCTGATGCTCGTGTGCGACCGACCAAAAATATCCTCGTAAGATTAGCAAACAGCTCGCGGCACCAGGCTGCCAGAGCTTACCGGATGATGCACGCCCGATCGCTTGCAAGCTCGCTGTTTGCGGAGAGCTTGCGATTTGGCCGTTCCGTGGGAGCTTTTTAAAAATTCTCCGCGAATAGCTGGCACATAAATAAAACAGCTTTGTTACAACAGCATAAGCCCGCTGCAGAGCAGAGTCTGCGAACTTCCCAAGCATAATCGAGATGATCGACGAGCGCTTCATCAGAGTCATGCTCGAGTCGGCTTCCTAATAAGCGCTGTGTATTTATATAATCGCACTAGCAGGGCCTCTCTGTACCAAGGAAACTCTTGGCTAAGAACACGATACACCGCCAGCCTAAGAGCTTAAATAGGCGTCTCGCGTTTCCGGAGGTGTGTGCGCTGCGCTGCAGCCTAATTCCATTAGCGAACTTCCGAAACTTCCTCCCTCTCCTGCTCTGCAGTTGTGCATTGTGCGAGAGACTGCAGCGTTAATACCGCCTGCCGTGAAGCGCCTTGTTTTATGTCAGAGGAATTTTGATGCGTCGGAAACTGTGGTCAAGTCGTTGTATGCCAGTGTCAAGCACTGCTGCACTACTGACAAATACACGAGGAAGAGAAGGAGCTATTTAGCATCGAAGCAAATTTTCAGATCAACTATACGATTTTCCGTTCTCTTGTATAATACACCCGCAGCTCTCTCGATTCTCCCGCGCGCTCGATTGTCCCGGGCTAAGCGCCGCTGGTCTCGGCAAACAATTGCGGCTAATATCTCAGGGAAATTTGGCAGCCCGCCGAATTTTCGCGCACTCGCTCTGTGTGTATAATGTACATAACGAGCCGCTGCTGCTGCTACTGGACTTAATCGTGGATGGACGATTTTTTTCCTTCTTTTTCTTTTGCATCGAGGCAAGAGACACTCGGAGGAATGATTTACAGGAGGACGAGTCGTATAAAAGTAGGTAGTCGTCCCTCGGGACTCGCGGAATTATTTTCTCCTCTGCGACTTTCTTTCGTACACACACGTACATAAACGAGTGTTTTAGTGCAGAGAGAGAGACTCGTAACGCGAGTCCTAATAAAACGCTCTCGCGTGTCCTTTGGTACACCGGAGTAGAGTCGAGACCCTACGTGTGCAGTATTGAAATTTCTCGAGGACTGCTATACTCTTTCGTTTGTGGTTTTGCGCGTTATATACACGGCCGGATTATTCGAGTTTCGCGCGGCGGATCTTTCGTCATAAATACTCACTCTGTAAGGGACTTGTTTGTTGGGAATTTTTGCGCCTGTGCGGTGCCTACACACGTCAGCTATTGAATTATGCGAAAGCCGATTTATCATGCGTCGCATTCGGGCTAAACGAGCCGTTCTGTTTGCCCGACAACTGGGCTAATTCGGGATCGCGCCACGAGAGTGCCGGCGTCCTGATAAAACCACCGCTTGTTTTTCCAATAGCACGCGGTATATGCACTAACAGCCACTTTGTGTGTGCATCTCCGAATAATAATTCGCTTTGTTCGCTTGTGGCTCACGAACCTCAGCCCATAAAGCCATTTCGGCGGTTCCTAGCCGGTGCACTGTCACGAAATGTCAAATCTCTTTTGCTGATGCGCATACGTCCCCGTTTGCCCAAACTACTAATTGTCGTAAATTCCCATACGAGAGCGTTTATATATACTGCACGGCGGGGGATTAGAGATTGAACGCGCGAGAGGAGATTAAATATAGAAAAATCAATAGGGTCGAAAAGCACGAGCGGAAACTGGATCACGGGAGAGTTGAACTGAATTATTGACAGTTTCGTAGAGGATAAGGGTGTATTAATAGACACTGCACATCCGACGCCAGCTTGGATCAATAAATAATTCAGCCCTCGTCGGAAAAGCCGAAACTTACGAGCCAATTCCGAAAGGAGCGCGCACCGACCATACACATCACGCGTCACGCGCTGTTATGAAAGCGTTAAATATTCTCCTTTTAATTTTCGAAGGTTTGAGTACTTGCGTCGTTTTTTGTACAAACGAACCGGTTGCAAACGTAAATAAAGCCCGTCAGGGATAAGCTCGAGGGGAGCGAGGGCGCGAAACTCTCGCTCCTTATTCGGAGCTTTTCACGCATACACGTGCGTGTACGTATATACACAGACATGCAGGGCAGAGGGGAGGAGAGCGGCTGCACCGCGCTCTGCTGGATTCACGTGTACGAGGGCCGGAGGATTAGTCGGCTGAAATTATGTCGGGCATTTTGCGGCCAGCTTTGCATAACTTCCGGCGCCCGCTCGCTCTTTCTCTCTTTACCGGGGCGCGCTGCTATTCCTTATCGGAACGGCCTAATTGGCTTTTAAATTTTCCTTCTTCTGTTTTCGGGGCTTGTATTAAATTAATATTTTTCTTTTGTACGCGGTACACACGGGCTTGAATGGAGCAGTGCGCGGCAGCGGAGTAGCCGAGATTCTAATTTGTAATCCCCTACTTTGCGTCGGATTAGCGCTGATTGCTGACGCGATAACTTTGGATGAGTAATCGGAAAATTATTGCCGATTATACGCTAGCACCAGACCGTCTGTTTATCGCCCCGGCTTTCGATGCTATTTATAACCGATAGTATTTGCAGACGCACGCGCACCCGCAAATAAAAGTAACAATGCATGACTCTTTGGTTTGCAGGTTGTCCAGGGGTCAGTCGAGCTGGTCGGATGAACCAGGACACTCGAGCAGCATACCTAGGGGCAGTCCTCGTCAAACGACGACGACGACGACGACGACGACGACGATGGAACCGAGTAATACAACGACGCCCACGAGGATGAGCAATAGCGCCGCCGATTGTCACGCTTCGAGTACTGGATGCAAGGGACTCAGAATCGGGGTGTACGGATGGAGGAAGAGGTGTTTGTACTTCTTGGTCCTCGGGCTCACTGTCATCGTCATACTCAACCTCGCGCTCACGCTGTGGTTGCTCAAAGTCATGGAGTTCAGTTTTGTGAGTTTATTCAGATTTTTAATTTTTAATACTAAGGCACACACCCCCTGTGCAACACGCGGCAGACAGCGAAATTACCATAGCATCGTGCTCGCGCGGAGCCTCTGCATATAGTGCACAACACACGTTAAATGCGCAAACGCTTAAAGCTCACGCTAAGAGCATGCAGTCGTCGTGGGTGCAGAGGTTCCGCGAGAGAGTCTATATCCACTACGGAAACACAGTCCACGAACTTTTCGACAGCTATTAAGGCCGACTTCTGTCTTGCGGCTTAAAATTAGTTTCGGCCGTGCTACACTCGCACCCGCAGTTCTCTCTCTCTCACTGTTGTTTGAAATAACAGTAGGTATAGCACTAGCGCGAGTTAATATAATTCGGCCCCGACGCCCCGCCTAATTGCCAGCGAATGCGCCTTTCGCGGCCCGGGACACGATCATCGCTGCATCGGGAGACACTCTATGTAGCTTATTTTCGACATATATAATTCAAATTCAGCCGAGGGCTAATCATCGCGATTACTCGAGCTCTGTATGCTTTATACAACATGTACTCGTGAGTCCTCTTCTTCTTCTTCTTTTCGTATTCATTGCCGGATTATTTCGCCGGAAAAGCGGATGGGCGCTGTAAATTTTACGTATCGCGGCGTAATGAGCCAGAATTTATGCAAAATATATTTTCCCAAGTTTCGTGAATCATGCAGGATAACAGTAGTAAGCCGTTCCTGTAATAATGAAATATCGAGAGAACGTGTCGCGTAGCAGATGATGCATCAGCAATCGTGACGCAAACGACGATAAAACGTCGCGCATATATTATGTATAGAGTGCACACCGCGTCGATTCATATAATCGGGGTCGTCCACAGATAGCTAATAATTAACTCATCCCGTCTCGCAGAGCCGTTTCCCTCTATTTCGGGCAAGTAAAGCAGGTCAAACTTCTTCAAGCTGATTTGAGTGACATCAGAAGGAGATCGAATGAACGTATTTCGTTGTATAAAAATACGCGACGTCGTTATTTCCATGAATTATAAAACACTCCAAGTATATAATAGCAGAGGAAAAGCGGTGCAACAGCATCAGCGACGCATAATTTTCCATTATATCCAGAGACTCAAGGCTCGATTTTGCGATTCAACGCGGGCGCGATTATCGAGTTTACGATAGGAGGAAAGGATCTCGAAAGGAAATCGAGAGGCGGTTCTTGACGGGCCGGAGGGACACAAACACGATAGAAAATTGCGTATCAATCCGTAAGTAAAGAGTCCGGAGAGCTGTCGCGCGCGTTCTCCCCCGGGGAAATGCTCTCTCTCTCTCTCGCGCCCTTATATATCTGTATACCCTCTAGTGCCACCGCCTTATTCTCGCTCTAATAGACATCGGATCATCCACTTTGCAGCGATCTTCTTATTTCTCCTTCTGCGAGAACCCTTCCTATACGTGCACTTGTTCGCTTTTTTTTCTTCTTCAGTTCTGCAGTGGAGAAGATCGAGACGCGACGCGCACCTGCCGTGTATATACATGTAGATACGTATAGTATATCAGAAAGAGCAAAGGGGAAGAAAGCCTCTGCTTTTTATTGCGCGCGCGAAGAATCCTCCGAGTATACGGAGTCGGCTTTTTCCACGTACTCCCTTCGCCCTCTTATATAATATATATAATGTGTGGGAAGAATCAACTGCGTCACGTGATTCTTATTTCGATGGGCGTCATTCATCTTTGACGAGGGTTGTGTTGCGTATACGCTACACTCGCGAGGAAATCCGCAGTTGCGGGTTAATCTGATTCCTCATTTTTTTATGAATAAACTTGAGATCGAGGCCGACACGCACCTAGCACAAATCATCCACTGGCAGATTGCTTATTACGCCCTCTGTAGGTACTCGTTATTTATATCGCGCGGTTTTTTCTCCGACTTAATTTATTACAGTGTACACGAGGCATACTCGAATCGACGAAAACTCGGAGAGACTTTGTGCGATAAGAATTTTCGAGATTTTTTGCTTCACGCGCACATCAGCCATTGTCTCCGTCATTTTTTTCAATTACACAGCGGATCGCGTGCGTCTGGCTCCTTTTGTCGCGGTGGAGTGAGAAAGAAAGCGATGAATGGAGCAGTCGAGAGAGAATGAATACCGAAAAGTGCCCGATAGAACAATGGAGCGCTCTCTCTCTCTCTCTCACTCGGGGGATGAAGGAAAATTATAAAAGTGAAATATCTCCGCACTTGAGAATTATAAATAGGGATCGGGGTTTATTGTGGTCGGTATATCGCGAGTTATTACGATGTGAGGAGGAATTATGGGCTTTAATTCATTGCGAAGAGGGATAGAGAGAGAGAACCGCAATTTTCCCCTGGAATTGAAAAATTCATCCATGTGTATATAACAGCCGCGTCGTTTGCATATTAACCCAGAGCCGCGCGACGCCTTCTTTCAAAATTAATAATTAACTAATGCGAGCTTATATTGACGAGGAGCTCTCGAAGCGTCGAAAAAAATTAATTAGTAGCGACGCGGCATACGGTACGACGAGCTGCCTTGCCGATTTCTCGCCTAGAATTTCTTTTTATAAGTTTGTCGGCAATACGCGCGCGCGCGCTCGCTCGCTCGCTTTTAATCAACTCGGAATTTTTTAATGAAGGATACACCCGACGAGGCAAGAAGGATATCTGTATACGCCGCTGGAATTTCGTTCCGGTGATGATAACCGAACCGACTATACTCGTTCGCGTCCAGGAACTTGTTACGAGTATCCACGGAAATTATTATTTTTTGCCGTCTCATCTCGCATTCGGGACGTTCGGATGGGAAATAATGAGGAAAGCTTTTTCTGTCGAGTTTATTTTAATGAGTACAGAGGTACACAGCTATTTACAACAGTTACAAAAATGTCAATACATATTTTACATTCGAATTTCTGACTAATTAGCGATTATCAGGCAGATTGACCAGTTGCGCTGGGGAACGTTTCCAAAAACCAGTTCCACGGCAAAAGCGAGGACCGAAATCGTGTAGCCACAGGCTAGTATGTACGCGAGGTGTTTCAGAAAAATAACCACCTCGGTGTTCTTGTCCTCCTGAAGCTTTATCGTCTCGCCGCTGATTTTTGACTTCAAAACGTGGTATACACCAGACTCGTGAATCCGCTGCATGACCTTGTAGATCCGTTCGATGTACGGCGATGCCCTCTCGAAAGTGTATACCAACCTGACCGTGGAAAGAACTGGCTTGGCGATTTTGAATATCTCCTCGTTATCTTTGTTGCGATACCTCGCGACGAACGTCTGTGCCTTTAGACGAGAAGTAAAGCAAATGCTGCTCTTGTTCTCCACCAGCATGTGCTCACAGATGTTCGAATGGCGGATCTGTACGATTTTGTCCTTCAACCTCTGCAAGTGCTTGTCGTCGTTGATGTCAGCGAACGACTGGTTAAATACCAGATGATGGATGAAAGGCGTAAGGGTCGATTGACTGATGTCTTTGAAGCTGTCGAAGGACACCTCGCTGTTTATCACCTGGACGTTGATGAGCTGCGAGTAAAAGTCGAAGGAGAATTTGAACGACACCATGACCACGCTCAGAAATATCATCCTGTCCATTATTTTCACTGGTTGGCCCGATGCTGACGTCCCCAGAAGCACTCGGAACAGATCGAACACTGCTTCGTAACGATAGCTGATTCTTAGCAGTTGTAGAAAGCGCGTAAATGCTACGATTATCAGTGGTATGGCTACCACGAGAAGCAGTATTTCCAAGGTTTTCGTCAGCTTTATGAAGTGTATTATCGGAACGACTGCGACGATCTCTTGGCTAATGTATCCGTTGTCCAGTTCGAGTACCAGGTCAGCGTACGATGAATTTTCCTCGGCTTTAGGGTATGGTATCACCATCATGTTCACATTACCGCTCTCCATAGCTTCGATGCTTTTGTTTAAGACAACCGAAATTGAGCTATTTTTTAGATCCAGTGGGAAGGTCAGAGTGAAATTCAACGTCTTCACTGCCACTTTCATCAAGGAGTAGTAGAATCCTTTAACGCCTGTTATTCGTGCCTTTTCGTCTTTTGTATAATTTAGATGAGGAGGATTGGAAAACACCGAAACGCTCAAGAGGTGTCCATCTCCATTCAGCAGTTTATCTGGAAAGATACTTTTCTGGCCGTCGAAATATTCCGCGTAAAACCGTTTGCGAAACGGGTTGTAAGCGTGAATCAGCGGATTAGCTTCGGGCTTGACTTCCAGAATAGAAAAGTCTATAAACTTTTTGGACCAAGCATAAGCCAACACTCTTTCTAAAAAATCCGGAAACACACTTTCACTGTACGTAATGAGCAAGCACTTTGGTCTGCTGGGTTTGGGTGACAGTTGCACGAAAAAATCTATAAACTGCTTTGAATATTTCAGTAGAGAGCTATCAGTTTTGTTCGCGGAAGAATGCAAGATCACGTATACGGAGACGTGTCGTGGATTTTTTAAAGACGGAAGATTCAAAAATCGATCGTCACCGATGTTATTATTCTGCATGAAATCTATCGCTACGGTTGGTACTGTTTGTATAAATTTCTGAAATATAACAGTCCGTTGCACTGCACTTTCCGTTTTAGTACTATTTGTGAAAATGGTTATCTGATGTGGTCTGCAGTGTTGAACAATGTTTTTGATGACTGACTCCAACCAGTCATCTGTTGAGGTTCCGTCACAAACGTTCATTATAACTGCACAGTATAACACCCATATTATTCGATCGCAAATTTGCATCACGGCCCACAGAAACATTTGAATAATTCCATTGACAATGCGGTTCTGTACATATTTTATCTCCAATTTTTATTATTGCAGTATCCCGGCAACAGCATAATGCTTGTAGAATAACTTCCAACGAATGCAAGTTGGAAATTGGTTCTGAACTTATGATGAGTATTTTGCGTTGTAATTTGATGTGAATATTATCAGGTTACAAATGTTTTCTGTGATATAATCTGTTGAAAGATTCGATCAAGAAGTTTATCTGAAAATAAATCTTGACACAACAGGAAAACTATAGATTTTATCAAGTATTGACACAACGGAATAATAGCTTCTAGCTTTTACTATATTTTACCAAGCGCTTGATAATGTATACGGCTAAAAGACAACTATCTTTATTGTTTTGTATAGTTACTATTTCTTATTTGCATATTAACAAAATTAGAAATCAATTCAATGCAAAACAATATTGAAGCAATTTAGCATCCAAAGCTCAAAATGTAAATGAATTGTTTAATTAGTGCACTTTTAGTATTCGTTCAGATATGGATTTCTGCAAAATCACGTAGTCAAGTCGAGTCAGTGCATTAATTATGCAAAGAACAAAAAGAACTGAATAAATTTTATTTATTGGGGTTTGAATAGAAAATGACCAATTCAATTGCAAATGCGACCAGCGAAAACATGCATCCACTAACAAAAACCAAAAAGATTTGCACTAAAATAATATGTTTACGAACTCCATCTTGGTTATCGTTCACAACCACCGAAGTATTCCTAGTATTGACTATGATGTGATACAATCCGGATTCGTACATCCTTTCCAAAAAGTCTCTCAATTTTTCCACGTACGGAAAGCCTCCTTCACACAAGTACACCACACTGTCCGAAGCGAAAATGGGTTTCGCTATCTTCATTATTTGGTTACCATGCGAATCTCCGTACATCTTGGTAAATCCTTTAGCCGCCGAATTGGTCATTATGCAAATAACGTCTCTACTTTTTTTCAACATATCAACGCAAGTCGAGATATCTTGTAACTTGATGGTCTTCATCTTCAGCTTCTCAAGTTCGCTATCGTAGCTTCTGAAAGTTTGGTTGTATAGCATATCGGTTATATACACGTTAAAATCCGGGTCTTCAATGGCTTTGAAGGTATCGAAGAACAACTGTTCATCGACCACCTGTACGTTCGTAAATTTCGAGTAGAACTCAGTCGAGTATCTGATGTACATGACGAATATGCTGAAGTGGATTATTCTGTCGAGGAATCTCTTGGGCTTGGTCCCTACCACTGCTCCGACGAACAGTCCAAAAACGTCGAGGACTCTGTAGTCCAACCAGCTGATCTTCCATATCAGTCTGGTTATGTTGGTGAGGGTCAATACCGTTACTGGAAACACGAAGACAAAGTAGAAGAATCCAGAGGAGAATTTCTTCTTGCTGGCATCTAGAATCGGTACGACTGCGACCAAATCTTCGTGCATGTATCCTTGGTCCAATACCAGAATCGAATTGATGGATGGAGTTTGGATATCAAGCCTCGGAAGCGGGATGGTTAACATGTTCAGAGCACCTGTTTCCAGACTTTCTGCAGTAGCGCTGAGAATCGATGCCAGTGTCTTGTGCTCCGTCAAGTCGACTGTGAAATCTATAGTCAAGTTGAGTTTTTTACAAAACATCTTCGTCAAGCGATATCGCATACTTTCCGTTACCAGGATGCCTCCACTTTCATCTCTCGTAAAATTAAAATGTCCTCTTACACGAAGCACTGGTACTTTCAAGGGATGTCCATTAGCATTTCGCAGTTTGTCGGGGAAAATGTTGAGGCTAAGTGAGTCGTAAACGTAAACATTGATTATTCTGAAAAATGGATTAAAGTAATGAAGCAAAGCTGTGTCAGCTGGAACGTTGACTTTTAAAACAGAAAAGTCGAGAAATTTCTTGTCCCATGCATATTCAAAAAGCCTTTCATAATTACTCGGAGAATTCATGTCACCTAGCAGGATTAAAAGACACTTTGGTCGCGCTGCACTTGGAGACTGTCGCACGAAGAAATTCAAGTAATCTTTTAAACTGCTAGTCAAAGCTTCCGCGTCTCCTTCAGTCACGCACTGCAGTATCACATGAAACGAAACTCGATTGAAGTTTCTAAAAACAGGTGATGAGATCGACGTTTCCTGGCTATCCACGATTTTTAGATTATTCAAATTCAGGATAGCAGTTGGAAAGTCTCTCGTTAATGTTTGAAGCACGGTAGCCTCGTGCCTGCAGTGTGCGGAGCTGTCCGACCAAACGGTAATTTGATAGGGTCGTAGATTCTGTTTGATTTGCTCGGAAAGTACGTTGAGCCAGTTGCTCTGAATGGACCAGCCCGGATTTTTTCCAACGACGTTCAGCAGCAAGACACACAGAACGACGACCCACATATTCGGCAAGGAACTCGTGAATAACTGATGTGTACCTTTCCATCGAAGTGAATTTTTACCCGATTCTCGCGTATATTAATCGTGAGCCATATTGATCTGGGTTTTTACGCAAATCTTTTTTTAATTTTCTCATAAGTAAAAACATTCCGTCCTATCTAGATCAACCCATATGCGGAAGTGTGTATTTCTAATGACGTTACTCAAGCTGCAATGAATTTACATCGGAGCTCTTAATCTCTCTATTTTTTTATTTTCTTGTTTTTCCACCCTCGCGCACAGCGATCGCTTTAGCCCGTACTAATGTAACTCGTCCCCGATAAAATCGCGTGGAATTCCCCAAAGCTCATACGCTCTTATCGATATGGGAGATCTTAAAACGCTGCAACGCACAGCCCGCCGTCGTCCCATTAAAGTCGAAAATATTTTTCCTTATCTTTCACACGGCAGTGCATAGCTATATAGCAGCACTGAAAAATTCATTCAAGACGCAGCAGCGAAAATTTCAATCCCTCTCTCGCTCTCGAGAAACACTCCTTGTATAGGTATTGGGAAGAATATAATCCTCGCGAAGACAAGAAGCTTCGATTCGGCAAATGAAATTCTCTTCCTCTCGTTCGTTTCGCGGCTGCACTCGGCGATCGATTAAGCCCCCTTGTAGACAATTAGAGAAGCCGCCGCGGCTGCTAGTCTAGTGTATATAGACATATATATGTGTAGCAGAAGGTGCAGCGCGAGAAGGAGCAGATGATGCTATCGATCGCATCAGCGCTGATGCTCGACTCGCGCGAGATTCGTTTCGCCCGCGCGCGATGTGTATTGCCCCTCTTTGCCCGAGTGTATAATTAAAAGACTCGCTTCGAGTGTGTCTGTTTTTTCTTCCTCTGTTCCGTTATCGTACCCATGGTCTCTTTTTAAAAAATATATCCAGTGGATAATAAAGTCCTGCAGGATATGCTGCGACAAAGATAGAATTATTAATCGAAACGAACGAAAAATAGTGTAGCTACGGTTCACGTATATATTACAAAGGATTTACATGGAAAAGCTCTGCAGTTGCAAGGAAATACGCACGCGCGATACCTTTAATGCTCCCAGAGGATATTCCTCAGTCCCGCTCTCGTAACAAATAGTCTCCATACACTATTGAGTTTTATAGGCGCTCTCGCGATAATATTACAAAGCCAGGACGAGAGAAAGAGAGAGAGAGAGAGTGTCTCCAATTCATATAGCCGGAATTCCAATATTAAAAACGACAACGACGCTGGAATAATTAAAAACCGACTGTATAATGTACAATACTCTTTCGCAGCACACAGAGTCTCATCTCTCGACGACTGATTCTGAAAAAAGCAGCGTGGCTCGAAGGAGGATGATAATTTCCGTTCCAAATTAGAGAGAACTCCGAAGTTAACATTCGAACGTCAGAATTAATACTCCGGAGCACGTCATCGGCTCTGAGTCGAGCGCGCGGGGGAGCAGCCGCTAAAATAGAGAAAGTTTACGTCGGAATTGACGTGAGCGCACCTCCCCGACGATTAATTGCGAATCGATGGAGAGAGAGAGAGAGAGAGGGGGAGAGGGAGAGGGAGTTCCTGTGTGTATGTGTATGTACGCGTCAAGGGTCGTCCCGAGACTTGGAATGTTATTGAAATCCTTCGGTAATGCTGATTGACGTTTATCGCGTCTTCCTCCATTTTTTCGCACAATCGCTCGTGTCTATTAACTACACACCTCTCCGGCTCTCCCCGCACATTGACAGGAGACTATAATAATCGCTGATATTAATCAGAAGTAAAGCTCCAATGAAATATCGCGACCGTGAATGAATCGCAAAATTATATACGTGGAAGCATCATCCCGGGAATTATATAACTCGCAAGCGCGGTGGTATCGATCGCGTGTGTAACCATAAATTTTGAAATTCATCAAACGACGCGACGTTTCCATTCCCGCGTGCAGTGCATACGATACCCTTAGCGAGAGAACGAAATCTTCCTCTGCACACGTCGCATTAAAATACACCGCAAGCTCGTGCGCGCGGAAAACAACTGGG
The DNA here is from genome assembly GCA_900474305.1 of Cecidostiba fungosa. Lineage (NCBI taxonomy): Eukaryota > Metazoa > Arthropoda > Insecta > Hymenoptera > Pteromalidae > Cecidostiba > Cecidostiba fungosa. The sequence goes on along the minus strand of UCOJ01000107.1, from coordinate 121,123 downwards.
TCAACCTGTATCGAAAATGATTTCGTCCTCTGTACATGTATGTGTGTCTGTGTGCTAAGCTGTATAGATGAAAAAAAAGAAATACATTAGCGAAAGAAACGGAACGAGCGAAGACGAGCGCGTAATGATGCCCTCTGGCGCATCAGCGCCAGCTCTCCGTGGTTGTCAGGCCGTATTTATATATTTTTTTATTAAATATCGAGAGAGAGAGAGAGAGCTGAATTTTCACTGCGAGATGAGGACGGATGCCCCGGCCATTTTTCTCGCTCTTTTTGTTTTTTCTTTAATTTTCAAAGGGCTACACACTGCGCCATTCTCGAAGCGAAAAATATATTAGAATTTTTGTTTTGTTTTGTTCGCTCAATGAACGCATCGAAGTACGTGTAAAAATAATAATAACTGCAATAGCAGCCTACGAAACAGCTCATTATCAGAAAAAGAAACTGACCGAGATAGACCCATCTCCCACAGCACTAATTATTATCGTATACACACCAGTAGCGTCCCAGATGTTTTTCAGGCGGTTACGAGTTCGACAATGACCAGTGCACCGGATACCTGACTGCAGCAGCAGCAGCAGCAGCGTCAATTCGGAGACATTTTTTTTCAATTAGGTTAATGGAGCTTGCCTTCGCCGTCTTATTCTCTCCTCATTGTCCTTTTTCCTTTCCTTTTTTTTATCGTCCGCGGGCAGCGCAGAGAGTTGACAATCCACAGAGAGAGAGAGAGAGAGAGAGACGTTTCGCGGTCGGCCTCAGGGCCAAACGTTAATTAGCGGCGACTTTATTATTTTTACGGCTTATTGTCAATTACTCGCCGTTTGTATGATAATTAATCATCATAACTCAGCAGCTGTATAGATGAGTCTTTCTCGCATACAATATACGTAATGAGTGTAGTGATGTCCGGAATAAGCAGCGCCTAATCGTCCGCGATATTTCAGCGGGCAATTACACAGAAGGTCGAGAGCTCGTAAACATAATTCAGAGCGTCCCGGGAATGATATCCGCAATCAACGCCACGCAAGCCGCCACCGACGACGCCCGAATCCAATAAGCGCAAGCGCGCGAGGGGCTAATGCATCGCAGAGCTAATTGCCGTACGGCCGATGAGTCCACGACGCCAAGTGCTTCTATACTATATAGTACAGATAGACCCGTTGTGCATTATGGCTCTCTGGGAGTGCGTAATGCGACGAAAAAATATAGACTGCATGCATTAATATGGCCGGAGTCAAGGATTAATCAGCGTTATACGTTTCGAAGCTTATTATTGATTGTGTTTAACGAGCCGATCATCGCCGGTCAGTTATATATATACACATATATCTCGCGTTTCGCCGCAAATCTTCGCGGTTAATTACGTCCCGACGAATCGCGCGGCTGTGAATGAGAATAAATGAAACGGCGATGGTTCTTTTGTGTTTCCCGATAATGCCAGAACCATACGAGGGGATATCGGATGTATGCTGTTTTTTTTGGCTAAAATAGCCGAGGTATATCGGGCAGGAATCGACCATCGATACTGCACACACAGAGAAGATGAATGACGAGCGATAAGCCTTTTCCGGAATATGTATAATTAATATGCTGACTGTGATTGACGGATATATATGCGGAATCGGCGATTTTTGCGCACTGAGAACAAGGCCTTTTTGCGATACGACTTTTGAAACGTTTTGCAAGTTCGTTATCGTGCGGCTCGCACGTTTGATGAACAAACGTGATTTTTCATCGCGGACGAGAGAGAAAAAAAGAATATGCAGTAATGAACATTTTTTCCCATTTTCGGGGACTACTGCGTAAAACGGCCATTAAAAGCGAGCGCACGTACACTTGCTCCTAGTCGAAAACTAATGATAATTAGGAAGCGAGACCTCATCACACCGACCCCCTACATAGGTATAAACCCCTTAAACTGAGAAAGAGTCCATTACTTCTTTCGATTATCCCGGCAACACACGTGCATATTTCCGTACGCGACACAATCAATATTGCAGCAGATTATACGATTCGCGGTGTTGGGTCTATACATACCACATATATATGTATATTCAGGAGTCCACCCCCCTACGAAGGATGTGGCGGGGTGTACAGGTAGGCGGTCACGCGCGACGGGGTCAATTAATTTTCATAATCACGAAATGGGCCGCCATTAAGCGCGAGTTAGCCCCCCGCAGCACACACACACACACATACACCCCCCTATACGAATTCGGGCTGGGTAATTTCGATGGATGGGGGGAAATTACAGTGAGCTACTACGGTTAATCGAATGACTACGCGCGTGATAACGGTCGTCCCCTTAACTGAACCTCCTGTGTGTGTGTGTGTGCGTGAGCTATCTCTCGTGCTGAACGTTTCTGTGTGATGAATAAAACGTGTGCGTTGCAGGAGGGCATGGGCTCGTTAAAGGTCATCCCGGGCGGTATCGAGCTGAGGGGCCAAGCTGCCATACTCGACGCCCTCATAGCCTCGAGCGTCAAGTCGCGACGAGGCAGCAACCTGATGCTCGAGTCCTGGGCCAACTTTACTGCAACGGCCAGGGGCGACAATGGACAGGTCTTCGCCAGATTCACCCTGAGTAAGCCATTTTTTTGTACGATACATTTCAATATTTCTGTATATATTAGTGAAAAGTGCGGAGTTGGAAATGGCTCTATGTATTGGCAGGTCCTGAGGGTTTTTACAATTTCGCATCACGGATATCGTCGATGACGCAATTACATTGTTGAATACATACATCCGGGGTTAAATAACGCGACAATCATCCTTTTCAGGTTGATGTAACGAGAGATTAATTAATTTTACCGATCGGCGAGTTTCGAAAATTGAACAATGGCCGGTTTTTAACGAAATTCATGATTATCACGATTCGTCAAAGTTTATAACTGGAGAGAATAAAATACACACATCACGCGTAGCTGCAACTGCGATCTAGATTTTATAATTGAACCGATATCTGGAGCGTGAATTCCGACTGGTTAATAATAATAATAATCCGCCCGGCGATTTTCAAAGCGAAATAAGTTTATTTATTTACAAAGCGGAACGAGCAGGAAAAAAAGGCATTTTTTCGAAAATCACCTCTCGGCGCGCGGCAAAATTACGCTCGAGCGAGTTTGGCTCATCGGTCGATCGTCGAATAGAGAAACATAAAAATAATATATACCGATATTAAATATTTTTAAAAAACCACAGCGAAATTTCTCATCGATGCGTCGCAATACCTATACACACACCGATGGCCTCGAGTGTATATATTTATTATTTGAAAGAATCAGCTTGTCGGGCTTGTTTCAGCGGAGGACAAGGCAGAGTGCGTGTCGAGGTCCTTCCGGATAACAGATCCAAACGGAGAGTTGCTCTTCTCGGCCGACAGGGAACGCGTTGTCGTCGGAGCAAAGACGCTCAAGGTGACCGGGATCGGGGGAGCTGTGTTCGAGGGAAGCGTCCAGACTCCGCTCGTTAGCTCTGAGGCTGGTCGAGATCTCAGGTAATTCTTTTTCTTTCATCTTTTTTGTAAAAACGTGATAAAGTATAGCAAAAGGTTGTACAAGTATGAGTAAACGATGATAAAACGTCAATTTATAGATATTCCAATATCTATAAATTGTTTGCACTGTAGCTTTTCAAAGTGGATTTAAAAAAAAACGAGAAAAATCCGTTTGCCGTGTAAATAAATTCCGCTTCGTTTGTGTATAAAATACTGTTCAAACTCGACCATAAAGTGAAAGATAACATTGCGGTGATGATGCAGAACACATACCAAACAAAGCAAAGAATGCCCAAATAGCATCAAAATTCTTGCTACGCCGAATGTTTTACCAGAATAATCCATGAGCCGATTCTCTCTATCTCTTCCAGACTAGAGTCAGCTACACGATCTCTGCAAGTCCGAGCGCCACAGCGGATAGACATCGAGTCATCGGCCGGTGGCATAAGCGCCAACTGTCTGTCCCAACTGAAGTTAACCAGCCAACAAGGTTCGGTAATCCTAGACTCTCGAAGCGTACTGTTGAAGGGTCTGAGGTCGACCAGCAGCAGCAGCAGCACATCCTCCGCGAGACGCCAATCGTCGAGCAGTAGGTCCGAGGGTGTCGCCGTCTACCAACTGTGTGCCTGCGCCGACGGCAAACTCTTCCTCGCGCCGCCCGAGGGCATCTGCCAAGCTGACAAAAGCGTCTGCTAATGAGAGGGGAAGCCAGGATTGTTTTTGTTTTTTCTTGTTTCTTTGCGGCGCGTCTGACCATTGCCAGGGCAGTACTACTCGTGTCTAGCCGCTTCAGTCGCCATCCTTTATTTCCCCCTCTATTATACAGAGAAATTATCGTCTACTTTGCCAATTATGCGTAATAACGAGATCTCTATAATACATAGGCTACTGTTGTTCCATATGAAACCGAGCGATTGCGTTGTGGTTATGTTGAATACATATATATATAGAGGTTAAACAAAAGCCAGTTGTGTTATGTAATACGTTCTATACACTCTTTTGCGCGTGTCAAAGATCATACGCGCGCACGTAGATTTCGCGAAGCTATATATATTTGTTCCTATCGGTGAAGGATGAATTTGTGATAAGAGACTTATAAATATATAGTTTTTAAGGTTGGGTTGTAAATGACTGCACCTCGTATACCCATGTAACAAGTAGCCTATACTGAGCTGCTACTATAACAAGTATACGTGTAAAACTATAGACGAGGATATTTTTGAGAATTTTGGTTGAAAGAAAAATGAGACAGAGAGAGAGAGAGAGAGTATGCGTGGCTTTTACATAGATTAATTGTTAAATGGTTAGCTGTAGGTGCAGGTGCTTCGATAACATGCAGTTACTATAAATAAAGTATCTTGATTTGTAATTTGAATCTTTGTAAGCTTGCATAGCCGTGAACGAATACCTTTTTTAACTTTTCGATGATTTTATATACGTACACGCATAAGTATAAATTTGTAACGTTGTGAATATAAATATAGGCATTTCATTGATTCATTTGTATAAACTAAAGTTAAACATTATAAATTAGTGTTTGCATGTATATTTCTATAAATATCGAAATTTATTTCAGAAGCTAAAAGGATTGTTACTATATATAGCTACCGTAGGTGCGACGATATATGAAAATTAAATATTTTTGCCATTTAATAAGCTCGGTTTGTAAATAATACGCGTTTCAAAAACAAAAACAAAAAAATATTCGATAAAACCTTTTAAATCGAAAGCTTCGTTATAATCATCCACTTATTGATTTCAACGAACTGAAAATGTTTGTAAATATAAACATCGTCGATTAATTCGTTATCCAAATATATAATATATCGTATTCTACTTAACGAATAAACGGCCAGAATGACCCGTCTAAACCATCATCTCACACGACACGTGTCTCAAAGCAAGTAATAACTCAAGTTTTTTAAATTTTTACAGAGTTTTCGTATATTCCAAAAACTTACGAAGCCGCATAATGTATAAAAATAATAAAAAAAAAAACACAAACAGCTGTAACAATAGTCAAACGTCAACTGTAAATGTGTACACCTGCGATTCCGAAGCGTCACAGACTTGCGCAAATCGTGTCGGATATCGCATCGGATATACATATCGGCGGTTCATCTCCAACCAGAAAAAAAATAATAAAAGAATAAACAACAACACAACCAACAAAGCTCGACGAACCTCGAAAGCCTCTCGCCTGGCTTGGCGCGGAAACTGATATTATTGAATTGAGTTTTTCGTCGGAAAATCAAGTCTCCTTTAAAAAAAACATCAGTGCGCAAGTCTATATATATATATATACTAATCTCCGCAAATAAAGCGAAAATAATGTGACGAGAGTAAAAAAAGGAAAACCAAAATTTATAAGCGAGCGAGAGTTAAACAACGAGCCGTCTAGGCGATGAAAGTAGTTTCCGCGCATTTATTCCGAGCTGTATTTTTCGACGAAACGAAGAAATATAAATATATAACATACATATTAAGTGACAAAACGAACAAGGTAAAGGAGCGAAGGATACAGACGTTCGCGTCAACTCGTATTGTGTATGTAGCAGTGTCGGCAGCGCTACCCGCGATGTATATCTTGTATATCAATAAAATTAGCAATTATCGTTGAAATTGACTTTCAATCTCTCGTTTTCCTTTCATCTCCCCCAACAGCCCTCGCATAATTACTTTGAAACAAGGTCGTTTCAAGAAAAAAGCAGCAGCCTACATTCTTTCAGCGTCGGTTCACACAGGAGTATACCTAGTGTAAGTATATATATAGTAGAGTTGAGCCTCGAAATAATTGAAAATTCGAGGGAGCAGCTAAGAGTCCATTCAGCGCAAGCGAGATACAAAGAAGAGAGAGCGAGAAAGCAGCAGCCCTAAACGAGGGCAAATTGTTACGAGCGCGGAGTGCAACGCCGCAGGCCTGTTATGACCTTGGAGAACGGCCACCGGCTGCCGAAATTGAGGTTGCGAATTCGCGAATTTTTTTCACCATGAGAGACGGTCTAAGGAAATAAATCAGTAGTAGCAGAGAGAGAGAGAGAGCGAGGCCAATCTCCCTGACATCAGGTGTAATTTTACTGCAGCGAATTCGAGATTAAAGTTGCAGGTAACAGAGCGAGCCAATCTACTCTTGGCCGTACGCGCCCCCGCGCGAATTAGCGGCTGAGTGGAAAAAATGTAGCATGGCTTGAAATATAGAAGCAAGCAAGCAAGCTACCGTCATTTGTACTGCACCGCGAGAGCTGACGGACTCGGTCTCGCTTTAGAGCCTCGTTACCCTTTTCCAGCGTTTGATTAAAAATCGCGGGCTATTATTTTAGCCGTTAATTCCACCGGCTCATGTGTATAACGCAAAGCGTCGCGATCGGCAGGAAAGCTCGATGGAAACTGCGCGATCGGCTATCGCGACTCTAACGACTTTTTCCTCTGCGGCGCACTGTGTCGGACAACAACGAGCAGTTGTTGTATTGGCAATCAAACGCGATTAATTGCACCGTTCCCGCGACGCCTATCGACCTTCCTCTCCTCCCGGCCGACCGTGACATTGTCCTCGATTACGTACTGGAGCACTGTTTTTCCTCGCTGCTTTTGTTCTTCTTTTATTTTAATTCTTTTATTTTCATTGGAAGCAAAGCGCCGACCGTTCAGTTATTGTAACGCGTTTCTGCTATGGCGATCGCCGTAAAACAGACAAAAACGCAAACTCCCCCGAAACAATTTTCCAAAGTGTCGTATAGCTAGAATTTCCTCCTCGAAAAAAAACAATCCACGCGATACAATGAAATCCATACGAGCGGTGCGGTCGTCGAAACTTCAAACGCCCGCCGATCCCGATAAAAAAAAATAAAAGAGAAGAACTCGAATTTTTTCTGAATCCGCGCCGATTGCCGGTTAAAAAGTCGCTCTTAATTCCCTTCTCCCTTCCGCAGTTCCGCAGTTCCGCAGTTCTGCAGTTCTGCAGGCGGCGGAAAAACAAGTCTCCCCGAAATAACGAGTCCCTGACAAACGCGTATAGCGACGCGCGGGGTATGCGCTACTATAGCTCGGCCGTTTCTCGCCACGACTGCTAGCGGGAATTACATCGCCGAATTGTAATTCCACGCTAGCTTTCTCTCCAGCAACGACGTCGTTTCTCTGCTAAGTGCGCGAGAGTGCACGGCCCTGCAAGTAGCTTCTTTTTCATTCGGCCGTTCAGCCGCGTACGTATACCCATAATGTAGCTACTTTTTGCATCCTCGGGACATCACGAGCAGTCTACTCTCGCGAATGAGCTGAAACATTCAGGTATGACAGTGCAGTAGTCGCGTTTATGAAACAATCGTTCTAAAGAGCCACTTGGAAATTATCGCGGTTTGGACGCGCGCTGATATTGCGGGGCAGGATAGGAGAAAAAAGAACGCACAGAGCGAGGATTTTCAATATTCCGAGTAGTGTAGCCGAGCACCGGTGTAATCATCTTTCTCGTTTAAACACACAAGGGCGGCTCCGCTGCAATTTCAATAAAGAAGCTGGATGCAGGCGACGCGCGCAGGTAGTTTCATTCTCCAGGCGCAATCATCGCCGTGTACGTGTCTGCAGCACGTGTGTGTGCGCGTATTCTTGGCTGTAAGGGAAAGTTTAGAGAGACTTGGAGGAAACGGAGCTGATTGCCGGAGGTGTCGTGATTGAGATGGTCGGGGGGTAGAACTGGAAGCGCACGTTGAAAAAACCGTTCATCTTTTTTTCGGGGGATTAAATTTCATCCTTCGAAAAAGAACGTTCAAGTCGATACATCTCTCGGCTCAACCGGCAAAACTCTCTCTCTCTCTCTCTCGCCCGCGCCGAGACGAAGACGATTAACTAAATTAATTAGCGCAAGAGCGAGAGACAAGCGCAGATAGAAGTTCTCTGATAAAGTGCAGCAAGTTTCCTTCGCTATCAATCACTCGAGTCGAGCAGCTGCGAATGTACATACCTATATGTGCATGGCTATACACGGGCGATGGGAAAAAGGGGCTCTGCGGGACCAGCTCTACAATTAAGAGCGGACACGCTTCGGGCGATTTAATAAGGGCTTGCTAGCGCGGTTTTACTTTTATCTGCCGCGCGGCGCTCTCTCGCTGCTGTTTACGTGAGCCGCGGCGGCGGCGACAGGGCCGAGAGTTTAATTTCACCCGGGGCATGAGTAATCGCGGAAGTGACCTGTAGCGCAGAGCGAGAAGCGTTTGGCTTTTTTCTCCAGCTCTGTCTGTGTGTGGCTGCCGAGAGCTACGGGGAAAATACAGCTTCTCCGCCTTGGTATTTTTTTAGATTTTAATTCGCCGAACGTTTTATGCACAAAAGTATATACCCCGCGCATTATCCGCAAACTCCGAGGCGAGAGAATTGCAAAGTTGAGCGCGCCAAAAACACTCGAAACTTCTCCGCGTATAGGTATAATTATGTAGAATAGCCTCCGTTTAACGCTCAAAACTTGGGCTCTGCGGTTCGTTTCTTCAAAGCACAATAACGCTTCGCCTTACAATTATCGCTACGGCTGTGTACGAAGATTATAATTTTGCGCGAAACTAATCTTACGTACGCACCGAGGCAGCTGCAGTGCAGTATATGAGCATTGCAATTTTATTCCGCGCGAGCTGAGCAGCGTCAGTTACACGCACAGGCACAAAGCTCTGCAGTGCAGTGCGACAAAGTTGTGCAACTCGCTTATGAATTTTCTCTTGTCGCGAGAATTAAAAGGCAATCTAAAATTTTTAAGTGCCCGGCCCCTTTTCCTGCGCAAGCTCTTCTCTGACGATAATTGGCCGGTTAATCGAGTTTACGCCATTATACACCCACATTTGCTTTGAAAGAATAACGCATCGGCCGCAGTTTTGACAAATGTAGAGCAGCAGCGCTGTTAAGCTGCAGCTAATAAATTAGATTCCCTCGTCTCCATCGCAGCGTTAAATTCGGCCCGCGAGCGCGAACGAAAAAAGAGGAAGCCCGAAACGAGGTAAAAACCGCCGCAGCTGCCAATTTGTCGGCGGGCAGATTTACAAGCGGCCGGTTAATCGACGCGCGGCTAATCGCGACCGATCAATCACTACAGCCGAATCGAACCGAGACGTCTCTCTCTCTCTCTACTGCGTCGATTAAAAAACGCCGATGCGCGTCGCTACAAATCAAAGGCTTTTTACAATAGATATATACTCGGCAGACACGTCAATTACGCTTTCATAATCGATAAACTGAATTAGGAGCCTTTCTGCGAGCGCATAAATTCAAAGAGACGAGTGCGCAGTAAGCCACGGGGATTTCGCTGCAGAATTCGCGTAAATCTGTAGAAACGCACGTGACGCGGATTCGAGTGAGCGACTTAGCGTCCGTCTACGAGACGCTTCTCCTTGTGTACTGCGCGTCTAATCTATACACACTATGGACGCGTATGCGCTGAAGAATTTCCGCGGCTCAATTATGTACGAGCGCAGTGGAATTGAGAAAATTGCTTATACATACACGGAGTCGCGGGGTAAATATTCAAAAGCATCGGACAGCCCCTTGCGACCATTTGAATAGTTATTATATGCGGACTCGAGGCCAGCAAACAGTTCTGCGACCCTCTCGCCCGATCCATTATACGAATGCGACGAGGTGTCCAGCAGAAGAAGGAGCGAAAAGCTTGTTTGCATCTCGCTGCGCGGCATAAATCAGAGCTCTTCGCTTAAAAGCGATCCATTATTTTCAGACTGTTATTATTATTTACACTTCGCGTCCGCTCTCCATCGGCGAAAAGGCTCGTCTAACCTGTTGAGCAGGAGAGTCTGGATGCGGAGTTCTTCAGCTTGTATTAAGGTTAGAAATGGATTACACAGCTGCTAATCTTCGCAGGTGTCGTCAATTACGTATCAAATCGAAATAACTAACTGTAATTTACACACAGGCAGTTACTTTCGCCGATGGATTATTATTTCTTCGCCGAGAGTAACTCCTCTTTCTCCCAGACAGCAAATCGCTCAATTTACCTACGTCAACCGCTAAAATATTCAACCGCGCGCTAATGGAATCAATTACCAGCTGGGAGAGCCATTGTACAAGAGCCGCACACGTAGAAGAAAAGAAAATCTCCATATTTACTTTCTCTCTCTCTCGTGGCTCCATTAAACCATACAACTGTGCGACCATTGAACGGGTTGAAAAAAGGATGAAAAAAGCCAGCCGCGCGCGCGCGCGAAAAGCCATCGGAAGAAGAAAATCAATGGCGCACAATGCGCGACTATTATTCTTGACCGTGTAGTCCGCCGATAGTACGTATATATATCGCACCGCTATAGCTGCGATGCATCAAATATATAAACATTCAATCTCGCCGCGGATTGATCTGAAAAAAACAATGGGACAGACGTCGGCTGCATTAAATCGTTCTCTCTCTCTTCCCTATCTATGTTTACTCCCGGCGGCTTTCCCGAGTGGATATGTCTGTGTGTTTAGAGTACTAGACTTTTACTCGCTAGATCGAGCGGCCAAAGAGCCGTGATGAATCCCATTACGCGGTTCTCTCTCTCTCTCTCTCTCTTTGGCAGTGGTGTAAAGCCTTCAGCCGGAAATACATGCTGTACGCATCGGTGTAAACGACTCGTTGAAAGACTCACTCAAAGAGAGCATCTTCCGTCATGCGGATATGATGGACGTAATTATAAACGCGTATGGGAAAGAGAGGAGAAATATTATATATGTAAGAGGGTATAAAGAGGGTCTTAACTCTTTCTCTGCCGGAAAGTAAAGTCAGCTAGCGATTAAAGCTCGTGTCAATTATTAATTGACGAGCACGGGGGGGGGGTCAGTCAAGCTTTCTCTCTCGACAAATCCCCCCAGGAAAAAAGGGCACAGAGAGGAGTATTATATACACGAGAAGAGAGAGAGAGACATAGTTTCTCGTCGATCGCGTCTTTCGCTCCGGTGCGTCAGGTCGTCATTAACGTAAGCTCCTTAACAACCCTTCTACTGCCGGCTGCCGCACTCACTCTCTCTCTCTCTCTCTCTCCCGAGTCTTAATACACGAAAACGGTTGCGCGATCCTCTTTTTATCATTACCGCTGATAGCCATCACGGAATGATGATTATATGGCGCGCAGGCTCTGAGAAGATCTTTTTTGACTCGCTTGCGTTAACGAAAGAGCAAACTCCACTATATACTTATTATATGCGTATATAGGGAAAAACCGCCGCGCAAGTGCGTTATTGAAAAATGCATACAGGTATATCCAGAGATTGCGCGCGCGCTGCACACCGCTAACCTGGATTTGAACTTTAGAGTAGAAGCGTCTTGGCCGCGTAGTAGGAAAAAGAAGGCCGTCATCCAGCCCGCGGTGAAATTCCCGCTTTTTTTGCAGCCGCCGCCGCCGCCGCCGCCGCCATCACCGAGGCGTCGTATCCGTTTATTTCCGTTTGCGCCAGCCCCGAGAAAAATGAAGCCGCGACTTATGAGACTACGGCGCCGCCGCTATGGTCATTGTGAAAGTTTAATGATACCGAGAGCTCGAGCGCTCCTTTGCTTTCTTTGCGAATATAATGGCAAAAATAATGCACCCGAAGCCGGCTTTGTCTGTCTGATATGCGTATATAGGAATAGATGTATATATACCACTGCACAGCTGGCGCAATATATATATACATATACACACTTATTATATTGCATTGAAACGGAATTTTCCAGTTTTAGTATACCGAATCTGCGAGAGATATTCCGAGAAACTGATATAAGAGTTTCAAGAGCATAAATTTCGAGTAGGGGGCCACAGCCCCAGCATCAGCCCCCTAAGAAAAATGTTTATCGGCCGTTATGAAATTCCCGAACGAGGTAATTCGGAAAAGAGAGAGAGAGAGATGCGGCCTAATAAAACTCGACCGACAGCGCGAGCGACATCGATTATATACCTACCTCAGCTAGAGGAGGCGGCCGAAGATTGCGCGCCGTAATTCTTCTTTCGGAATGCGCCGCGCGATGATAAGTCAACGCCCCGTGGGACGACGACGCCGAGCGGCTCTTAACGGATAAGAAAATTTAATAACCAAACTGGGATCGCCCTAGAGCACGCGAAGAGCAGCAGACGCTTTTATGTCGAGCCGTGGGAGCGGCTTTATACATAGATATATCCGCTACGACGAGCGCGGCCCCCTTTTTTCCGAGTTTGGGAAGTCGATTGTAAATTTGAATTTCCCGCCTGGAAAAAAGGTAAGTGAATTTCTCGGTGTATTCGATGAGAGTAAAGAAAAAGGATAGTTCGAAGAGGACTCGTACGTATTATGTAGGGGGCGGGTTACGGAATGACATAATTCCTCCGTTTTATTGGGCTCAGTTCCCCTCGCGAATTTATGGCCAATTTTTCTTATTAATTTTCATAAGTTCGACATGCCGCACGAAGCGACACCCCCGTGTCGATTCTTTGTACGCGAGAGTACTAACTTCAAAGAGCCGTGCCCCCCTATTTCGACTGACATATACCCCCACAAGCGTCGACGCATAGTTTTGCTTAAACTTGGAAAGCTTTCATATCGGACGTAAAAAGTCGAGGAGCACAAGATTTTATTCGGGATAGTTGAAATTTTTGCGAGCGAAATAAAGTTGCATATACGCGAGCGCTAGTCTCGCGACGATATTTCGACGTAATTAATTTCGAGTCGCGCGCTCGGTCGATAAAGTCGCTCCCGTAATATACACATGTCCCAGAACTTTTTCTCCAGCAGTAGTACGACGTATATACGCGAGCAGACGACGACTACTTCTAAATTAAAAACTTGTCGAGGAACTCGCGCGCTCGCGAGCTCTATTAAAAAGGAGATACGTTATAAGGGTATGCTCGTACGTGTGTGCGCGCGTCGATAAAGTCTTTCAATTTATAATTTGCCAATAGTTGCGCCAAGTTTCGATCATCTTCGCGAGATCCTTTTTTTCTCTCTATTCCATCGTCTCGAGGTGTATATTTTATAGCTTATGCCGGAGAGAAAGCAGGTGGCGTTTTCCGATTTCACGACAAAAAATGGCTCCCGTGCACGTGTTGCGCTTTACAGCGTGTCCATACCGACGCGGGTCCCGCGTATTGAACTGTCAGTGAAATCTGCCTCCCTTCATCGATCATACCTATATATACAGTAGTATATGGCTCGAAGCTCCTTTGAGACTTCCTGGTGGTCCACTTAAAAAATGACGAAAAATATTGCGCGAGAAGCCCGCAAATATTTGCACTCGGTCGTAATGAAAATTAAAAGTCGCGCTCTACCTATGTGCAGCGCCGCGAGTTTAATGCGCCTTCAAGAGCGTGTTACTCGCAGGTGCGCTTAAGCGTGTATAAAAGAAGTCGTGAAAAAGCTGCAGTAGCTTGTACGAATCCAGTCCCTTTAATTGCGTTTTAATTCAAACAGCTGTTTGCATTATGTAAAAATATTACCCACTTCGCCTAGTACTAGTGGAAGACGGTGATCACGAGAAGAAGAAGAAGAAGAAGAAGAAGAAGAAGAAGAAGACATAAGGTTGGAACAACTGCGAGAAAGTTTAAGGAGACAAGCCGCCGAGGAACCGTTAGGGAAGAAAAATAGCTCAGTTTTGAGGAAGAGAGCGGTAAATTGATGAAGAGAAAAGGAGGACGCTCACAGGATCGTTTAACGAATTAACAATTATAATCCGGCGGCGGCATTTGAATTTCTCGCCTTATTAGCATAAGCGCCGCGGCCGCGCGCGCGATATCTGCGAAAACTTGAAGGGACGACGGGAAGCGAGCGATTTAATCGGGGCAAAGATGGATCGCGCGTTAAAACTGCGAACAATTTTCATCTGGCGCTAGGCTAGGCGGGGGTGTATCGAAAATGATACGAAGAGATCGCGGGGGTTTTGAATAAAGTATGTGGAGATTATACGTTGGATTTCGAATGATGGAGCGCGCTAAGTGATTGCTGCGGGGGAAAAAAATTGTCGTTCAATTCGGTCGGAGATCGAAAAATTTTAGGTGTGATTGAAATTTATGTGTATCATCTATAATGTAGATGCGTCGCCGGTGGTAATTACTTGCGGAAAATTCAATGAAACTGCTAACGTGTATATTATGGCCTCAATGATCATCGGATAGCGCGCTCTGAAGTAATTTAATTGTAACTTGTAACGTCATTAATTATAGTCGTGGCGCGATTTTAATTAAATCCAAATTAACTGCGTATTGACGACGCACTGGTATTACAACGGTAAATTACGATCGGTTGCGTAACGTGACAATTAATTTATAAATCGCTCGGGTTATAAGAAATATTGGCACACCATAGTCTAGTGTATAAATTGGTGAATTCATATAGCGAAGAGTTTTTGGATTTAAGTTTGAGTATAGTATTCGGTCACGCAACTCCATCTCGGTACTGAAGTGCGAATCGAGAGGCGAGAAGGTACATAGCTACTTTACCGACGAAAGATCACATAGCATTATTATTATTCTACTAATAAAATATATACGGGTCTTTTGTCTCTGTGATATATGCAAATGTTAAATGTTACCTCTCTGGTAAGCGTCAGTCGATAGACACAATTTTGCATAGGAATACATTTTTACAGAATTTTACCACATTATTTTAAATGTGGGAGGTACCTCGGGGGACAGAATAACTTTAAATATTCCTGATTTCCCGCCATGCCTGCGGAGATCGCATCACGCTTCACGCATGCGCGCTCCGGTTCGTTCCTATTTTCCTATTATAGCGGCGGAGATCCATCAGCCCAAAATTTGCGCGCTACTATCATGGCCGTGCGCGGTCATGACGGGGAATCGCGAGGAATCAGAAATATTTTTAAGTGTTGCATTATCCCCCCCCCACCCGCTCACCCTCTCCCAAGTGTGTACGTCACACGACTGTTGACCAATAATTGTTAGACCATAAAGTCAAAACAGGGGGGTTATTCTGTGTATTCTGTAAAGATAAAAAAGTGATAAATTCACTGTTGATCGCAAATTCTTACGGCGATAAGCGAAATTGATAATCAGCTCAGAATCGCGAACGGTCATGACGCCGTCTATAGCAACTGACGGTCAGGATCGACCCTCGCGGAAAAAAGTGAAGCCGCGAGGCGCCACCTATACGTTGCCTATACCCTATCTTCTATAGCTATAAGCCGCTCGTCGCTTTTTCTCGTCGCTCCCGCTCCGCTCGCGCTCTGGCTCTGCAGTAGTCGTCGGCGGCTGCGCGTATATTTGTTATGTTATGGAGAAGCCCCAGAGAGTTTAGGCCCCAGTTGTTTTTTGCGCACGTCCTACTTTCGGACTGCCCTACAGTGCGACCTGGATACACCTGCTCAGCCATCCGTGCACTGGGAAATCATCGCCGGGAAGAAGAAACTACAAGCCGAGGTCGAGCGTCTTTCCGGCAGTCTGTGCGCGTTTTCCTTCTCTGATCGATCTTTTGACGAGAGAACGTAACCTCCAAGAAAGCTTGTGTGTATATTTTTTGTAAATTCGAGTCGAGTTCACCCGTCTGGGTAGTCCTGCTGCTGATCTGATGGAAACCCTGGCTTGGTGGCTCGTCTGAGACCTGTCAAGGCTTCGACGGATGCTACTGCTTACTTGGCAGGACTCTGGGTTGGCAGCATCGAGCACCAGCAGGTATCGGCAGGATGAGATAGGAGTTGTGAGGAGAAGCACTGGTCTCAGAGATAATGGAACTCGAGGGCAATAGCTTGCTGCCTAGTGCAGACGAGCAGGAGACTGCCCCAATGGAGCTGAACACCTCAACTGAGATGAATCTACTAAGCGAGTCCCAGACCCATCATGTGGAAGGCGCTGTGGTAAGGAAACAGACGTGCTGTTTGTTTAATTCACTGTTCCAATGGAAAAGCTTTCATTCTTACTGCCTTTTTTTTCTAATTTCTGTATCATTGATTTTGGAGCATAATTAGGATGGTAAATATTTAAATAGGTCGATACAGAAGCAAAGAACGCAGTGTCTTAGATGCTTTTCAACCACTTATGCAATTTGTTTCAAAATTCATAGCCCTGAATACATCTGTTTTTATTTTATTTTTTTACCTAACCTAGAAATATGGAGTAAATATTTGCATACTCGACTGTTATGTATATGCTGCGGTGACTTACATAGATCTATAATTTTGTAAACTGTGTGTTTTCATAGATAATTTATGACACTGAGTCACAAGAAATCGCGGAAGAAGATAAAAGCTTAGAGGATCCAGATAATTTTATTACTCTTCATGCATCTTCTGATGCAAAAACTGAGGCCCAAGAGGAGGCTGCTAGTGCTGAAAACTTGGTATTTATAACCTTTGATTCGTATATTGAATTATAAATTATTGTGCACACACAATAACAGGTATTTTAATTGTAGGATGAAGCCGATAATGATACCGACGACGACGAGACTATTGCCACCTTTGTGACATCTACAGGTCAACAGTTGGCTCTATATGCTGTTGAAGATTCAGATGAAATATTTGCGGTAGCTTTATATGACGAATCTGGAGAGCCGCCTACAAATTTCCACTTTCTCATGAAGTAAGTTAAAAAAATATAATTAATTATTATTAAATACGCGAGTATTATTTGTAAAACATTAACTATTTTCAATTTTAGAGCGGATGTTGAAAGATTAATTGGAGAAGGTGCTGTTAAGACAGTAAAGAAGCCACAAGTACAACCTAATAAGGAACCAAAACCAGCTGAGAAAAAAGAAGAGATTAAATTCGAAAGACTTTCAGATCTTAAAGCTAAAGCAGAAAGAGAAGAGGCAGCAGCTGCAGCACAATTAAAGGCGGTTCATGAAATGAAAATTGAGAAAAAAGAACAACAGGCAGTAGCTGTAGCACAAGTAAAGAAAGTTCATGAAATGAAAACTGAGAAAAGAGAACAGGCAGCAGCTGTAGCACAGGTAAAGAAGGTGCATGAAACGAAAATTGAGAAAAAAGAACAGGCAGCAGTTTCAGCACAGGTAAAGAAGGTCCATGAAGTGAAAATTGAGAAAAAAGAGGAGACAGCAGCATTGCCACAGCTAAAGAAGGTTCATGATATGAAAACTGAGAAAACAGAAGAGGCAGCTGCAGTACAGTTGAAGATGGTTCATGAAACGAAAACTGAGAAAAAAGAAGAGGCAGCAGCACAGTTAAAGAAGGTTCACGATATAAAAATTGAGAAAAAAGAGGCAGCTGCAGCACAGTTAAAGAAGATTCATGAAATTAAAACTGAGATTGTTGAAGTACCTGGACCGCAACCCAAAGCACAGACTCCTAGGCCACAATGTAAAGTAGTTCATAAAGTAGAGCAAAAGAAAACAGTTGTTACTCCGAATCACAATTTAATTAATAGAAATATAAACACATCAAACGTATCGACTATTATGAAAACTACAAAAACCTATGGAAATATAAACACACCAAGTGGATCAACCACTACAAAAATTACAAAAACTTATGGAAATATAAACTCGTCAAGCACACCGACGATTACAAAAACTATGAAAACCTATGGAAATATAAACACGCCAAGCACACCGACCATTACAAAAGCTACAAAAGTCTATGGTAATATAAACACACCGAGCACACCGATGATAACAAAAGCTACAAAAATCTATGGAAATATAAACACACCCAGCACACCGACGATTGCAAAAGCTACAAAAATCTATGGAAACATAAACACACCAAGTGTGTCAACCATTAGAAAAACTACAAAAATCATTGGAAATATAAACACACCAAGCGCATCGACGTATACAAAAAATACAAAAACTATTGGAAATATCTATCAACCACGATTGACAGAACCCAAAAAAGAAACTAAAGTTGCCTATGTTGTTTCAAATGAAAATCAGTATGTAATAGGTAAGCAGAAGAATCATTTTATTCAAAATAGTTAAAACTATGTGAGTGTAATCTTGAATTTTTTTTTAGATAACGTTATAGAAGATCTGGATAGCGATGCGGAAATAATAGAGCAATCCACCGTGCAATACATTCTCTGCGATGGCGACCCTTCAGATTCTGAAATGACTTTTGATGAACTGCAGGCATCATTGCAGAGTTTCAAAGCTAATAAACCCATGAGCAATGTAAACCAAACCAAGACGATAACACCTCAAAAGACGGAGATTAAGAAGGAAAATATCATCAGATATTCTTCGTTTCTTAAAAGTTCTCCCAAAGTGGCTCCAATATTGTCTCAGAAAAGGGAGCCAGTAACCACGGTCTACCGCACTTACTCCAAGAGTCCGAAGAAGGTACGAATGACTAACAACCTGCTTCATCCTATAAGGAAAATAAAACAGGAAATAGAAGATCCCTCGTACGGTGACACCTCTGCCTTCGACGACAGTCACCTATCTTCCGACGATCTGTCGAGAAACACGAGCAAGCAGAATGCCAGCATGTCCGACACTCCTGGTACGGTGAAGGTGAAGCGATCTCGCAAGCAGCAGCTGACCATGGTCAACCGTACTGATTCCGAGATCATCATCCAGTCGACTTACTCCGAGGGGGAAGAGGAGCCTGTCGCAATGAAAAAGCGCGGCAGAAGAAAAAAGAAGCTGTCCGCCGACCCGGATTACAATCCCCGCAACCCCATAAAGAAGGCAAAGAAGGCAAATCGCTCTGTCGAGGTGATCGAGATCGACGTGGATGAGAGCGAGAGGTCCGGCGTGCAAGACTCGACGCTCGAGGGTAACAAGGGCAAGGGTTCGAGCGACAAGGAGAATGAAACCATTAGCGTAAATGACTCGGAAGTCGAAGCGGAAGTGGAAGAGGTGGCCGGTGCGTCGAAGAAAGTGAAACAGCCCATGATGCAGTGCAGTCATTGCAATCGAAACTTCAGAAAGCGTAAAGTACTGGAGAAGCACGTACAGGTATGTCCAAAGTCGCCAGCGTACATCCAGAAAATGGAGGAAAGAAAGCAGCTGGCCGCCCAGAGTGGAAAGAGATTCAAGTGTAAGTCTTGCGACGAGATGTTCGACATCGCCGTTGCGTTGGCCAGACACGTTAGGGTCGTGCATTCGCTGAAGAAGAAAGGAAAGCAGTCCAGAGGTTGGACTAAGACTGAAAGGTCCGAGTCTTCGGAAAGTGAAGAGGAAGAGGAGGAAGAGGAGGATGTGCCAGACGAGAGTATGGAGGAGAGTTCGCCAGAACCGGAGTCAGGACGGAAAAAGAGAGGCCGACCACCAGCGAAAAGAAGTTTAGTAAGCGAGAGTCCATCTTCGAATATTGAGTTGAAGTTGGACAGCTCGACGGAAACTCTACACCAAGAGCCTAAAAGAAGAGGCAGGCCTCCTGGTCGAAAGTCCGCTGTGAAAGAGAGGTCAGCAACTCCAGATATTGAAGAGAAAGAGGCAAGCGCTACGGAGTCACGAAAGAGAGGAAGGCCCAGGAAACGGAGTGTTTCCAAGGAGAGGTCGTCTTCCCCGGAACCCGAAGACACGCCAGTATCTTCTGTGCAGCTACCCAAAAAGCGGGGCAGACCAACAAGGCGTAATTTGTCAAAGGATGACGAGCGAGAGGCTCCAGAAGCAGAAGATAAGAACGAGAGCTCTACTGAAATCGAAAAAGCCTCGGAGTCGACACCTCTCAGAAGAAAAGGTAGACCAGTGGTTCTCTTAGTAAAGACAGATTTTCCAAAGGGCGGCAGGTCGATAAGTTCGGAGGCTGATGATAAGTACGAAAGTTCGGATGAGATGCCATTAGAAGTTCGAAAGAAAGCTAGATCGAGCAAAAGAAGCGTCGCGAAAGGTGACAGGTCGGTGAGTCCTGAGACTGAAAAGAAAAACGATATTTCAGACGAGACTCAGGGGGAGGCTCGAAAGAAGACTAGAACGAGCAAGACAAGCGTTTCCAAGGCCGATACATCGATGACTTCAGAAGCTGAAGAGAAAAACGAAAGCTCAGACGAGATGCCACTGGAAGCTCGAAAGAAGACTAGAGCCAGCAAACCGAGCGTCCCAAAGGATGTCAGTTCGGTGATTCCAGAAGCTGATGAGAAGAATGAAAGCTTGGACGAAACGCCGTTGCAGGCTAGAAAGAAGGTCAGGACAAACAAACCCAGTATTTCGAAAGAGGATAGATCTGTGAGTCCAGAGGTGAAGAGTAAAGTTTCTAAAACGGTGGAAGAAAAATCAAAGGATGTAAAGTCGGCGTCTCCGGATCCATTGAAGAAAGAGGAAAAGACGGCAGAATTGAATGAACAACCTACAGAGATACCTGCGAAAGAAACTACTGAAGAGACTGTACAAGAGAGCAAAGAGAAACCCATTGCAGAGCCTCCCAAGAAACGCAAACTCAGCAAAGATGAATCTGCAAAAGTCGACGATCCCGCCCGTGCCAAAACCGAAGACAAAGACGAAACTTCAGCTGAACTTTCTCGTAAAAGAAGTAGGACGACTAAGGAGAGTATTTCAATGGAAGAAGAATCGGAGATCCACAAGGCCGAAGAGAAGTCTGAGGGTAGTGAAGCACTGTCGGATACTCGAAGGAGAGGTAAAGCTAGTAAAGCCAAACCTTCGGTGGAAGAGGAACTAGCAGCTCTAATGGCAGAAGAAAAGCCTGAAAGTTCAACAGAAATTCCGACAGAGTCTCGAAAATGCAGTAAACCCAGCAGAGCCAGAACTTCAGTAGAGGAGAAGTTGGCAGTACCAGAAGCTGGAGAAAAAGAAAAGCCTGCCGAAGTCTTGGAGCCTTCAGAGATTTCAGACTCGAAAGAGAGTTGTAGCGAAAGCCTAGAGCAGCCTGGAAAGCGGGGCAGACCGAGCAAAGAAAGGCCCTCGAAAGACGACGAATCGGAGACTCCAGATACGGAGGAGAAGACGGAGAGCGCTGGTGAAACCCCTCGAAGAAGAGGTAGACCCGGCAAGGACCGATTATCGAAGAGTGAAAGCGTCGATGATTCGGCAGCAGAAGTAGAGAAGAAGGACGAAAATCCTGCAACGGATGACAAGGACAAGGGAAAGACGAAAAAGAAAGTCCCGAGTCCCAATAGGACGTGGAAAGTAAAGAAACTAAACTGTGAAGACTGTGGCAAGTGGTTTTCTAGTGCCACCTTGTTGAGGACCCATCGCCTGCAGCACAGGACTAAGAAATCTGGTATGTATGTTTTACCAAGTCCCCTTGGTTTAACAAATCTTTAGCAGTAGTTATTTAAAAAAAAGTTAAGTACTATCTTAATGACGCACTTGAATGATTGAACACTACTCGCAAGTGTTCATATAAGCACTTATCAGTAGAGAAGTAGATCAAATCGATAAAGATGTATCATATTCTTGTGTCGATTTTATTTTGTACAGATTAGTCTAGTAAGCACGCCGAAGATTGCGCTGTGTAACAGACTTTCCGAACTTTATAAGTATGCAGACTTTTCAAGACTATTATTAAAGAAGGATTGTTAATACCACTTTTTGAAACTTAACAGTCACTAACACGTCAAATTTGGCAACAATTCTTATACGAAACCCCCATTAACTGTCCTTCTCATATCATTTCTAGACGAAAAACTTGTCTCTAACCAGACTTCCATCTTGATTTCAGCTCGACTGGACGCTGACCGTTGTCCTCTCTGCAGAAAGGCGATACCTGGCGATTTGTTCGTCAAGCACATGGCAACGGTGCACAAGAAGAAGTCACCGACGTCGGTCGGTGCTACGCGGCGAGCTGATGTGCGACGAGTTGCCAAACCAGCGAGGAAACCGCGGAGTGCGAGGACGCTACGTTCCTCGAGTTAAGTGCGGTAGACAGACTCTTTTGCAGGAAGTGGTTATTGCATGCGAGATATGGCTTATCGCGAAGAATGTTACGTATCCAAGGGAGCACGAACCGCGGTTTAGGTGTTTTGCTGCTTTCACGTTGTTCGATAATAATTTAACTATCAAAGTTCATTCTTTAGATTGAATGTGTATTAAAAAGCTGTTTGTTCTTGAATATTCCTACTGGATTACAACTATTACAGTTTTATGGAATGACGAATTGCGGGATAGCAGCAAGAGCGAGTCTCTGCAATTGATGAATTCTACCTTATCGACGGTAATATAGATGAAAATATAAGACCATCGATAAGTTGCAAAGACTCAGACCTGACCGAGGCTTATAGTTTCGTAAAACTCATTACTCTCTTCTTTCATAAAAACTTTATTAGTTTTCTCTTTACTTTCTTATCATGTTTAAAACCGCTCGGCATTTTTTGCGAGCATTTTTCATTCATGTTTAGTTACATTGACTGCACAAAGTGCGAATTAAAACTTGTTTGACATCGTGCTTTTGATAATTTTATTATGTTTATGAATCATTGAGATGTTGTGCATTGATTTAAGAAGAGTTATATAATGCAGAGAAATATTAAGTGGCGAAGGAGATATTACAAGATTAATAATTATTTATATCTCGCTAAGCACAGATTGTAAATATTTGTGCATAAATTCGATATTTCAAAATAAAGATAAAGTTAATCGTACTCTTGACTAAACTTGTAATTAAATTGGCCGCATAATATTTATAATTCAAGGAATTCGAATCATGGAAAAATAATTCCACGTTTATTGCTCACGGGTTCTGTGGTATATAAAAATAATACTCACGCTCTGAAAAGCATTAAAATTCGTAAAACAGCAGTTAAACATGGTAATGTTGTTCGTACTGATCCAATTGCAACGTGAAGTCAATGAAACTAAAAGTCTTCAGAGACTCGTTACATTGAGGATGAGACGGTTGTGCTGGATCTGCTCGATCTGGCGACGGCTTACTGAAAAAGAAGACCAAATAACTTTCATCGAAGAAGTGCACAAAAATCGATAAGCCAACAGAGTAGTGCACGAAAAGAAAAAACTAAGTAAGGATAAACCTGTAAATAAATGTTTTCCACGGAGAAATATCAGCATACTTTATTAGATAAAAGACTTAGATCGGTCGTAACAGCTGTAACTAGATGATGTAAGGTATGTGTTATTATTTGGACATAAGTTGTGAGATGTGGGTGACAGTACGTATGCGTATATATATATATAATAACTCGCGTAATCTTATTAAACTAATGTAGTTTGCAAAAGTGCAAGGAAGAGAGGAAAGAAAAATTTTAAGAACTCTTAAGAGGCCCGCGTTTACTTTGTAAATGGTGCTCTTATTTTGATACAGCCTTATGTATATATTACTCGACAAAAAAATTATAAATCCAACTAGACTAAAAAAATGGAATAAAAATAAAGTATGAAACATAAAAACGCAGTGTTAATCTACGATCAATGAACTCCCGCACGTTTTTCTTGTTCGAACGCACACACACACGCGCGCGCGCGCGCAAACAGCGAGTCGCCAGATAGGAAGTGTGCGTATTTTTCAACAACAAAAAAAAAATCAAATCAAGCGAAATTCTCAATAAAGGAAAAGCGTTTCAATCTCTCACACTGACATATAAGTCACAGATATTCCCATTGTTTGTAAAAACGCTTCTTGTCCCTCACGCACGTATGACGCTCTTTATAAAGCCCTAGTGCTTTTTCTCCTAATCCATGCAAACAAATCTCGCATATAAATCTCACGTTCGTGTGTTCACAATTCTTCACCTGCGTGCGTTTTTTTTAACTTGTATCTATACACTCGTGGTGTGGGCTTTCTTTTCCCGTTTTATATAATTAAAAAGCCGCTGCGGTGTATCGAGAGATAAGAATTCAAACAGAGTGAGCACGTGCAACAATAAATACATTACGAAACATCGTTCGCGGCATAAGAAAACAAAAAGGCGAGCGAAGAGGAATGTCCGAAAGCGCTGACGGAAGCGTCTCCCTGTTAATATAGACACTCATCGGAGGGGGATTGAAGTACAAAGAGTAGTGTGATGCGGCCAAGTGACCTGAATACTTGGTCTTCTGCGACGAGAGGTAGTGTACACACAAGTGCGTTGATTGACCTCTGGAGGCGCTTATGTTGACTCGTTCACACCGCGGAGGAATTCTGTCAAGATCGCAGCGAATAAATAATCGCATGTGCATCTCAGTATAAATATAGTGTATTCATATGCAACGAATATCGAGCTTGCGACAACAGCGCGCCAAGTATTCAACCTTCGAGTGTATTTGCGAGCGTTGCTTTATATTTCCCGTCAACACTAAAAGCTCGATCAGCAACAACAGCAACAACAACAACAAAAGTTGAACATTGCAAAAATGAAAAATCGGCGACAAAATTAAAAACTCTCAACACCGCTCCTCCCTCCACAACCTACTACATTACTTATATATATACATGCAACGCAGCACGTGCTGACCGCGAGGTGCTGCCACCTCAGTGCAATCATCAGACAGCTTTCGGTGCAGCGACCAGCAGCAGCAGCAGTCGTCGCTCTTTCCGTTCAGTCGCTCGCCGACGCTCGAGCCTCGTGGTCGCGCGCTCGAGACTTCCAACTTGTATACTCATTTACGTATATTTTTTCTAGAGAAAAGACAGACACACGTTATTATTACACACCCACACACACACACACACTCAGAGAAACCATTCATTAGAATTCGCCGGCAGAGCGCGAGTGTGCTCACAGAGGAGATCCAGTGCTCCAAGTGGGTCAGTGTCCTCGTAAACTGCTCGTTATACGACGAGCGTGAAAGTGATCGGAGCTGCTTCAGCCGTCGCCATGAGCCGCCCCGACGACACCTAGCAGCGACACACACACGCGGCTCTATTTTTTTTGTCTTACCTTCGTATCGTACCTACTGGTCGAAGAGAGAGAAGAGAGAAGGACGAAGAGAAAGAGAGCGAGAGAGAGAGAGAGAGAGACCGGCTAATGACCAACGTCAACAGGATCAGGGTGGTCGTCCTCGGCGGCCCCAGAGTCGGCAAATCAGGTCGGTGTCATCAGCATCAGTTTAAGTATATATACCTACCCAGCACACTCTCGCTATCTGTCTTCCCGCCGATGCTGTGCTCCCTCGGCTACTGTTGTTGTTGTTGCTCTTGTCGCGTGCAGTGCGATCTTTCTTTTGCCACTGTTGGGGGTAGTATAGCTCTCTTTCTCGCCCCCTATTTATACGCGCTTCTTAATTGGACTAATTAAGAGTGGCCGTCGTCGCGCCTGGAAATTTGAATTTCCCGCCGTTTCGACGCGCGTTAATTACTCACCTAACAGCTTATACAGAGTGACTAATTTTTTTCTTTACCGCGTCTTTGTCGTTTTGCTTTGTGTAATTCTATTTACTCTCGAGTCATAGCATCTTATAAGCGGGAACAACGAAAATCGCGTCGGTTGTTGCATTGTTTGTGCATATAATACGCTGACGAGCTTTCATCAGGATATATAACGTACTCGAGAATTACTCAACAGCGCAGATCGAACGTGTATACACGTACATACCGATCGTTGTTTTTTTTGTTTTTTTTTCGGAAAAATGAGTTATCGTACGGTAAACCTACTTAGATTCGCTACAAGACGAGTTGACCTGCCAATGAGCCACTTCCTGCACCGCGAGTACATAAATACTTACCGGCGCGCGTCGACAGATCGCCACCGCCGGTTTTCACTTTTCACCTCTCTCGCGTATATATGCATATGTATTTGCACATATACCGCTCGGCAGCGGCGGAATTATGTTTTCCCGATTTCTCGTGCGCGGCTCGACAGATGGAGTTATCGCGATAAGCCGATTTTTCACCCCCTAATGCTATTTCCTTATTACAATGTTTGGATATGCTGCATCTCGATGTTTACATGGAATACTTTCCTCGTTATACCGATTTATCATGCAAATCATATATATATAATAGAGTCAGCGCAAATAGAGATCGGCTGCGTGAAAAATCGGCAGAGGTCAGTCGCTCGCGCCGGGCCACAATAAAAAGTGAAAATGCTCTCCTCTCGAGACTTTCTAAAGAGTGTGTGTGTGTGTGTGTGTGTATAGAGCTATACTCGCAGCGACTTCAGCGAGGAAGACGCAGCGAAGAGTATCCGGGCGTGAGAGAGCGGACGTTCAATCACCGCAGGATTTCGACGGTTACATAGCCGAGCCGCTTCCGTTAAATCGAGAAAATCTGAAATTTTGTCTCGTCACGTCTCAGTAATCTACTCCCCTTTGTTCTTCGACCCCCTTACAATCCTCCCCGACATTCCACCGTAGCGTAGGTAGAAAGTAACATAAAAAGCCACACGTATATACGTACACTGCACTGCGCACATCGTCGATTTTTTTTCTCTTTCCGCGGCGCGCATCCTCGACGCGCGATATAAGGGAAAAGCTCCTTAAACGGACTATCGCCGATTCATTCAAGAGACGAACGAGTAGAGCCGCTGCTGCACACACATCCTCAAAGGACGCGATGCGCCGGCTCCGATAGACGTAACGAGCCAAGCGCGAGTTTCCGCGGCTCTGCGGATGCTTTTTTCCCCTCGTCTCATAGGTATATATACTGCTCTATGGGAATTCGAGATGCGTGCGCGTTATGTGCGCTTCTATGGCATTTCGTTAATGTCATCATTTATATGGGCAGTATACCACATCAGAAAAGGGGATCATTTCGAGCATCCTACCTATATAAGAGATTATGCAATGTATAGAGGCCGCGAGTCGACAATCGCCAATGCAAATTACCGGGAAAACTCTCTCGGTTCTTGAGCAACCGATCGTTTGTGTGTGTGTATGTAAGTCGAGACACTCTCGTATTTTCGCGCCCCGAATATATATCCTGTGGCCGATATTTCGCGACGTCCACGTCAGTAGGTTACTCTAGACGCTGGGACATATATATATACACAAGTTTGGAAATTTGCGGCTGCTGATTTCTCAATTAGAAAAGGGGATATTATGTTTATATAGGTATCTCTACTTTTATATGGATTTTTTTCGATCGATCACATACAGCGTCTCTCGATATAGGCTCAGCTCAGCTGTATATAGGCGCCATCGAGGCGATTTGTCCGAGTTAAGTTTTTTTGACGATTCATAAATTCATTCGGGAGAGATCCTCTCGATATAAGCACACTGACTGCGTTTATGGATTTTAGATTGGCCGATGGATGGTACCTACCATATATTCCTATATATACATGTGTATAATATAACGTGTCGAAATGGGTTGTTGTCACGCGCGAAGGACACCGATGACATATCGCTCGAATAAAATATTATTAACTTAGAAATACAAGACGCGTATCCAAATCAGCGATAAATCAGAGAAAATTGCTGTAGCTCTATATACGTATACATACACCGGTTAATAAACGATACATGATGGCATTTGTCGAGGTTGCGCAATGAGCGTTTAATAAACATTATCAGCGCGCGAAATGACCACAGCGTGACTCGATCAACCAGAGACGAGGAGTATAGAGCCTATGCATATAAAAAGTCAATCAAGCTCAGCACAACAATCACATTATGTAGGAGGTATATGTACACCTCCACGAGAGAGTATATATAGTATAAAGCAGTTTTCTCAGGAATCCCGGTGGTCGCGTCGCGATAATGACTCGTCGCGCGCGCACCTGTTGTCCATTAATGTCGCACAATGGCTCGGGCTCGATTTGTTTTCCTCGAGAGAGTCCCGATTAATCGCGGCTCCTTTTTCCCCGTGAATGTTGTCTCGCACGCGGGGATTTGTCCTGTGGGACTGGGACGGCTGCAGATTAATTTTAGGGGATTTTCATAATAGTCGCGCGTCCTGCGAGTAAACGACGTTGAATTTATCTCGGACTTTTTATACGCGGGGCACATAAAAATAAAAACGAGAATCAAGTAAGAGCACAGCACTCGGTATTTACGCCGATAAGTCGGAGCATATCTGTACAACATACACACTGCAGGGTCAAACTTGTCACTCGTACTCGTGGTATATTCACCTGGAGGCACTTGCGCACGCACGGATTTATCGGGCTTTTGTTCGAGCGACAAGTCGCCCGCGTGCGGATTATTGTTTATCGCTCGCCGCGCACATACTCGCGAGCAATGTGTCCCAAGCCTGCAAGAGAGGGCTCGGTGTGTCTGTATATACCTAGATAGGTTGCGTACGTGTGAGCGATTTTGTTTATGGGGTGAGAAGTATGCGGTCATTGTTGTAGGTGGCGAGAGTATATCTGCAGCCTCTATTGTTACAGTCTTCAGGGGATTATGCGTTCGAGCAGGTGTGTATAAATTATTCTCTCTCTGATGTATAACTATACAACCTGTCTCCCATCCAAATTAAAACGCAACTCTGGGGGTACATAACAGGGCTGGACAATGGACAATATAACAAATCCGAAAAAAAGAAAGTCGCATCTCGCGTGGCGAGACTACACCGGATTACACAAACGACTCATACAATCGAGCCATTGTGTCCGACGAGCGCGCTGTGTTTTCCGATGGATTTATGAAGCTGTGTCTGCAGTGCAGGTCGAAAATTGTTCGCACGCACGCGTCGTGTACGTACAAGAGTCGAATTGACAGGAGAAAAAGTCCCGGAGGTATATAATATAATTGCTTTCTCAGCTTTCGGTAAATTAATAAAACTCTATAGCTGGACAGGTCTACGCATCTAGTATACGCGTGCGTATAAATTCATCGCAGAAGTGAAAGAGAAAGAAAGAGCTGATGAGACTGCGATAATGTGGGTTAGGTTAATAAGGCTAACCTCGGCCGTCACTCTTTCTTTCCCGCTCTCCGGTGATATGTGTGTGTGTGTGTATACTACGCGATCCTCCCAAACAGTGTCAAGGTGAGAAGCGCGACGCCCGTTTGTTTTTATTATTTTTTGTCTTCACTCTTCTCGCGAAAATTCATCAACGACGACGTGTGCAGCATAACGGTCCTCTCCGGTGCAGCTCATAATTCAAGTCTAAGCGGTTGATTGAAAATCTTGCATGTATTTGCGCGCATAGGGAGAGAGAGAGGCGCCGGTCGAGTAATGGGACCGGTCGTCATCGTCGTCGGCGCCTAGACGTCGAGTGAAAGGACGTGTAATGCAATTACCTGCGTCTGCGATTTTTTTCTCTTATCTTCCAAGTCGAGTTGCTTTTAATATGCATCTCGTGTGTTGTAGCAGAAATTTGCCGATCTATCCGAGAGAGACCGGTATTACATTATATACCCGATTAAATCGTCCTTGTTGTAGGTGAGAGAGAGAGAGAGAGAATCGAGCTATGTATCCGAAGCAGATCGACAATGCGCGGAATTTGACTTGAGCGAGCCGTCCTTCTCGCGCCTCGCTTGTAATCTTCATCCATCAATCTCTTGGCTCCGGGGGGAGATAACGTTCGTATAGTATAGCTGAGCCGACATCGAGAGGTAAAGGGGGATATACACGGGGTATTACGAGTTTTGGATTTTTAGAGAATTCAGATACTCTAATTAGTCTGACGCTACTGTTCCGGCCAGAAACGCAAGCAACCGATTTCGAGCGATCGGTTGAAGCGCAACAGGGAATCGCTCGTATTGCTCGTCAGCAAAGAAAATGCCAATTTGACTTGCAGTCTCGATACAGCCTGCCGATTGTTCTCTCCCCTAGGTAGGTATATAAGCCGGTTCTCCGTCAGATCCACGCCTCTCTGTACTATATATAGCTGTATGCCGATCGCCGGCGGGAGCGTTCCTATACCGATCGCGAAAAATTCCCTATTCGCACCGGCTTTTCTTTTTCTTTTGTTTTCTTTTTTATCGTCGCTGAGAAAGATACCGATCTCTGGCGAAGCATAACAGGCACTTACTCGCCGAAATTCTTCTCGCGGATAGCAGCTGTCGACAAGTGTGTGTAGAAGCAGTCGTTCTTAGAACGAGTTCCCTCGAAAATTCCCTGCAATTTCGAGTGTCTGCAGCTTCGTACATTATATAGCTAATTGAGGCTGCGGTGTGCCCCCATAACGAGCTCACACCTCTCGCGTGTGTTGAACCGACTTTTGGCCTCTCTGATCGTGTGTCTTGATATATATCTTTAGTACAGAGAACTTTATCATACTAGCTGATTTATCATAGACGCGGGGTTTTTACGTGTACAGTGTATATAATGGAAAACGATCAATTCAAAGGCAGAGAGAAAATTTATTAATTAGCCGACGCATAAATTACAAGTCAGCACGCGCGCAGTTCATAATTAATATGTACCGGAATACGCATATAATAGCGTAATTATTCGCCGCCTTACTTTTCCTTATAAAATCTGCACACAATTACGTAATCCCGAAAGGGTATATACTTGAAAAACCTCGCTCGGCAGTAATGAATGTTCAGCTTAAGCTCATTATAAGTAAACACATGGGATTTATGATCATTCGTTATTTCTATATTCCGTAGACTTATCCCCGTATGTGTATATACACCCGAGCAATATGGACTATAATTCAGGCTGGCGGTATTGATATCCCCCCGCGCGCGCATGAGCTCTCGCGCGAAAAGATTAATGATTTATAATTCCGCGTCGTTCGAAAGCTCATAATTCTACAGAGATTCATGCTCCTGATAATCGACAATAAATAAATCGGTTTCTAAACATCTCTGTTATACAAATTTATATACACCGCGATTTATGTAGTGTGTTTTACACACATCACAAATATATCGCAACGAAAGAATGTAGCGCAGAAGGAAAAAAAACATACCGACCTTGACTCGCTGTAAGGTAGTATACAGTATATATGTAGGTTGCATCGACACCTCGTGAAAGTCGCGCTTCCGTCCCCGAAAAGAGCGTCGGCGCGGTTCACTTTGAAAATCCGCGCGCGATGCCATAATTAGTTTATCGACGTTGCGGAGATAAGTCCTCGTCGTCGCGTCGCTGTACTGCACCGACAAGTGTCAACAGCATGTGTGTACGTGTGGAAAGTGTCTCTCTCGGCTTAACCTCGATTTACCGGTTCATGCAAATTTCAACGAGTGTGTATCAAAAGTGTCGTCCGCACGTACTGACTTATATATATTTATATACATAGCAAGAGTTCGACGTTTAGCTGCTGCATGCTGCTTCCTCGAAATGAGTTCCGCGTTCCGACGCGCGGAGCTTTAGCTTCCAGCGCCTGTTCTTTTTTTCGCTGCTTTTTAATGGACATTTTTTTCTTAGTCACAGCTTTCCGTAAGTCGCTTTATCGTACTATAGGACAGTGTCTTTGTCACCATCTCTCAAGATCATTATCACGTGATTTTGTATACTCACTTCGCACAACCATCGTCTCCCTCTTTCTCCTTTCACGATATCCAAGCTTCAAACCGCCTAATAATCTAAATTTGTCGGCTAAAGGCGCACATATAATTAGTACACTGTACACACCGGGTATAGGCTAATTTGACAGCTGATTGCGCCGTTAGAAAGTATACGCATATGCCTATGTACACTGAATAATAAAAGCACGAAAGCTCTGCCTGCTACAAGCTAATTTTTTGCCGCGGTCAAATTTGGAGAAACTTGCGGCGGCGAGAAATTGCAGTTGTAGGTATGTGTGTGTGTGTGTTATTGGGGCGAGTGTGGAGTGCGTTACTTTCTCTGATAACCCGGCGAAATTAGAGGCGAGAGCGGACAGGTGCAGCGCGCGCGCGATCTATGCGAGTAAGCGTGAATCGGGTCAGTGCGAGCCTCCTTAGCGGGAAGACCGAGTTTTCTGGATCGGAATGCATCTGTGTGTGTGTGTGTGTGTGTGCGTGAGAGTTGCTTCGCGAGAGACGAGTATATGCCGCGGAGAACTGATTGCGCCGACCTTGTGTGGAGAGATTGACTCGATCGGGTGGGTATATATACTTAGGTGTACGATGGGATTAATTTTTTGCGAAGTTATTTCTCAGTTTAAGAAACGGTATGTAATACACGAGCAGCACTGCAATACATACGAGCGGAGAACAAATATTATATAGCAGTGTGTGAGCTGCATGTGGAATTTTTCCAACATTTGAGAGTATGAAAGTTTATAAATGTTTCTCTGAGACTGCACGCATCGAATTATTTGCAAGCTCGCGATCACGTACTTTCTTGTACAGCTGTATGAATGAGCAGCAAACACAGAACAGCACCTATATATGTAGTCCTACAGTATAATGCCCAGCACGGAAAGCACTTTTCTGCCTTGTTTCTTTCTCTCTCGCGTACGCACAAAGAGAGAGAGAGAGAGAGAGGGAGGGAGAGACAGAGTCAACGAGAAACTGGTATTATACGAACACAACAACTCGACTCATTCGTTTCGTTGCCGTTGACTGATGCTTTCCCGTCGCACCTAGAGCAGGCACAAATCGATACAAATAAAAAAATAACACTAATCCATTGTGTGTTTAGGCAAACGGCTAACAAATTGATCCAGATCCTCCTTCGAACGAATTTCTCGCGGAAAAAACAAGGCGTTAAGAAAAAAAGGGTCAAATAAGCCCGGAGGCCGAAATTAAAAGCCGGCTTATTACCGGCAGGTAATAACCCCGGCGCTGCGCGCCTATAAACCCGCGCGAAAAGAAAGGGAACGAGGATATACACGAGCAAGAGTAATAAGAGCTCGTAATTTTTTGTCTGTTTCAGCGGTGGTAGTGCGATACCTGACGCGGCGCTACATCGGCGAGTACAGCTCGACGAGCGGTGAGTAATATACCTTACTTCTTTCATTTATATACCTATACCTATACGTGCATGCAAATTGTCGGATGAGTATCCTGGCCTATTTTCTCCCGCCGAGAATCTGTAACGCGCTCTACTTGACGCGTGTGATTTTTTTTAACTTACTCTTGTTTACAAACGCGGATGGGTATGCTTTCGCATTTTAAAAATCTTCAAATGTACACAACTTGATGAGTACGGGAACACGATTGTCAGACGATTTCGTCAATGTCGCAGCGATTCAGCAATACTGTGGTTGCCTACTGTTCTTCAAATTAGCCTCGCAGTTTCAAAACGCAATCTTCTCTCGTCCCGAGCGTAGGCGACGCTGCTATATGTATATATACACATACCCTACCTATGTACAGCCACTATAAACTTTGGAGAGTAACGCGAGACCGACTGGTCTTGCCAATAGCAAAGAGAGTGGGACACGTCGAGCCACCGAATTTTTCATCGAAAACTCTGCCACGTAATAATATATTATCATAACCACGTGTATATAATATTGCTTTCCTCTAGGAGAGCTCGCGATACTCAGTTTTCCTCGGTCCGCCCGAGGGCGTCGCGGGCGCCACGATGCTTTTAATTCATCGCGCGCGCGGGGGCGTATTATGTACGCCGGGAATATCGACAACCGATCGAAAGAGCCCTCGGCTGTGTATATTTTTACACTGTACACTCGTGAAATTTTATTTTCCAAGAATTATCAATGAGAGAGAGAGGCAAGACTCATAAATTGCCACAAAATTCATAAACGAGAGAGAGAGACTTTGTCACGCTCGATGAAATACGCGTCTGAAATCCGAGGAGGAAAGCACGTCATCACACGCGGCGCACAGTAGGATGTTATAGCCGGGAAACTGGATCTCGCCGAGCGATTTATCATCCGGTCGCGATAAGGCGCCGATATCCACGCCGACGATCGGCATATGTGTCTCTCTAGGCTTTTCACGCGTGTTGTAACAAATTATAAGCGAGTTTGTTGAAAAAAAATATACATATACACGTATGTAGAATTTTTTCGAAAGTAAAAAAATCGAGAGAAAAGGCTTCAGTATGTTCGACATTAATCAATCATTAAATTATCCACGTAACGTAAAAGGACGGCTGCGG
This sequence comes from Cecidostiba fungosa, assembly GCA_900474305.1. Lineage (NCBI taxonomy): Eukaryota > Metazoa > Arthropoda > Insecta > Hymenoptera > Pteromalidae > Cecidostiba > Cecidostiba fungosa. The sequence continues at coordinate 87,024 of UCOJ01000107.1, read as the reverse complement.
GAGAGAGAGAGACAGAAGTCTGCAAAAAATGGACGAACACGCTCTCGGTGTCGGGTTAATCGTCGCATCGATTAAAATCCAAACTATACTCGACCGCTTCTCCTCCTGTCTCGTGTTCTTGCTGCTTCTCTGCTTCTTCAGCTTTTTGCGACGCCGCTACCGTCTCAATGGCGTATAAACTACTAGATAAAGCCTCGTGGTGTATAACGACTATCCATGACTGTAATAAACGTGTAATAGGACTGACGTTCTTGCTCGCGCTGAAAAATCGACCGGCATGTAATATATAACATGTACACGCGTATAAGAAAACCATATGTATGTATGTATGTAGAGACAATCAATCACGCGAAAAATACTTGGTATTCCGATAAACGCGTCGTCGACGCGTGTATTGCTGTGTACGAGAATGAAAAATCGGTAGTAACGTTCGTCAAACATCGATCATCATCGGCACACTTATCTTGCAAAAACCCAAGCAGCTCCTTGGAATCGTTTCCACTACACCGGTATCATCATCGTCATCGTCATCATCGACGTCCTTGCGCGTCGCAACAGGAGCGCCATCCTCCTTTTTCTCCGGCACCTCGCGCCAGACGGGACGAGAAAAATCGGCGTGTACGACCGGTAGCTCGTCCCCTCTGCTCGTGTGTATAAAATTATCGGATCCAGTTCCCTCCTTGGCTTCCCCCTACTCTCTTTCTCTCTCGGCTATCGATAAATTTGCTAATTAAAGAAAAACTTTCCTGATGGAAAAGCTCTTTTCCACGTGGAGAAAACGAGTTTGGAGATCGGAATCGTCATCGCACTGCCAACCATTCTTGCCGATTTTTGTTTCGATTTTTTTTTTAACAGAGAAAGATTCATTAATATCGCGCGGGATGATCGATCGGGGTATACGCGTTGAAAAATAACTGGGATTTCGGGTGTAGTCGAGACTTTTTGTGCAGGAGATCGGTATGTACTGTTACGGATGAGTGATGCAAGCTGCGTGTATACCGATTGATAAGACGCTGTTTTTGGCTGGCTTACTTTCGGGATATACCTACATTATATAAAGCGCATTATCGATGGCAACGGCAGATAGAGGTTATACAACGGCTTGAGCAAGAATAATCCGATCGATCAACCGATTTATTTGTCACCGAGCGTAATTACACGCTAAAAAAAGAATCCGCTTCACTCGGCCACGTACAATATTCTAAAAACTCGTCTCTTCCAGCCACATGCACGTTAGGAGGAGAGCTTTACGATAGATCATAAAAGCGGCTACACTCCGTGCGCAGATGAAAATCTCGGTTGCGAGAGCTGCAGCAGCAGCAGCAGCAGCAGCAGATTTCCACGTGAGCCATAGCGTCTAGCCGGGTGTACACCTAATTATTGTGCCGGCTCATGAGTTATGGCGCTGCAGCGGCGGATCTGCATTCTGCGCCGGCTTTCTAGTTTAAATCGAGCCTCCGATCTCCGCCCTGAGAGATGCTGCCGCAGCCGCCGCTGTCTCCCCGCGGGATGCATTCCTCTCGCCAGTCAGCTGATAGCTATGAGCTTCACACGTACACAGTGCGTCAGAGTTGTATTTTCTGTGGGTATATAAAGTGGAAAAGTCGTGGAAATTCGATATCGCGGTGTGTGTGTGTGTGCGTAGGGAAAAGATCGAGCCAAATACAGTTCAGCGACCGATCAATCAATCTCCTTCGATTTCAAATCTCCCGCTTCACGCTCGCTGAACTTGAAATCAATGCTATGCGGTATGTATAATACAAGGCCTCGTAGATCATTCCATGCCGATTAGCGACTTTTCACCGCTGTGCAGCTTGAATTTCGATCTATCGGGAGGTGCAAGTCCGAGGGAAGAATGCGCGGCTAATGAATAGGTACTTACCGATTTTTCCGCGAATCGTCTCTGTTTAACCATGTAAATCAGCTTCATCTTGCTCGATAAGAGAGTGTATAATTATATACGCGTCGGTGATTAACAATGCAAATTTCTCGGTTCGACGACCGCCGAGTAATTCCGGTCCGCCACGCGCGAAGAAGCGAATTTCTCGCGCGATATTCAACTTTATAAAGTCGAGCCGTGGCGGTTAAAATTAAAAGGACGAGTGAAAAAATCGGTTCGTATTTAAGTTTTAAATCACGAGAGGGAAAATCGATCGACGATCATTATGGCATCGAAAAGCTATACAAGCTCGAGGAGAGTGAAATTCCGTATAATTACATCATGCGGGTATATCTGCACGCGATAGGAAAGGGGAAATTCTCTCTCTCTCTCTGGGCACGACAAGCTGTGCTGCTGCTGCTGCTGCTGCTGGCGACGGCGGAATTTTAGACTCGGCATATTGTTCCGTTATTGCCGGATGTCGATATCGTATGGAGTCGTTATGGTGACTCTGGATTTCCTCGACGAATTTTCACCGTCATTACGTCTGTGTACAGATGAATTATACGTTATAAGATCGTGCAGGCGTTGTAAATCGCACTTGACCGATTTCTTTAAAGACCGCCACCGCGTTGCCCGGGCAACGTTATTATTACTCTAAGTTTCCTGGCTCGTTCATTTTTACACTCCAACTTTTGAGATTTCAAACCGTGTCTTACGTATATTTGAACTGCGTAACACTACGCTCTAAACTTTTTAATGTTAGACGCGTTCAGTAAACGAGTTACATTACAGATTACACGCAGCAATAACGTAAGCCCCGTATGGCTACACGCGAACAATAACATAACAACACCTGCAGCAGTAGCAGCAGTACAGGAGAAAAAACGCTGCCAACTCATAAAACCGAGACTTCCGACATATCGAGCGAATTTCTCCCGCTTCAGGTTTCCTAGTCGCCGGCGCCAGCGATCGGGGTAAATTAACGAAATCACTCGCTATATACTTAGTATATGGCACATGCGATTCTCGCTCGTGAATCAAAACAGGCGCCTCATAACGATCTCTCGCATATAAAATCGGCGGAAAGATAAGAAGAAGAAAAAATCGTTATCCGGTAGTTAAGATAGATGTAAGCTCGGCTTATAAGTAGTTTTCGATGTCGCATAAACGAGCCCATACGTTTGGATTTTCACGTTCAGGAAACACTAAACTCCCGCGGATACGACTGTTTGATTTTCCCGCGTGTGCAGTAATTTGAAATATTCGACGCGCGCCTTGGTATTCAATTATCCTATAACGAGCCTACCAATAACCTCCGTTTATTTCTTCATTTCTCTTCGTTTCCTTTTTTTAGGTTACGCACGTAAGCTATACCTGCACAGGATGCGATAAAAAGCTCGAGTCCTAAATCCGAGCGATATTATACAGAGAGCAGAGATACAACGAAGGCAGATGATATAAATCGCAACGGGGAATCTCTCGGCAAGTGCGGAGCGCGAGAGAGCGATAATCGCGTGTCGCTACTACATTTGTTATACGCGGCGTCGCGGTCTAAGCTCTCGCACGACGACGTATAAATTAGTCGTCGTCTTGTGCTCTTAAAATATTACTGGCCGAGTTTGACTCGCGAACGTTTTACTGGACTAATTTGTAGGTATACAGCCCCGCGCGCGCGACGAGAAGCTTGGATTTAAATAGATGATGGCGCGCTGCAGTTTCACTGCAGACTAGACAATAATATACTAGGTACGTATACATCTATACATGTATACTCTCTCGGGGATTCCATGTGTTATTGAGGAGAGAAGCGGACTACTTTTGAGGGAAAATTTTAAATAAGTGTCAAGGCCTAACCTGTTCTTCTGCGTATCGTCTTCGAGGGGGCCTGTGTGTATGTACTGTATATGCAAATCGTAATGATACTCTCCCAGAGGACTGACCAAAAATGGCCAGACCTCGAGAGCTTGACCGGCCCTTTTTTTCTCTTTAATTCCCGCAAACGGATAACGTTTTATTCCGCAACGCGACTTTCGTAATTCATTCGATCGAGCGATATTTAAACACGTACAAAGTATCTCGCGCGCCAGTCGTCACTTTTTTCAATTAAATAAAAAGAAAATGTTTGCGGAAGACATGCAGGGGGAAAGCGCGTGAGTGTTCGCTATAATCCCCGATTTCCTTTTGCTACTCCATATTTTCATCGTAATCAGCGTGTCTCGAATCGAACGAGGGATAATAATTCATGGCGAGTATATATATATGTATATAGTCACGAAAAGAAAAGAAGTGAAACCGCATATATGTATACGTCTGAGGAGATCAATAAGTGACGTGTGACGGATGAAGCTGAATTTCTTTCGGCTTTTGATTGATCGGGAAGAGCGACGAGGTTGCTGCTGTGTTATGACAAATATCCGACAGGTGGTGTCGGGGAGAAAAAGTCTCTCTCTCTCAATCGTGCATGATTTTCGATTTCCATAGCGCGTGACGGCTGTTTCCGAGGTTCCGGATTGCCTCGTGATTTATGGATCTGCGTCGTCTAACTGCAACGAAATCGAAAGTCAGATATACTATAACTATAATACTTTCTCAAAAGTCCTCGACTGAGAAAAATAGCTCGCAGGGAAGAAAAATGTCAATTCAAGGCTCTATATATTCGCGAAGCGCTATCTTATACATAACACCTCCCCAACATTATCTTGCTCATTTTATCGCTTATCGCATTGTTGTGTGCGTACGCGTATACAAACGTTTTTTTTCTCGCTCTTCTCGTGTTTTTCCTCGCTGCAGCGCCGAGAGACATTCCGAGTATGTATGCTTCTTTCAAAATAAGACGCTGCAGTTTGCTAAATACCCGTTTCGCAAATGCACGCATAAGCTCTTCTTTTTTCGGTCTTCCGTGTTTTTCGATTCTCGCTCTCTTGAGAGATATTTCGCCGGGTTTTACGCAGCGGAGCTTCGCAGCAGTACAGGAATATACACATACGTATACTCTGTAACTTTATGCATCAGTGTATATACGCTCGGAAATATAATACACATTTTAAAATACAACTCCTACTACGTTCTTTTATAGAAAATTTAACTTTCACTCGGGCGATTACACTTGGATGCAAATAAAAAATTTCGCAACCCGGCGCATTAACTCGCGAACATACAGCGTCACACACACGCGCGCGCGCGTGTCTACAGTATCAAGAACACCCTCGCGTGACGCAATAAAACGCCTACGCCATCGATATATACAATATGAAAAACTGGCTTCGGATCTCGTCCGAATTTTCTCTCACGAATCGGCCGCGCGATATCAATACCGATCTCTCTTCCGTCAGAAAGAATCGATCGTTCGTCACGATGTATATAGTGACGCTGCCGCGTGACGCGACGTTTACGAGCAAAAGATGATCGCGCGCTCGGATAGAGATACTAAATATATATGTATATAAACATAGAGCTCGTCTCGTGTAATAAATGACTGATGGCGATATCCTCTCTTCTCTGTTGTAGATTTTCTGTACAGGCATAGCGTCACCATCGACAACGTCACCACCGAGGTCGAGATCCTGGACACGTCTAGATGCGAGGTGAGTCTTTTCTTAAATCTTGCAATTATTCATGAAAATTTGACAGGATGTTTACGTCGACATTAAAAAGAAATACACATCTAGTAGTCGTAGTAGTAGTCAGCCGTGATTTCGCTCATTCACGAGAGCTCGCGCGCTCGGCCAATAAGTCAGTCTGGCGTCACGCGCAGCACGCGGAAGCGAACGAGCTCGCGCGACGTTATTATTTATTGGCTCGCGCGAGAGCTCTCGATTGTGTGCATACGTGTGTGTGTGTGTGTGTGTGTATTTCTGGGACACACGTCTGACTTATACAATTATACATGTATTGTGATATAGGAGTATTCGATTTATGGCTAATTAATCTCGGAGGATATGAGACTCAGTGAATCCGAGCGCGAGAAAAGTAAACCATTAATAATCTCGACGCTGCAGAAAGTCGCGAAGAAAGTATATTACACTCGCGCCTCTCGAATAACCGCAGATATTCTTTTTTCGCTCTCCCTTGTGGAAAACGAAAAAGAGCCGCGAGAATCCCTCTCCGCAATATAACATAGCCAGTGAGAAAGACCGCAGAGAGCCGGGAATGAGGACATTTTGCGGCTGCGGGAAACGGGAAACCGTCGTTGTTGTGCAGTATATCTACCAGGATACCTGTAGTATGTATATACATATTCTGTATGTATAAGCTCGTAATTTCGCGAGAGACGCGAAAACCGATTGTGTCTCTTTCTCGCGACTACTGGACTTTGCTATTGGTTAGTCTGATCGTTTTGTGACGTAACCGCTCGTGGTTTCGCTTATATACATGGAGATTGGATCGTTCGGAATCGATGTGTAGTCTTTTCCAATCTTTAAACACTTTTTTTTGCAAGTCTCGAAATAATTGCCGTCGGAATCACCCCCGCGAAATTCGAAGGACAGGCGTAAAACCTTCTTGCCCTTGACAGAGAAAGCTTCTCTGCGGTTATATCCTAAAACGCCGATTCGACTCGGTCTTCTTTGAAGAGCAGAGGCCCGCGGCGGCGTGAAATTAGGGCCGTCTTTCGCGAAATTCTAAATTGCTTCTGGTTAGAGCAGGTAAATTTTCATAATACATAAACAAGCTAATAATAGTCGATCTGAAAATTAGGTTACTAATCGGAAAAATATACACACTTGGCGACCGCATATACGTTTTTTGAGGGGCTCGATGTAAATTAATACCCGTCCGCTACTGGCGCGAGAAAAATATATTATATATTATACAATATAATCTGATCATTGGAATGAGTAGCAGCGAGAACCCTTTTGTGGTGGCAAATTGCGTAGCGAATTCCTTCCTCGCCTTCTCTCTCTTTCTCTCGAATTTTTCGTATAGATATATCATATACAGGTATAATTTCTTATACTGCATCTCGGAGCTATTAGATACGAGTATGCAAAGTCCGAATCGATTATTTCAATCGCTGCATCAGAGAGCGGCGTAATTTTCAAAAAGTCCTTTTCTCTCGCGCACGAAAGATCCCCCTTTAAAGAAGAAGAAGAAGAAGAAGACTCGATCGAGCCACGAGATCAGCTTAATTCCATCCCTCCACATACACAGCTTCCACTTTACTCTCAAAGTATACGGTAGACCACGCAGATATTCGTCAGAGAAGTCATCCCTTCAGGCTTCTGATACTTCTCCGATTCTGCATCTATATACATCTATAGAATAAAAAGAAAAACGGACGAACCAACGAACAATACCGGGGAAACCCGATCCGAAATAAAAACAAAAATTCCCTCCTCATTTCCGGCTGTCTCAAGCGCGAAAGAAGATCCGCAGCGAGCAGGTATATCCACACTGCAGACATTCGGTAGCGCCTGGGCTGTTTTTAGAGTCAAACTGGTTTGTCCGCAATTACCGGCGCGCCGCGCGCGCTCACTGTTTTCGCACCTGTCGCGATGCGCGCGCGCGATTAACCCTCGGCTTTTTGCTGCTTTGATTTTCCACTGTATGTCTGTATACATGTATACTATCCGCTGGATTTTTATTGTCTCACTGAGATTCCCGATTCGTTTGATTCTTTTTTTAAGGCTAATTTGCGACGGTAGCGCCTCTGGTGGCGAAAAAATCAGTAGCAGTCATCAGTAGGGGGAAAAGAACAGGCTTTCGTCGAGGATTTAAACACCTGTGTGTGGGGTTGCTGTTCTCTTTCTTTTGCATTATCTCTCGTTGGGCTGATTGGATTTTGAGCTTGTTTATCGTAACGCTAATGAAATGTCGTCTGCTTTTATGCAGAGCAGTGTGTGGCGGTTTATTCAAATGTGAAGGTCGCGGTACGTGTTAAACTCTCTTATATATTATTCGCTCGCTGTTTTTCTCGCTTTTGGCGCAGCACGACGCGTGTTGATGAACTCTTTTTCTCTATTTTCAGAGATCTCTATTTTTACTGTGCTCCTCTCGAAATAAAAGAATTTGCGTGTATATACTGGGTGCGTGGCATATATACGCTGGCCTTGGTCTCGTGTATAGGTATAAATCAGATGGGAGAAAGAACGTGGGCTCATTATGCAGTGGCTTCTCTGCCGTATAGTTCGTACCCTATAAACAATGCCGCGAGAGAGATAGAGAGTATGTATGCAGCACTTATATTAGGCGTATAAAAGCTGCTGCACCGTTATTGCCGGCGCGGTGTATATATATGCCCGACATTATAGTAGCCGCAGCTTGAGATCGACTTTTATTACAAGACACTGTTTTTGTTTTATGATACACACCTACTAATACCGTTTTTGTGTACTTGAATATATATATATAAATATTTTTTTTGTTCGACGTTTAGTGCGGAACGCGCGCCGAGAGCTCTATAACATGTATAACGAAATCATATTAGAATCGAATCACGTATGCATATAGCGGTGTATCCGCGCAGTCCTTTAATGGAGCGGAGGTGAAAAGGCGCAGCTGTAATATTATATACGAAGCGAAAATTCCAGTAGCCTCCTCTCTCTTATAATACTTACTGTCGTTCGAATGAATTCGAACATTACCGCGAGTGTACAAATAAATGAAAAAAAACGTACCGATATTTCGATCCATTCGAAATGCAAATCGTCCTCGGAGTACTCGATCCGATTATAACCGGGACACTTGTTTACAGGGATGAGACACGCGCGTTGCGGTATATATTCACGTGTATATATATATTATATACAGGCGCACTTAGCGGTACAGCTTCGCGGCCCGTAACTTTCATTAATCGCTCACTTCCCGGTGCTCCGCGCATATACTGCATGCACAGGTATTATACAAAAAATACTCGTGGATTAATTAGAACCGAAGAATCGTCGATGATTACGACAATGTATCCCTAAGTTTTCTAATTGCGTCCGTTAGAAAAATCCTCTCTCTCACTACGATTACAATTTCAAAGCAACCCTCGCATAAATAAATTCTCTCTCTCTCTCTCTCTCTCTCTCTCTCATTGGCGATCGCATCGCTACCCCCATACATTATCCCTTTCCGATAGTATATACACACACACACGCACACTGTGTACGTATATGTATAGTAAACGGTTCGGCATCTCCGACTTTGTGATAAGCCACCACGAGCGTCACGAAACGTCCTTGCGTATATATATGCTATATGTATACGGCGCGCGCTTGCGCGACACCGCGAGCGTTTAATGAGGATTTATTGCCCAATTATTGAGGCGCGGGGCGCCGACATCGTTAATCAAGCCGAAGTAGTAGCTACCGTTCGCCCGTCGGCTATGTAAGAAGAAGAAGCAGAAGAAGAAGAAGAAGAAGCTTCTATGCTGTATACCGATCGCACTGTTGACTTAATTCGCGTAGAGTACTTATTTATGGCTTAATTAGCCGCATTAGAAGCCTAAGCTCTATACAGTTGCGATGCTGGACGTTATGTAAGAGTCAGCATCAGCGCAGTGAGTTTATATTATGAAAGCGAGATCTACTCGGTGAAATGGAAAGTGTGTGTGTGTGCGCATTGTGCGCTTGTAGGCTCAAGGTCGATGTTTTAGATTCCGGGGATTTTTGCGATCTCGTGGGAAGGAAGCATCAGAGACTACCTCGTCGCTCCAACCGCTGCGTTATATAGTGGTATCTCGCGGTGAGTTAATGGCTTTTGTCCGAGAGATGATAGTCCGCCTGCGGTCGCATATGCCTATATATTCTCTGATCAGTTTGAGTGAATCGTACATGTATACGAGATATATAAACAACACGACAGCTGAATCGGAATTAAAAAGACACTTATACACATTATAATACACGTGACTAGAGGCAGCGGCAACAGCAAGAACGAAGTGTCTGGTAATTGGAACGTATCACCGTTACACTGGGCCTAATACAGGCCAGTCAAGTCGCAATACTATAATACACATACCGAAATTAGCTTCTCTCTCTCTCTCTCTCTCGAGCTGATGCCTACACGACCTTGCTTTTCGGTCTCGCTGATGTCACTCTGCACAGAGGAAGTCGGTTCTCGCGCGTGGGCGGCAGCGGGCAGCTCTGCAGCGGCTTTCGCAACGAGAGGAATTAATATTTCTATCGAGCATTGTTTCGAGTGTACGTATATACTCGGCGCATAAATCTCGCCGTAAAGGCGCTGCAGTATGCTTTTATTGCGTATATTACCTATATGGAGGGGCTACTCCCCCGGCGCCAAAGCTCGAGACGGAAAAATGTCGCGGCGTGGAAATTAGCTGGATTCCTTTCGCTCTCTCGCGGTGCCCGTCGGTGCTGGTGTTTGTGTTGTACCATGCTAAAGGAGGGACGAATAGAGTTTGCTTTATTTTGTCTCCGCGTGTTTGCTTGCTATTCTAAAGGGTGATGATAAAGATCTGCGTGCGGGCTTACGCAAATAGCTCTGGAGAGACATCAGTTTTCTTTTTTAGAGGGCATCGAACCCCGATTGAAAATTCGAAAATAACGCGATTGATAACGGTATAACTCCTTCTCACTGTATATATAGCACAACTCTTGAACTTACCTCGGCCGTTAATCTGTCCGGCGGCATATATAATACGCGTGCTTCGTTAATTGCCGAAAAATCGCCGGATCCTTCTCTTCGCGTTGGCACACTTTGTCCTCTCCTCTCCATTGTGTGCGCGCGCGCATCGCACATGAATTTTTATATATATATATACTCTCTCCATTTTTCATCGCGAGGTTAACGCGCCGCTGCCACATCAGCAGCCAGCTCCATTGTTTATTGGCCGGATGAAAGTCGATTAAGGCGCTTGATGCGAAATTTAAGACGACTCGGGAGAGAAGGGACACTCGATACATACGCGAGAGTATGTACAAGAGAGGATATTAAAGACGAGAAAGTATATATGTATGCTTAATTTATCATTAGCTAGATTTATGTAATGCGCGCGGCGCGCGTTATAAAAATTTCGCACGATTATAAATACAAGTTTTTCACAAGGAGTGTGTAGAGCTAGTTTCCCAATTACTTTATTACACCGACGAGATCCACTCACAATCAGCATTACTCAGAGGGTGTGTGTGTGTACTCGGCGAAGAAATAAAAAAAATCGAAATATAAACGCGAAGTAAAGCCGTAAAACGTCGTAAAACCCGCGCTATCCGCAATAATATTTCGCCCCTCGTTTCCCGCGTAAATCAGTGCGCTGTATCTGGCTTCTCTTCTCTCCCTCTCTCATGCGCGCGTAATGGCTCGAGTAAATACTCGCACATCGCGGTTGTATTAAAAGGGCTGCGATACGGGTGTAATCTCGAGGTAAAAATTAAGTAACTGCTCCCACTCTCGAGTGTGTGTGTGTGTGTGTGTTTGCGTGCATACGTTATTCGGAAATAGACTTTGCGATTCTCGCGAGCTAATTATAAACGCGTCTATATTCGGAACCGCGCGTGTAGGGACGTTACGTATAGGGACACTTGAGTGTATACTGCAGCGTCGGTAAAACTAATAGCGGAGACTTTGTAACTCGCGGGTATCCCCCGCTGAGCTTCTCTATATTTATATATTTGATGAAAGTGGAAGCGAGAAAGAGAGCAGGAGAACTGGAAAATCGAATTAACGAGATCGGTATGCATATATACCGATCGTTGCCCCTGACCTCGTGACCGCGCCTCGCGGGGAGCTTAATTAAGGCCAGTGCGCCAAGATACATCAGCAGCAGAAGTTGGCTTGACAACACAATGGTCGCTTAGTGTCTTCTTGGGGATCGATCCGCTGCTGGGAGCGTTTGCTTTATATACCGATCTCTCTCGGAGGTTCTTTACCGATCTTTTGGAATACAAAACGCGGCGGTAACAGACGAGCTTATTATCTGCAATAACAATACTGCGGTTCAATTAATACAATACTTTCACGCAGTCTCGCGAGGGTGTCGATTAAAAAAAAGTCCCTTTCCCCAGCTCGCGTTACTATACTCCTGCGGACACCTTATACACACTTTCTTACCCGAAGATTAATCAACTCGCATCAAGAGAGCAAAACTGTAAAAATTCGATTACACACCGAGAGTGTCTCGCGGCAGCGGCTGCAGCAGTATATTACCTAACCCCTCGGTATTGAATGACATCTCAATGGAGCGCGACACCTCTCTCTCTCTCTCACTTGGATCGACTTCCGTCGCGCGGATTATCTCTCTTTCTAAATAACGCTATAATGTTTGTGCCCACTTCCTCTCGCGGATCCACTTGTCGTTCCGCGAAATCGATATACCCGGGAATCGCTCGCTTGCTCTCATAATCTCCCGTTCGAAGGCGAAAGTAACAAGGGTCGATGAACCTCCCCGTTGTTTTTCTTTCATTGAAATTCGAGCAAAGCCAACGAACTATCCTTGCAGTTCGTTCACTCGATATTCCATCTGTGCTCGACGACGCTTCGCTCTAAATGCAAATTGCATCTATATATACTGTACGTTGCATACGCGTCTGGCAAAATGCGAACAAAAGACGTCGCAATTATTAGATTGCTGCGACACGCGCTGCACTTATGTTAAGCGAATACGTGTCCAGGAGGCTTATCTGTAAGATTCTTCTTACGAATCTCATTGTCGTCGTGCGGGGATCGATCCTCTCGACCTCGAGGCAGCGTCGCCCTTGCTCATATGCGATTCTATTTATAAAACGCACGCGCACACACGTATATTTGAATTCAACGTGAAAATCGATATAAGTATATACATTCCGATTCTCGACTCTCCAAGCGCATCGAAGAGTATAGAGAGCAAATAAAGAGAAAAGCTTTAGTACGCAGCATGTCTTCGGTCCGGCAAAGCGAACCGCGGAAACATAGACCTATGGAGTCACATGCACATCACTCGTTCGTGTAGTAGTAGTACTACACGAGGCAAAGCTGCGACATGCCGACCTGTAGTGCGTCGATATAGTCTAGGCTTTTACCTTTTTGCGACTAGGATGCACACGTGTGCATCGATATAGACATGCTTTTTACGAGCATTACAGGTAAAGGTATTTATACTCTTGTGACAATGTCGAGGTGTAGGTATACATATAAACGAGAGATTTTTATGTACCTATCACTAAAAACAAATAAAATAAATGGCTGGCTTTTTCGAACTCTAGATGAGTTTCCAGTAAGACTCCCACCGGATCCGAAAAAATCGCATGTCGATGATGGGATTCGAACCCACGACCCCTCGAGTGGGAGGCAGGTGGTTTACTACGGAGCCATCGCCGCTCTTTATATATATATTTTTTAAAATTACAAGGAAAACTTGTCGGCTTATTTCTTTAACCGGTTCGAAATTTATTGTTATCGATTATTTATGCAGCCTGTCTCAGTCTCAAAACAATCGAAAAAAATCCGTACAAGACACGTATTATGTACTGCACTCCTTATTAATTATTCATAAACACTTCATCACACCTTCCCTTCGAATTCGCGAAGCGACAATAATCCCGTGTCATAAAACCAACGAAGAAAGAAAAAAAGCGCGAAATGTCGCTCGCGTGGGAGGAGGAGGAGGTCGCGACTCCGGGCATATCCGACCTTCCCAAGGCTCGTCGTCGTCGTCGCGGAATTTATTTGCGCGCGCCGCGAAAATGGGCCAGACACTCGTGCTCGCGTTTATAAATATATGCAGGACTGTATGCTGCAACTCTTTCTCTCTGGTAACATGCAAATGAGAGGCTGGAGAGTCGTGTGTGTGTGTGTGTGTGTCTATGTAGAGACTAGGAAAAATCGGTAAGCGAGCGAAGATTTATGCGTTCGTACGATTGAGTCAGAGAGAGTTGCGCAATGTGTGTAAAACATTGTGTCCGAATTCGACGACTATTTGTCGTATGGAGAGAACGGGTTAGGAATTTGTTAAAGTTGCGCTCTCTGCTACCGATTTTTCACGCGCGATCGATCAAAATCGACGCGCGCGCCGGTGAGAGAATTGAATTTCGCTCGTTCGCGCGCGCGCGTGTGTGTGTAGTGCTATAGAGCGTGTGGAATAAATTAAACGGGAAAAATGAGGCCGAGAAACACGGGAGAGATTAATGACCTGGTCAAAGGCGTAAATAACATTACACACAATCTCTCTTGATTAAGTCGCGGTGTGTGTGTATGTGTGTGTGTGTGTATGTACATATTATACCATATACGATTTATTCGTCGATCGGCCGCGTTTTATGTAACGTTTAATTTATTTAATTCGACTCGAGCGGCGTTTTGTACGAATTAACTTGATTATGGTAATTTGTTATTGTTTTGCCCGGTGTGTATATTGAAAACGAGTTGCTTGCGCGCACTTTCAGTATGTGTATTAAATTTATCAGCCCCTTTCAAAAGAGCCCAGAATTTTATTATCCTATAGCTAGTTTAATTTTATAATACAAATATATCAGCCCTGCCGCGAGCATTATATACCCCCGCAATTTTCTTTTATATTTACATAATTAATTTTTACGACCCTCGACAAATTCGCCGCGGCGGCTAATTAAGACGATTCTAATTTCCATAAATCGCTGCAGTTATATTAGGTATAGTAATAATCTCTTTGCGCAATATCCCCTGGGATTAATTGCGGCTGACCTTATGTCATCTAATTATAGTACTTTACATAAATTCTGAAGGCGCCGCGTGTGTGTGTGTGTGTGTTGCGTTTCCGCATAGGGATATGTATGTATATAGGCGAGTATCGACGCGAATTACAACGAACTAAACGGCGACGATAAGCCGGATCTGAGTCTAATAAAGTTCGGGACTAACGAGCTTATAGCCGCGAGCTAGGCTTTATTCGCTGTGAATTTCTGCGCGAGTTCGTTTGTTCCATCCGGAGCTTTAACTTTCTATAATGGACTGCATGGAATCCTGTTGGCGAAACTATAATAACTGTTTGTGCTCGCTATAAGGGTGTTGTTATAGGAAATTCAAAATATTCAATACGGTTGACTTAGCAAAAAAATATATATCTATACATTATAAGCGAGACTTTTACGCAGTTTCTTTATTATTTAAATAAATCTGAAATAAATATTTTTCTTCAAAAATATACTGCGTATAAAGAAGGTAAATTTCCAAATTTTCGAAAGTCCAACTCGTCGTCAAGATAAAAATGACTGATGCGCTCGCAATAATCATCCAGCGATCTCTCTCTCTCTCTCTCTCGCTTAAACACAAACCCGCCGCTCTAATTTTATCTCGCGCCGCAAAGCGGAACAAACAAACGCGCGACGTTCCTCTACTGCTCTCGAAATCCGAATCGCGAATTAAGGCGTTGTGCGACGCAGTCGTGTGGTTAGGTGTATTAATAGCTCGCGCAGTTCTCGCGCGTATAATAATGCGGAAAACGCGTCGGACGTTCGCCCACTTGGGATCAGTTATCGGTCGAAGTAACATAAATTTTGCTTGACTCACGGTAGGTCGCATATTCTCTCTCTTTTTTTAGTGATCGTAAACGAGAGCTCATTACACGTGCGCAATACTGTTGTAAAATAAAAAAAGAAATTTCGGACGCTCGTAAAGATTAATCCGCTGCGCAAGAAAAAAAAGATTAATTTTCGGCTGGATTATTTTGTAACAGCGAGAGAGAAGCGCAGTATATCGCAGTCGTAAAACAAAACAGCAGTTTTAAACTGGCATTTTCTTCGTCACTTGAATTTTACTGCTCTAGTCTACGGTTAGCGACGATAGATGGCGCATAGGCACTTTTTTACAGGAAGTACGATTTTGATTCGAGATGTTGTAATTAGGTAGTCTCCGTAGCTCGCGCTTGTATGCATTTGTGTGCATGATTTTGTGTCAGCCAACGTAAAAGAATAACTCCTGCGTGTTTTTTCTGTTCGCAGGAGAACGGCTGTCTGTACTCGCACATAAGATGGGGCGAGGCCTTCGTCATTGTCTACAGCGTGACGTGCAAGCGCAGCTTCCAGGAGGCAAGAGGCTTGCTCAAGCAACTCGCCGATCTCAGACTGCCATCCTACTTCACTGCCTTGCTCCTCGGCAACAAGCGAGATCTCGATCATGCTCGGTGAGTACACACTACACATACCCACGTACAATCAATATCTGGAGCGAAATTTGAGTGCCTCATCGTCGAAAAGCAAAGCATACCGAGAGAGCTCCTATCTTAATTCCCATAGAGTAGAGTCTGCTCTCTGGAAAGGTCGTGAGCGAGGCTAGATAAAGCCGCGCGATTCCTCGAACCTGGCGCTGTCTCTGGCTACTTTGATATGCAGACGCTCTGCAGCTTCGCGCCGAGAGAAAGACAAAGACAGACGGACACGGAGCGAGCTCTGCAGGGGAACCGGTTACACACACGTATATACATGCACACCATGCACCATTATGCCGAGAGTAGTCGTGTGCCGGGGGGACCGATATCTTTAATCCGCAGCAGCTGGCGCGCCGAGAGCAGATCGCGATCGGCGCCGACTCTGTCATATACAGCGAACGTCGTCGTGAATTTCACGCTGCAGCCGTGGATGATTAGAGTACATAATTATGTAGAGGGACAATAAGGGGAGAGAACGTCAGTGGGTCGAACGATTTTTTTTTTTTTTTTTTTTTTTTCGAGAACGACCTGAAAACGTCGCTGTGAATTTTCAATGCGATAAAAAGGCGAATTTATTATTTCACGACAAACTCTCGGTACATAATCAGTCGCCGCAAAAACAGCGACAACGACAGAAAAACGCTAACTCAGGCCGTCATCCGAGGGCGCGTCGAGAGAGCCCACATATAATGAAAACGTAACGGTTCTGCGCGAGCACCTTTTTTTAGCGCGCGCGCAGTAGAGTCTCGGCGTGAAACCGAAGCTCGACTTTACGAAGAAGCGCGTCGTCGATTTACGAGCAGCAGTCTGATGAGTAATCCGAGACAGGATGATTTTCAAGGCTGATGCGTAATATCAAATCGCGTATTATTGTTCACGCATCAGGTGTGTTTATCTAACCTTTACGGGGGAGAGACATGACACAATAGGATTATACCGACCGATTGTCAGCACATAGTACACCGACAGACACTTGCACTTTCACGTACGGTAAAAAATGAAAGTACATATTCATATCCATCAAAAATCGGCCCTCTCACACGCGTATCGATTTCTCATCTGCACAATGCAGCCAGCGGGGCGTATGTGTGTGCTTGTGTTTACCGTTAAAGGAGCCACAAGACCGCCATTAATCAGCTTGTGCGCCGCGGCGCTTATCTCGCCGCGCGATAAAACAGTTTGTCCGCAGTTAATTTCTCCGATAAGCTCGCGCGCATACTTACACATTTGGAGCGACTAGATAATACAGCCTTTTCGTGGGCAAGCGATCGCTTTCTCTGTCTGTTATATATGTACACATGTACATACACTAGCACCACTGCAGTAGTCTCATTGATGCGGAAGATGGGACTTTCTATATTTACATACACGATACACGTACTACGGCGATCATTGTCAATTGCCGTATAAACGGCCTTGCCGCGCGATTATTCTTTTTTCCTTTGCATTCCTACAGCCAAGTGTGAATATCTCATTTTAACGAGAGAAATGCCTGAATAAGTACAGGTATGTGCAAGTAAGTGCGCAGCTATTACCGTCACGAATCATCAGTATTACTGGCATGCGATCATTGTTGGCAACACCTCATGGTGTATACAGAAGAATAAGCGAGAGCCTACAACATTATGTACAGTTTTTCCATCGGAGACAATGAGAAATCGATGAACTTTCGCTGCGCGCGAGAAAAACGGGGGAGACCTGATTCTCCGTATACTAATTGCTCCATATATCCGCAAATTCCGCGCGTTCGAAAGCAAACACACGCCATTATATGCCGATTTTTCACTTCGGTTTCGAGACTATCACAATCAAAGTCCCATTAAAGAGAGCAGAAAACTTTCGTCGCAACGTGTATGATACATATGTGTGTGTGTGGAAACTCGAGCGTAGTGTAGTTCCTTCCGATCCAATTAGGTTTCAATTGCGCCTTATCGCGTATTAAGATATATATCCGCGCTTTCGCCGATATCCGTACGCATATACTAGCAATATTCGTCGTCTGAACAACGGCGGTTGGCGAATTAGCGGTTGTCGGGAGCGCCTCCGACTATTAGCCTCTCCGCGCGGAGCTATAATGATCCGTCGATCGATCGATTTTCGCGACTTGTTTAGAAAGTCTCTCTCTCTCTCTGGAGTAATTTTTAAGGAGCTTCGAGAGGAGTTGAGGATAAGCCGACAACAAAAAATCGGTTACATACCGATCTCGAAAAATTGGATCACTGATTAATTTGTAAACACGCCTAGGTCCTATAAATAGCAGCAGAGAGAGAGGGAGAGAGAGGCAGAGTGATCATCTCGGAGTATATAGCTTACACCGATAAAATGACTCAATCACTTACTCAAATGGGACAGTATCGGCGCTCCATCTGAGTTAACCAGGATAATTACGTCCTCTCCGCGGCTTTTCACTCTACATTTATGTACTTGTCCTCGCGATCCGGTTCGCTCTTTTTCATCGCGACTAATCGAAAGCTACAGACCGCGAATTTCGAAAAATAATCAAACGCACTCGCGCCTCTCACGAGCTTTCAATAGAACCATCTTCGCGATAAAACGCACCGATCGCTCACTCGAGCGGAACAATATATATGTATAGGAGTGGCACTCGAGGTAATTAGGCGTTTCGTAAAAATCGGTATGAGATGAAAAAAAAAGATCGGCCGCGAGCGTTGGAACAAGATGTTAACGTCGCGGATGTATATGCTCTTCTTTCTCTGCCCACAACCTGTTTTTCTACCCTACATGGAAAAATCGGTATATGGGAGGGACTGAAAATTTTCGAGATCGGTCGATAGCGACGACTGCTTATACATATATATATATTAATGCTCTAGGTGCAGTCATCGCCTCGAGGCAGTGTCGCGAATTCGGAGCTCGATTGATAATTATACACAACGGGAGTATTCGTGCAGTGCACAAGAGATAAATGCTACTGCTGCAGGCGGATAACAAAGACTCTGTGTGTTTGTGAGAGAGTATATCGGTATAAACGTGTCTTCGCTTTTTACGAGCGACACGTTCAAAATAATGAAATGTTGACGGGATAAATATAACGTGAAAACGACACGTTTCAAATATTGTGTCCAACTAATGCTAGCAACAATCGTCGATGATATTTACGTTCAGCCTACTTATACACAGTGCACACTAGCGCGTAAAATCGAGAAAAAAAATCGGTATCGATGTGCATCTAGATATAAGGTGTCGGGCGTAACTACGCGGAAGACCAACGGATTCGCCCACCTCTGTGCAGCTCGGGATTTTAATTGCGATCGTAAATATCGGCGACTCCTGCAATCTATGCTCGATGTATATTACACATATACCTACGCTTGTTTAAGCCCTCATCTCTCGACGGAATGCGGAAAGAAGAATCGAATTATTCCATGGGGGAAGCGCAGTGTGCGTTGTTTGTTTATTGTTAGCTTCTGCGGGAGAGAAATTTACGCCAAATATCGCAAATTCGGGCTTTAACGTAATATTTCAAGAGGGAGCAGATGCGCGCAGGAGAGATAAATATATATCAGCTTGCCCGCATTTCACTGGCCGCTCGCCAGCTCTCCCGTTGGATTATCAAATTGAAGAACGCGCTTAATGCTGCTTATTTAAATCTCGGCAGCTCGCACGATGTTAACCTTCTTTCTGCAATATAATATATACACTTACAAAAAGTGCGTTTCAGTAAAAGCTCTTTATCGATTCAGGTTTTTAAAAATCCTACACCCACAGGTCAATTAATATAAGCTCCCCATAAAAAAATCGAAAATAAAGAAAAAACCTAACCAGCCCACCTTCACCTTATCTGTTCCAGGGAAGTGTGCGTGGACGAGGGCCAACAGTTGTCCCTAGCCCACGGCTGTCAGTTCTACGAAGTGAGCGCAGCCGAGAGTCCAGCCGGTGCAGCTTTAGCCTTTCAGGGTCTTCTACGCGAAGCTCGTTCGGTCCAACTACTCCGAGCTCTGCCAATTCGTCGCAAACTCGGCGTACACTCCGTTTCCCGTGTCCTTGGCACCATCTTCGGCAAGAACAATAGCAATAACACCACCAGCAACAACAATAACAACAACAACAACAGCAACAGCAACAACAACAACAACAACAACAATAACAACAACAACAGCAACAACACCAATGGTACCGGTGGTACGAAGGACAGGAAGAAGAGGCCGTCGTTGAGCATATGACGGCTCCTCTGCGCCCTCCTCCTCGGCGCGGCTGACCCGCGTGACGAGCCTGGCTCCAGGCAGGACGTCGTTGTCCTCAGTAGTCGAGCTGCGGTGGCCGGTCCTCCGGGCTACTGTTGCTGACACACGTTTCGCGGCGCGCGCGATCGCTGCCGATTATACTTCGAGCATGGATGCATGAATTCTTTTGAGCACGTGTATTTCTTTCATGGATTTCATTTCATCTGTGTTTTTGTCGATGGTCATTTTTGTTCTCAGATCATGTGTGCGTGCGTGTACGAGGAGCAGAAAAATGCATTTAAATACTTTGTTTTTGTACAAGTGCATAGCAAGCCAAATTTCAAAACGACACCCGTTAGCGATAACGGGCGGAAGAATTAGTTTCTTTTGTATTAAATACGCACCCACGCGTATACCGTAAGTGAGAAGCATTTAGTATTACAGAAATAAAAAATAGCGAGCGAAAAAAAAATTGTTAATGAATCGACGCGGAAAAAGAAAGTTAAAAACGCTAAGGAAGAGGAGAGATAAAGAGCTCACTGGTCTTCCGATTTTGAAAGAGTCGAGGAAGAACGAGAGAGAAAAAGAAAACGAAAGTCGAAAACTTGTGTGCCTTCGATGAAATATATATATGTAGTGTGCAGCGGTGACGAGCGCAGCAGCGACGACGTCGTGAGAAACAGGTGAGAGTGGCGCTAATGCAAACGAGGAGCTGTATTATAGCAAGGAAGAAAAAAATAATGGCGAGAATCGAGCCATCATCAGCTGACGCGAACATTTTGTAAATATTATTATAATGTACGGTATATAGGCGCGATGATTCTTTTTCTTTTTGAACGAGCGAAATGCGAATCGACGGTTTTATGGAGGCGCAGGGAAATAGGAAGTAAAATTTTAAGTTTCTGATTATTAACGAACAGTCGAATATATGCGCGCGGCCTTTTATCGGGAGACTAAAACACGAAACGAGCGGAGATAACGCACCGTATATACTGTACTCAAACGCCTTCGAAGTGTGCTCGGAGAGGAAACTTGCTTTATGGAATTTAATTGCTCGCGCAAAATTAAAGTTCGTTGACAAAAAAAAAAAAAAAAAAAGAAAAGAAAGAAAATTAAAACGTGATATTGAATCTGTATTATTGTTATTGAAATTTTGCGAAATACTTAATCGAGTTTAGCCTATACTCCGCGCGCAAGTTTTGTAAATCTTCATGTTCCTAAAATTGTATAGAATAAAAGGTATAAACAACTCGTGTGCACAACCGATTGTGTACCATATAGAATTAGGTACATACTACTATATACATATATCAATACGAGCGAATGCGCAATTTAGGTATACTACATAGTAGAGGTAGTAAGTTCGGATGGGTTAAATCTACAAGTATATATACATACAATGTAAAGTATATATTTTGCTACGACCTGTGTAGATAAATTTTGTAATATACGAAGCATAAAAAGGCGTATATGTAGACGGAAAAGAAAAGATCCGACGCCGCATTGAGTCTTCCCTCGGTAACAATGCAATAAAGCGAAAAAGGTCGCTTCTTGTGCTGCAGCCTTATAGTTTGTACACTTTATCCCCTTTTGACCGATGATTTTTTTACTTGTATACATATTATATATAGATACATATATACTCTGATGATTGCAGCGCACACATTTATACATATAGACCCCCCCCCCACACACACACACACACACGTACACCGTAGCGTTATATACATATATATATCGTCGAATATTGTCAATGCTAGATTTGTATCATATACATCCCTGAGTGCGCCTTTCATTCATATACCTACAGATATGTATATGCAGACGTGTGAGAGAGAGAGCGACTGCTCGCCCCGAGGCCTTTTACATTCCAATATATAATAAGTGTATAATATTTCTGTACATGAATTTTCGAAGGACTTTTTCCGACTATATTCCGACTATACATATGTATGTATAAAAAAACACACACGCAGACAAAGCCGGAGAGCCGGTCGACGTATATGTATATAATAAATATGCGCTCGATATCGAATGAGAGACAACTGTATTGTAAGTGCTAGTCACTTGTTTATAGTATAAAAATTGAAGAAAAAAATAAATTTCTTTGGTCATAGAACCTCAGCACATGTGTTCATTCCGTGTCTTTCAACATATTCATCTCTATGACTTCAATAACGTATATACCTCTGTAGAACTGACGTCGATTGTTCGCTGTGCCAACTAACATGGATCCGTCCGATAATTAATCGAAGACCATCGGATATACGGGCCAAGGCTCTGCCCAGAAATATACACTCATCTAGTTTTTCGATACTCACTGCGCTGCATCGAATCATAAATTCCCGACCGTAGCTGCAGTACTTGTAATATATATTATGCGCACATCATCGACGAAAAAAAGGTAGGTACGTAAGAGCGCGAGTGGAAAGTGAAAGAGATCCAGAGCACACGTGAATCACATACTCTTATATATTATACACATGCAGGAGTTTCGTTTATAAATCTCATCTCTCGCGTTGATGTGCGCGCACTTTCATCGAAGAAAGAGTGACCCTTGCGCGCGAAAAGTTTTTTTTCCCCGAGGCTTTCTTTCTCTTAATTTCGACGTTAACGTCGCCGTTAAAATTTGTTGAGCCGCGTTAATGAGTCGCGCGCGTTGCGCAACGCAAGAGAAAATCTCTCTCTGGTGCAGGTTCTACGTGATAAAAGTGCATTATCGCTTATATTTATTCTGCACTGACATATCGGTAATAATTGTAAACAAGCGACAACTTCATTACGAGAGTTAACGATCGCTGTTTTCACTCGAGTCCGAGATCGTTAATCCGTCGCCTCTTAATCTCGCGAGTGCATAATATAATAACAGCGATTCCTATATAGAGAAGTATACATGCGTGTGTAGTATGCTAATATGCATATACTGATGCAGTACAAGACAAAGCGCGAGGCTGACGACCTTCTCGCTAAAAGTTCGTTGGCAGTATGTAGCAGGAGCCGTGCTGCTGCATGCAGATTTATCATTGGCAGCTTATTTTCGGCGCTTGATATTCCAGAAACGTATTCGCGTGGGATGCCGGCGAATCGGATTCCTCGCGAATTCCATCGATGCGCTGCTGCAGCCGATTTTTCTTGTCACTCCACAATCGCGCGTTTTGTTAAAAAAAGCGATATTTTTAACAGGCGCACGAGCGAGTTTATTTCGATCTAGCTTTATATATACCTATGTTATTCGCGAAAACACAGAGGCGCCGTCTAATTCATTAGACGGCCGCGTCGTTGTATTTTTATACGTCTGACTTTTCGCGAGAAATGAAAATAAGTCGTAAAAAGAAGCAGCATATGCGACGGGGGACGCACGTGGTTCCGAGATAGGCGACTGCGCATGTATAAGAGAGAGAGAGAGAGAGAGAGACTAGAGACGATAAGCGGAATGAAACCGAGAGCGAATAACGTCTCGGGTTGCTGCTGCCTCGATCTTTGCGAAGAGAGTCGACTGCAGCACTATATAGCGTGTAGCTCTATGTGCAGCGTAGGCAGGTGTTGCGTTACGATCTTTCTCTCTTGGCAGACGGCTGATTATATACGCTGAGCTGAGTGAATCGGACGACCGGGACGACAGAGTAGCTGCGATGAGATAAGCTTCGAGGACTGAGGACTGAGGGAGGACGACAATTTATTGTTTCATATATATTATTCTTTGTGTTTAAATTTTGTTGAGATTTTAAAAATTACAATAATAACGTATTCTCAAATGCTACAGTTCGGAATGGACTAACTGCCTGCGTCAGTTATAGCATTGTGCATATCGATGAAGGAAATATACTTGAAAAGTTGAAGCCGTGGATTTTCACCTGTGATGCGTTTGTGTATTCGCGAGATGCGGCAGAAATCATTCGCGATGCATGGCAAAATAGGAGAAAAAGCAAAGTCGAACCATGGAGATTATATAATTCGACAAACAACTTTAGGAATGATCTAGTAAAAATTACGATACGCAATTATACACCGTGGACAAGTCATTTTTGGACAACATTTTCCCTCAGATTCTTTTAGCACTAACCGTCTGATACTCTATCCTCGAACGCAGCGGCTCGCCCTCTTTCCATCATATATCATTTTTTAATTGGTCGATTCGCTGAACGTTCCATTTGTGCATAACCATTCTGTTTTATGGTGAGAAAGAAAAAATGAGCTCGCATTTTCAAAAAAATGTACAGCTGGTATATGAAAACTACTGAATCGAATTCAAGCGAATTTATATAGAGCGCTGGCTTGGTCTCCCGATCTACACGTCTACGGCGCTTTCCACTTCGCAGGAATCGGAATCACTCGAACCTTTCGATATTACAACAAATTTTTAAATAATAGTCCATCACTGAATTTCAATAGTCTAATTTTCAACTCAAAGCGCACGACACGCTACCAAATGTAAAGCTCGGAGTAAAGTCCAAGGCACGGTTCTCCATAAAAGGGCGAGGAAGAATACTAGAGCTGCAGAGAAGAGGAAAGATCGAGGCAGAGAGACACACACGCGCGGCTACAAAACAGCAACGTTCTCTCTCAGTGGTGGGCTGCAAGTATATCGAGCCGCGCGAACATGTCCCTAAGCGAGCACTCGCGGTTATAAGTCGCCGCTTGTACCGATCGTCGTAAGATTTAATAAATCGAATCGGCAATTGCTGGATTGTATGCGCGCGTATAAATATACTCTCTCGCTTATCTCGCGAACGAACGCGGCTACATTACGCCGATGTTGGCATCACCGCCGCCGAAGAGGATGTTTCGATCTGTACGAAGAAAAAACTTTGCCGATCCCATAGCGATCTCGATCTTGGCGTGCATATGCGATGCGCGCGCAATGCACCGATCGACTTTTGCGTGCAGCTGGAATATATGGCTTCGGGTAGAGAAGAGAAATCAATCGATCGTACAATGGCTGACGCAACGTGGTACATCGTCGTGCGCCATAAATTAGAAATGATCGTCTACTCTGACGGAAGATCGAGATCGGTAGTGATCGCGCGCCGCGGGCGTCCGGTATACGTACTGCACCCCCGAATTCGTGGTCCGAGCCGCGGGTGGCAGCGAAAGTCCTACTGAGACTCGCGAGATAAATAATACTCGGAGTACCTATGTGCAGCAGCGATGACACGAAACAGCTCTCGGGTTTCGCCGTTTCATACAAGCTCTATAGGTAGGTTGTGTACTATAGGTATAACACTTGTGCTCCGCGCTTTCGCACGAGGGTTGAACGATCTCTCTTTAGTTTTATGACTGCGAGCTTCATTTGCCTATAATGTCTACCGGCATCGTTCGGTTCCGTTATACGTGCGCGCTCAACACAGCTAACCCCTCGGCTGCTGGAAAAATCGCTTGGAGAACAGGACTAACCTCGATAAGACTACTCGCGCGCGCGCAGAGCAACGCATTGTATGTTAACTATGCTTCTATTGCGAAAAGTTGCACAGGGCGAGTTGCACCTTTGAACCTGATGCGAATTCACATCTGAGTATACGCATATATAAGAATCGCTTTGTTATGCGCCAGTGAATCTAGTTGAGCGCAGGATGATATGCACGCTATTATTCAGAAGGCATATCTCTTATCAATCGGCACAATTCTCGTCACAGTAGAATTGGCGCTCTAATCTCTCGACTCGCGTACATCTCTCGAACGGTATCGCTGCACCCCGTGCATGCACGTGTGTGTGTGTATATGTACATGTACACTCTACTACACGAGCTGAGACTCGTGACGCCAAGGTCGAGCGGGGTCGTCGCTGCACCTTGCACCTTTGTATGCGATGCGCTCGCGGCGAGAAAGAAAGATATGATATGGCGTGCGCGCTGTTTGTTTGTGGAGGAATCTCGAGAGGAGCGTGTATTGTCTTGGAAGCGAGCTTTCGTCTGCGAAATTTTTTTATAGTTATCGTAAAAACGAGATATATCAATACCTAATATATATTATCAAGAGTACACAGCTCCCCATCTGTGTAAATGTATACTTTGACTGAAATAGTAGAAATTGTCAAAAACGTGACATATGAACTTGGATGTTATTTATTATCTGATTACGAAATTTTGAGGAAGAGAAAGAAATTTTGCTAGCAGTACGTCAGATCCTATCAAACGAAGGTCAGTCTTTATTGATTTATGTCTTGTAAGCGGACGACAAAGGGATGTCCATTTTCATCGACTCATCTTTCAACGCAGTGGACGGTATAGTGTGTGGTTTCGAACGCACATTTTAAAATTGAAATCTCCGGTGATTACGACGGTTTCGTAGCTGAGAGGAAGCAGGAGCAGCAGGAGGGAGATAAACTATGCCAAAGCAGAGTATTTTTGTATTTCCATTTATTATTAGTTCAATTATAAGAAGAGAGAGAGGCTTCTTCCGGCCTGGTTTTATTGACTGCTGCTGCTATTGTTGTTAACAGGGGCAGCGCGAAACGTAAATAAACGACCAGAGTAATCGAAAGTGCGGAGCTTTACGCCCACGAGGCGTCCGAAGCCCTCCTTGTCCTTGTGGTAGTAGAAGCCCATGCCGGAGAGAGGTACAGCCGGTCGCGCACTCACCTCTTGGATGTCGAAGAACGGGATCAAGTCCGATTTGCTGATTTCGACGGCCTTCGATTCGTTTTTGCTCGGTACGTCGGCGTTATGAGGATCCACTCGATGACTTGAAACGGTTACGCATATGCGCGGGTCACAATATGAGGAATAAGAGAAAACGCAGGGATGCTTACCTCGCACTGGCATTGGTCGGAGCTGAAATTTCAATACCAGAATTTGGATGATGCACCGTGTTCTTGGCGTAGCGCGTAGAAAAGACGTTTAGACCGATCATTTCAGGACCTTCCGTGTGAAAAAATGACAATTGCACTCCCACGATCAAGTGATCTTTGGGGGCATCTGTAAATCCCAGATAAATGCCCTCACACCTTCGGCTGACGAGGTGCAAGTCGGAAGCGTTTATCACCGGCGCAATAGCCTTCCAATGAATAGTGGAACTCTTGATTTTCCCATTAGTCAGGACTTTTCCTTGCTCTATCTGGATATGCAGAGTGTTGTTTTCTCTCGCCAGACGCGCACCCGTCACTACGCTGCAAGAATAATCAGATTTATGGCTGGAAATGACAATGCAATAGGAGAAGATAATGCGTGTCTCACTAGTCTTTATCGGCCAAGGCTGGTCTGAGGCTGATCCACCCGTCAGACAGCGGCTCAATACAATTGCTGTCTTCATCTTCCCCAGCTTCAATGTTGTGGTTTGCTTGAAATGTAGTGACATTTTTTAACCAGACAGACACATAGAATCGCACGAAAAACTAGTTGAATCTTTGCTTACGGTTTTCGTCCGACACGCCGAGCTTTCGGGAAAAGTTGTAGAGCTGAACGTAAGTTTCGCCTGACACGCAATCATCGGAGAGGAAATTAATTTAGATTAAAAAATAAAATTATTATAAAACAGTTTTCACCTTCAACATAGACTTCCGGATCACATCTCCGTACTTGGCGCGATACTGCATTCAGGGGAAGTGTGAATGCCAATGTTGTGCGGGCGTCACGATCGTTTGCATACTCCCGTAGCCGCTTCGATTCAGCAAGTGCTGTGAAAAGCATGTTGTATTTTAATCTTTTGCGAAAAAGTACTGCGAAATTAGCTTTTGAATTTAAATACAATATGGAGATGTGACTCACGATTGTTTTTATCCTTGGGTGATTGCAGATCGCAAGCGGTCATTATACTTATTACCTTGGCCAAGGCTAGGAGGATAGCGTCGTACAAAGTGTAAAGAATATCTTGCTGCGATATGCTGGTGTTGCACATATTGCTGTGAGCCTGTAACAACGGAATCAGTATATGAAAATAAAGTTAAAAAATAAAAACTTATGCGACATACCTTCATATACTTTGTCAGCATGGACAGTACTGTTTCGTTACTCTGCTGAATGCCCAGCAGCATCGTTTTGTTGAAGATGTCGTCGGAATAATGCTCCGGCCCTTTCTCCGATCTCATTTCCTCGTTCCAGAGGTTCACCTCTTCGTCCGTCGCATCCTCAGACTCTTTGTAGAACTGGAGCTTCTCGTACAAGTCGTCGATCTGGCTAAACGAGGATTCGAGATCCGTTAGGGCTGCAACCAATGCGCTAGTTTCTGGCTTTGTGTCCGCGTTCTGGCGTATCGAGTTGGCAACCAACTTGAAATCCGTCACTGATTTGAACTCTTTCAGGTTTATGTTCATGACGAGCATTATATTCTCGAAGAAATAGTAGCGAACCGCATCCATCCATACGCTTTTCGAGTTATCTGCCGTTACCTCTGGCTCGCTGTCTTCAGCGTGAACGCAACGGCAGATAATTGCGAACGCAAAGATGAGCAAAAGCGTTTTGTAACCCGCCATTTCGCTTTATTGAACGAATCTACCGACCGACAAACTTTTTTCAGGTATCACTCTGATACGATATTCAGCAGCATAAGTCGAATTTATACTCGATTGCTGAGTAATAATAATTATGCCCGCGTGTCGTTTTAGTCACGATTCGAAATAACATAATACATTAAAGTATGTTCACGAGTCATTCATCGCATTGACGCTTACATTATCTGACAAATGTGCAAATAGAAATATTACACGTGTGCAAATAGAAAATAGATCTATCCACGGACAAAAGCAAACTTCCGGGGAATGGTAAAAACAAACTAGACGGAAAGTCACTGTAGCAGAGCATTGAAAAGTCTCCAAAGGCAAATTGTGTAATCTTTGTAATTTGGAAGATTAATTGATATTTAATTTTTTGCACATGCGCACAGACGCGCGTGGCCAGCAGAGCTTTTTCCTATTCGTAATTAACTTTCCAAGGATAGAGTGTCAGACAAGACGGACGTCCACGACGAAAGTGGTAAATTTACCTCGGAATTGTTATGAAGACGTTAGACGTGTCAGTCGGAAAGTCTAGGCGCGAACTGCGTATGCGTGTATGTATACGGGTAATGTAGACTGCAGCCGATGCTTTAAACACAGTTTTGTGTGTACGTAATTCTCGCCCAAGAGACTGTATACAAGGCTGCTCGAGTTTGATTCGATAATCTTCGGTTGTCGATGATTCTGCCGACGAATGCCGCAATTTGCTAATTTTTTCACTCCTCGCGCTGTGAGACTTTCTAAACACCTAGGGGAATATAATAATAAATTTTCCTCGGCCTGACGCAATTATCCGAATTTTTCAGTCTGAAAAGACTGCACAACACAGCGCGATAAGATTGCACAGACACACAGACAGTGTGCCCGAGCGCGCAGTGTGTAGTAAATCAAAGCGAGCTTAGAAGAGCTCGTAAAGGGTCGCAGGTAATTGGGGTCGATCAGCCTCGGGTGCATATCAGCTATAGACGCACTTGTCGTATATCTTATCCTATACGACGACTTCTCTCCACTGTTTTTTCTTATTTATTTCTCACATGCATAGACGAAAAAATCTCGCGGATCTCGATATACACCTCCCATATTTTGATAGGTCGTTGTTCGAGTCTCTCTCTCCCCCCCCCCTCTCTCTCTCTCTCTGTCTAAAAAGAAGAATAATAAAGTCTCGAAGCTCTTGCAGTCGATAAATCACTGCGGCTCAAAAGTTGCCGACTCGCGCGCATTACCATAAATCTACGCGAACAATCCTTGCGCGCGCGCGCGTGTGTGTGTGCAGGCATATAGATACACCACTGCACAATGAAACAGTCGTATAGGGAAAAATAGTGCGTCTGCAGTATAGGCGGTGAACTATAATGCTTTCGTAACAACCAAGACCGAGATGAGTTACATCAGTGTGTGTGCGACGTCGATGATAATCTCGTTGGGGAGGAAGATTTTATTATTTGAAATGATGTATCAGAAACGTGTAAATAGAGTAAACTCTAGTACTTTTGAGTACTTTTGAGCTGCGAAATTCTGCGAAAAGAGGTAAAAATATTGCAATTTTTGTAAATAGCTGATATTAATGTTTCTATTATAAATCGAGTTTCTATTTTAGATTGGCAAATTTACAGCCCAATAAAACTCAGCCTATTTTCCGCCTTCTCAAAAATCATCTCAGTCCGGCCGTAAATAATTGTCCTACCTCGGCCACGCGCATATCCCTTAATCACATAGAATCACTCTAATCACACTAGGAAGCGACTATTATCGCACCACTCGTAACTCAAAGATATCCCAGTGCGTAACGTAGACGCACGTACGCAGCGTCACCTAAGTATATACTCTCCCTGCACGTGCACTGGATACACACACCACACACACCACCCAATCATATTTCACGGAGATTTACGCCACACGATTCCGTCAATTTTTCGCACCGAATTCCAGGCATGATGATCCGCGGACAATAGATGTGCGGTATGTATAATATACAGTGAGTCAGAAGTGTGGCCTCCGGTTGTCCTTCGCCAGCGGCGCCGTCGTCGTGAATCGTATTTCACTCAGTCGCGAGAGGCGAGAAAAAAGGGACGAGCGCCGCCGCGCGGATGTACGAATTGGCGGAAAGACGAGTAAGAGCATACTTTATCGGCCGACTCCGAAGGTCTCCGTTTGTTTGCCGTGTCGTGTCTCGTGTGTGGAATTCCGAGCCTGATGAGTATACGCGAAAAAAGGGATGCTTCTTTTTTTTCTTCGTTTCCTCGTCATTACTGCTGGCGTAATGGCAATTTTGAGAGTAATTTTTCAGAGACTCAAATCGTTTAACGCGACGAGTGTAACGTTATTGCTTTAAAAGCCGGGAATTATACAAGCAGTCGAGTCATTCCGCTGAGGCCAATTATGCATTTTCGTTCGAGCGCATAATGGAGCGATACTGCCAATCTAAATACCTATGCGTCAAGCTGAAACAAAGGATATATTTTTAAAACGTCGATGTCGCGGACTCGAAAGTGTCCACGCATAAATTGAAAGATTCGATCGTCGAGTACAAAACAGGTGGTACTCAGGAGAATCGGTCCACAGAGTTATAAGTACGCGCAGTCTGCAGTGAGTAAGTTTATCAGTCAGCAAAGTTCGTAAAAGCCTTCGCGTGAAAATGAGGCGAGTCCTACTTCTGTCCTTGACGGTTCTGGCCGTGGTCTCCTGCACCGAGGCGTCAAGATCCCAGGTGAGTTCGCATCTCCTACTAACCAGTCGGAATCCGCTGGTCGACATCACCCTCCACGTAAACCTAAACTTCCGCCATGAAACCCTCCAGGGCTCACACAAGTACGAAGGTACGATCGACTTCAATCTCGCTGGTAACAGTACGGTTCAACGTCAGCACGTTTTGGACCTACTCTGGAAAGCAGTCGAAAAAGCCGTTGGAGGAGCCGGCGGTGCTAGTTCGAATGCTGAAGGAAACTACACTGGCAACGGAAGGATTTCTGGTACCGTCAAATTCGCCGGAGAACGACAACGAGGTGATAAGCGTCAGTCGAGCAGTACCAACGAGAGTGAGAATATCGAGGAGACGGTGTCTTTCGAGGGCGATTAATCAGATATTTACCCATTTTGTTTTGGACATGGTAGTTACGTGTAATAAATCGTTCGCTTTTGCATGAAAAAATGATCGTCTAATTGATTGACCCATAAGCGTGCAGTTTTTCTCTGCTCACGTGCACGTGTGTGGTCAGACTCGAAAATAAAAAATAACACACTCGACGGAAATCTATAAAACACGCTTCGCACATACACTTTCGCGCGATTGTTATATATATATAAGTGCCGATTCACGACAGCCTATACGGTTTCACCTCTCGTTTGTCACCGATGATGCGCCTGTTATAACGATCTCACTGCGTGACTCGGCGCTATTTCTCTCTCACTCGAGAGAGGGATGAGAAAGTCGAGCAATTAAAATCGCTTTTCATATACTTTCTCACCGAATATAGTATAACAAAATCGATATGACGCAAGCCCTCCTAAGCGTATCCATTTATGTACAGATCCGATCGTTATCGGCCCTAATTTCTGTAAAAGATCGGTAAGGATACACGTAAAGCTGAACTTATACGCGAAAGTTTGAGATCGCAGCCGCGTTGAAATTGAAATCGCAAAGTTACAGCGACATAACTGCAGCTCGAGGGCTGCGACAGAAAACGTTCTAATAGCGCCCTGAAATTATATACCCATACCGAAAGACCCACCGCAGCGAAGAATGATAATACAAAAGCGCGGACGACTCTTTCATCCCGCGAGATCGGCAAAGAGATAGAAAATCACTTTCCTCCTCGTCGTTCAAGCAATAACGTGAGAATTTTCATAGTCGCCCCTGTGAACAAACCGTTTCCGTAGAGTCGATTACAGGCTTTAATCTGCTCGATATATATTATAATAAAATTGCGTAAAAGAAAGCTCGGGACCGCCCAGGACGTCGAATTTGCGCGCGAAAAACAAGGTAACGCGGGTGTAGCTTGATAGATCGAGGGACGAGTTCGCTAAGGTAACAGGATGCGAAAGTGAAATTTCCGCAAGCCATACGCCGACGCGGCGATTGATTGAGTCACTTTCCTACCTGTTTCCCTCGTGTAGATCCGAGTTTTCTCTAGAGAAAGGGAGGAGACGATTTGCACGGGTATAATAAGTTTCTCTATTATTCTCTTCTATTAATAAAGATTTGAAGAATTTCTTTCGAGCATGGAAAAAAATGAAAAAGAAGAGGAAGAAGAAGCCAGCATCAGAGCCAGCACAAAGAACGGCTCGAAAATGAGCCGTGCTCGAAGCTAATTAACGTCACTTTCCTTCTCTCTTCCCTCGAGCCCTTCCGAGACAAAGGCATCTCGTATCTCCTCGCGGCTCTTCCTATTCGTTTGCCGCGTAGGTGGACCGTCGCGAGCGGCTCGTAAAGTCTCCTCAGGTGTATCTATATACATACGTGTATATATATATAGTCGGGAGAAGGGGAGGGAACGGTAATTTCCGCGCGCGTTTTACGCTACAACAGTATGCAGTCCTGTTATCGGGAATCCGGCGCCTCTGATGCGTTGGGTGTTGCGATAGCTGACACATTCTCAGATGTATAATTATAATGAGACGTCATTGCGTTAATTAAAATTAATGTACACCTGTACGCGTGCATTTTAAAAAGCCATGTACACGATCGAGGAGTTTTAAATCAAGTCGCGAGGCTCCTCTTTTCTAATTACTCTTACCGAGAGAGAGAGAGAGAGAGAGCCACAGCGACGATAAATCGGCAGTGTATATACATGCTTATATAGCACCTGCCTCAATCGTCCTTACACTGCATATAACCGAACGCGCCTCGGGTCATAAATCCTTCTAAAAATATTATTTGGTGATTTTTTCTCTTCTGTTTGCGAGAGCATAAAGAAGCCTAAAATACGAGAGGACCGGTATTATGATAACCGATCTCCCGCCGCGGTGCACACTGATGCGCGCTCGCGGTCATTACAGGCCCTTACTTTGCCGAACGATCAGCTTAGAGGGATGGGCTTATACTCTTTTGCATTTTCGATTATGTTTCTCGCAAGAGAGCAGCTATCGATTGATTTTAATTAATTCGCGACGATCGAGTAATTATCGGTTATTACATTAACATACACCTCGGATCTACGGATGTATGGTATAATACTTGTACTTAATTTGCACGCGTATTATGTGGAGAAGCATAATCGGCGCCTACGACGACAACAACTTCTTCGCGGCGTCTATTTTCATATATGCGTCTCATGGAGAGATTCGGGAAAGTACGCGGCAAAGATTAACTTACCGATCTTCCGAGAATATACGCCCGATGCAATGTTTGTTTATCTTACCCGACATGGCGGAGCCTCTCGATGACGACTTTCCCAAATTGCGTAATAATCCGAAGATGAAGCGATTGATAAAAACATTGTAGCGCCTGTGTATCGGCTTGATTTCGTACACGAGAGCGAGAGAGAGAGAGAGAGAGATAGGACGTTATAGAAGCCACACACCGAAACACATTTGCTTCTAAGAAAAACACACGCGACGCTATTATCCTTACATAATACACTGCGATAAGCTTATTCGCGCCCGTTATAAATCATCACATATCGCATGTATACCGAGAAATCTAAAATCAATGAAGACGTTTCGAAATAACAATTTGTTTTCCTCACCTCAGCCTCTCGTAAAAATAACTTTAATTTAATACTGCACTCTCTCTCTCTCTCTCTCCGGCTCTGGCGAGATGCAATTAATTTTCCATAAAATTACGCTTCGCGACACGCCGACCTCTCAATCTCCCATCGTAAGCCATTAACCTTCCCGTTAATTATTCAGAAGTATATCTATACGCGCGTTGCTATGGGTATATGCACATATATGCATATGCCCTCGAGACGAAAAATAATGCACATGAGGCGCGAGAGAAAATGCGCAACGCTCTTCACTTTCAATATCGCAATCGCGAGAGGGCTGATAGGTGTGTGTGTGTGTGTGTGTGTGTGTGGTGTGAGTGTAACGGTAAACACGCCAAAGATTTTCTATGCCATGCAGCTGATGCTAGAGCTGGAGTTCGATTCCTAACGGTGATAATTAAAATCCTCCGTTTGGACACAATCGCTACCGTGAATTTAGCGGCGGTTCACACGCCCGGATCACGAAGAAGCGGTGAATTTTCCAAGCAATCTCTCGTGGTTTATATAATTATGTATATATATGTGTGTGTGTGTGTGTGAACACATCAGTGGGTGCGGGCTAATTAAAGTCGAATAATATTCGATTATTTCAAGCGTTTCCGGCCTCTGCCGCATGATTCGGCTCAATTGACGGCGCTATTTACGAGCGCATCGCTTGGAAACTAGAGACGTAAAAGTCTTCTCCTCCAGGAAGTTGGGATATTGTCGCACACATACACGCACGCATGAATTTTTACGATCCAGTATGTAGTTTGATTTTATTCGGATTCACATAAAGTCGAGAGGTTATAGCAGATAGTGGTTTCCTTCAGCATTCGTCTTCGTGCTTGAGCTCGATGTCTGGAAATAATAAAATTGTTTCTCGTTAAATTGTAGATTTGAAGGCCATATCATTTTGGAATGTGACTTACTGGATCGCTTGCACTTATTCTCGCAGTTAAGGTGAGCTACGTTGGGGTAACTAACGCCGTCGCTGCCGCAAACCCATCTGAGGTCTTCAGTGGTAGCACAGGGACAGTCGTTGCCGGCTTCGTCGGTGAACGCGCTCGCGTGCATGAACATCACGCAGGCGACAAGGACTGCGAAGAAAACATTTTTCTCATTCTTTTCGAAAATTGGTTTAACACGCGCGCGACAAGTCGTGCATGCGTGCCCCACATTCCGTTAGCTATTAAAAGTAGCAAGATAAGCTACTATAAAAGTAGCAATATACTAAACTGTTAAACGAACTGTTAGTATACTGACAATAAGAACATTGAGTCAACTTACGAAAAGCAACGATGAGCATTGACTTGTTGGCCATGGCGAGATGAGTCGCACAGACGCTTCGATTCCTTAGCAAGCACTGATTTCAGTATCAGCCACATCAGGCAAGGCTTCTTATATCGAAGCGCAAAGCTCTCCCCACCATCGTCAGCGAGATGTATCTCACGCGTTTGCTTATTAGAATGCGGATTATAATGAAAGATGTGTATACTTAGTAGATTTATCGAAAACTTGTTTGGAACTGTAGAAAATGACGAGGAACGACGTGGGAGGTGTTACATCATTCGTATTTCGTTGATGGACGTGATGTTAATATACTTGTTTCAGAGTTATGTGTATTCTTTTTTATTTACTCGTATATCAGGAATACAGTAAGGATATCATATAATATAAATATTTATAACAAATCGTTTATGTACAAAATGACTTTGGGCTACTTTCTCAATTTTCTTATTATTCCTCGCATGTGAATCAGGCCACAATCTACAACTGCATTTTCTCAGCTATAATTACGATGTTTTAATCGCTGATGCGATGCTCCGAGGATAATCCGTCGTCCGTCCAAAGCTTGTTAGCATTGTCTCGTTCAAGGGCAAAATTTCATATATTTTTACAATTACAATTTTCTAGATACTTAATTCAGGCAATTCTAGTAATTTCGACGTCTACATCCACATGAGCGCACATCTCGTTTTAGCACAAGCCTTCGTGACGAATACCGATACCTAAAAATAAACACATTCATATAATTTGCGTGATATTCCGTGTCGCTCTAAATGTATGCAGAATACAAATTATTGATCGATCTCATGATAATGGCCGTCGTGTCATTCAATTGCAAATCGAATTTTAGCAGTGCGCGAGATCCACGGAAAAATTTTCATAATCGAAGGCTGTATAGAATTGAAATTGTGATGTAAATTGAATAACAGATTTGCATGAAAATCTGCACAAACATCAGAGTGGATATAGGTATATATAAAAGAAAAACTCACTTGTTCTCTGGCACTCGTTAGCGCAATTCAGTGTGGCCACGTTGGGGTAGCTCCTGCCGTCGCTTCCGCAAATTGGCTTGAATTCAAACGTCGTTATACAGTCGCATTCATTATTTGCGAGCGCCTCCTGTCGGTTTCGGAACCTGATGACTGTCGCGTCGACGAGGAGTGCGCAGCAGCACAGGGATACTGTGAAGATCGGTATTTATTGGAGGAAAGGAACTTTTTTCATTTTTTTCTTTTTTATTATTCTGGTTATTATCGGTGTTTTGAATCTCTTTAAATCGACTCACCGCATAAGACAATGAAGGTATTTATTCTCGCCATATTTCAAAGGACAACACTTTTCTTTTTATTCTATTCAAGAGGCGCAGGACGCGATTTCTTCTGCTCCGCGAGGACGTCGGCTCTGGACTGCTTACCGTCTCAAGTGCGTCTTGTAGTATTTATATAATCGGCTATACTTATCCCACCCATTACAATGCGCCTCTCATTTAAATAAAAAAGACGTTTTATTATAATCCTCTTTGGTAAGATAAAACTTTCATGCAGAATGATGATTGCAAAAACTACTCAAAAATAACACCAAGGACAATGTGGTTCATTCCAGACGTATTTCATCTTCTTATTTATTTATTTATTTATTTTTTCGTCATTTGACAGCGATTTTAAATAATGCATCTTCGCTGATGATTTTCTGGAAATTTTCGAAAATCAATTTAAATCTATCGCTCAGTTGTATAACTTGATAAACAAGCGATGACTCATTGTCAGCCTGATCATTGTGTTCCATAATCGAGAAAGAAATTTCACATCTAAATTATGATTTTATGTAAAGGTTACGAACCGGCCATCGGCCATAATAGCACGTGTCACGTAAAAGGCGAATAAAGACGAGTGTTATGAGAGTTAAAGAAGATCCAAGGCACATTACTTTTACTAAAACGAGTGTTAAATCTACAGTTTATCTTATAGCATGCTGTATCGTGGTTACATAATATACGGGTATAGTTCTCTATCAAATCTAACCATATTCGGCACGTAATTAAAAATGAACTTTTTTCCCTGAAACTTATGAAATATATGTATATATTGTGTTTGATGTTGGGTATTCTCGTCTCACAAGCAGAATGTCGCTTATATCTTACTAGCTAAAAATTCTATTTGCATGAAAAAAAGTATTTTTATCAGTACAATATAACATGTATTATCGTAAAAGTCGAATGAAGACAAGTCTGAGTTAAAAACTGCTATGAGCTGACATTTAATTTTATTCAGTGAATATTAAAGCTACAGCTTATCTCATAGAATCATATTCGCCAGATGATGACTCAGTCCTCGCTCGTGTCTTCCTTACACCTGCCTTCATATTTTATCGTGATGTCTGTAACAAATAATGTGTTGTTTCAATGAAATTGCGTTAAAAACTTTAATTAAAAATACTATATTTCGATACAAGTGTGAAAAAAGTGTGTACGATCAGAGTGTATCAGAAAACGACTTACTCGTTTTATCGCACTTGTTCTTGCAAGTAAGCTTGCCCTTGTTATCGTAGGTTCGATTGTCACTGCCGCAAATGAGTTGCTTCTCTTTGGTGACTTTACAGGCGCACTCTCCGGGTTGACCGTCGGCTTCGGTATTCGCAATCATCGTCAGCAAAAGAACTGAAAATTGAATTTTCTATTTCTAATATAATTCGCCACAATTAAGAACTTGGAAGATGAATGATGACGTGTTATTCTCACCACAAAGCACCAGGCAGACCGTTTGTTTAAACATTTTTTTTTTTTTTTTTTTTTTTCTAAAGAAGTTAACACGTACGCAAGTCTACAACGATCGTCTTATCGCGAAGGTTAAGCAGAAACTGAAGACTCGTATGGCGAACGTCGCCTATATCTAACCATATGTGTGTCTCGTTGTATTATTTTAGGTGATATTTCCTCGTATCAAACGCGTCAGTATAGCTCTTCTTTTCCACGATTGTGGAAACACTAACGAGTAAAAAGTGAAAAAAGTATGGTTTACTTGACCGTGTCGACGCGCGAAGATAAACTTTTACAGCGAACTTATAACATCTGCCTACAGTGCGTGGTATCTCCTTCTTTCCTCAGAGACAAAGAAACGTGGAAACATCCAATGACAGAAGTAAAAATCGTGAATAATGATTGCATACTATCGTAATTCCCGAGCGCAATGATTCAGGACGACACGTCGAATCGATCAAAGACATTCTCTATTTTCGCGGCGGATAAAACGTATTTTCCTTGGCCCTGCGCAGATTCTTCCTATAGTCTATTTACGTACTTTCACACGACGAAAATAGCCGTCGTTAA
This sequence comes from Cecidostiba fungosa, assembly GCA_900474305.1. Lineage (NCBI taxonomy): Eukaryota > Metazoa > Arthropoda > Insecta > Hymenoptera > Pteromalidae > Cecidostiba > Cecidostiba fungosa. Next base: position 48,193 of record UCOJ01000107.1, on the reverse strand, counting down.
TGTGTTTGCTTTTTTGTGTGAAAAATCGCACCTATTATCGATTTGTCCACGCGCGACGATGGATTGAGCTGTTTTTTCAAAAGATTCTCACTCCAGATGCTCCGAGTTTTACGATCTGTTTGTTGTGACGAGAGCCGTATTATTATATCGGCGACACACACGCGCGCCGATTTTATTACAATATAATACCTTCTTTATGACGCCGATAAAATTCTCCGCGAAAATTTATAAACTTCTAATTATGTGGGTGTTTATAAAACAGCCCACTTACATGCGGGTACGTATAAAACCTATAAAAGTCGTCTCGAAAAAAAAAATATATATATATATATATATATACCCGCGACATAACTCGTGTGAAATCAAAAGGAAATTCCACGAATCTCATCGTGAACCGAGAGGGACACCGAGAGAAAGAAAGCATACATGTAGAGCAAATAATTGCAGTTCTCTCGCGCGCAGCTGGATAAACAAAAAAAAAGGAAAAGCCAGAAGAGGAGGAGAGAATTCCATTGATTCGACGCCGGATGTAGCCCCCCGAGAAAATCCAAAAGATCCGAAGAGTAGCAAAGAACCGACACTCCAGACGATTGCCGAGATCCCAGAGGAAAATTCGACGATTTCGGGAGCTAGCGGCACTGTGCCAAAAAAGAATCTCGTTAATCTAAGTGAATCGATTTTGCCGAGAGGGGCTTCAAATGAGGCTAATAGTGACGGTGATGAAGAGAACGCAGAAGATGACGAGCCAAGGGTTGAAAACTCCGCATGTGGCGGATACGTTGTCTGAGAAACAGGTTTGCTCGATCGACGTATCGAAGAGTAGAAAAACTAAGAAAAACAGGCGGAATGGATATCTGGAGAAATTAGAAAAGTTAAGTGAAAAACCCTCGTGCGATAAGCCGGAGGGAAAGGCACAGCTATGATCGATAGAACTCATCAGCTGCAGCTCCGAAACGGTTGTCCATGCAATTTTCTAACAATTCGCGAGAATTTGGGCTTGTGTTTCGATCTAACTTTTCAATGGCAGCTCCGAAATCTTCGCACCGGTATGTGTTTGTCAAAGCCGAGATAGCATTTGCGCAACAATTCTGGTCGTATTGTTTCTCAAAAACGGCTCCGTCGGCCTCCTTAGCAAGGACCGTCGCCACTCCTCAGCCGCTGCTCTACCTCCGCTAACGCACACACACGCATACACTCTACTTGTATTGCCAATAGGCAACTTTAACTTATTTTTATTTTTTGTCATTTTTGTACTGTACAATATCATGTACGCAAATAAATAACCTATTTAATCTAATCTACGGCTGGCCAATTTCGATGGCTTTTCCTGAGCTCATTTTCCGCGGAAAAACTTTCGGACTAATTTTCCGATTACAGTGACATATAAATGTTGTATTGTTTCAGAATCACCCGTATATTTTTACGATCTTTCGGGAGGACAGAGAAAGTTTTCGCTCGTGCGCGGAGTATATAGTGTCGAAATGAAATATTAATTATCCTCGCTCCGAGGAGTTTAAAAGCCGTGTTTTTATGCGATTCTTCGATGTAAATTAGTATAAGATGTCTGTATACCCACATAAACACGATACAATAGGATCAAGAATGTACGCGATGCATATACCGCTATCCCGTCGCAACATTTTATTAATCATCCGCTAAATGCCAGGCGGCCGTAAACCGATAATTCTTGAAAAATTCGCTACCACACACTCTAATCCCCGGCGATCCATCAGACAAGCCGCAGCTCTTGGCTTGTATCCCTAATTTATTACCCGCAGCGTTTTCCCTTGCACACTCGCGCGCACACACACACACGCAGCATATCTGTGTGTAACCGAGAATTCCGTCCGTTATACAACTATAGAGTCTGTCTCTCTCTTTCTCTTGTAAAGCCTAGAGATGATTCAAATGAGCCGTAAACATCGTTCGATCGGTAAGAGCGATGCCGACGTTGCAAACGATTTATCACGATATTCCGCCCACGAGTGTAGCGCTAGCGCGAAATAAGCCGGCTTTATGCGGTCATTATGTCTCGCGAGTCTGACTTACGACGCGAGAGAGCTTAGATAAAAATCAAGCAAAGACCGCGACGCTGTCGTTGCTCCTGCTGATTCGTGACAGTTGCAGGATCACGAGAGCCGCCGACAAACGACACGCTAATTGGAAATTTGCATGACGGCTTTTCTGATCTGCCGCTCGCGTTTCCGCGTTTCCGAGGATGCCTGATACTCCCTTTTTTAAAATTACGATTCTCGTGTAATATATTCGCGAGGACGAGGAGGAGAGTCAGGAAGAAAGGATCGTTCTCGTGACCCAAAGGAGCGCACGCCTCTTTTTCCGGGTGTGTTTGCGGGTAATATACCCTTCTCTCTCTCTCTCTCTCTCTCCTTCTTGAACGTCGATGACAGATCAATGGACTATAATTGAACGGAAGGCTCGCGATCGATCGAGACGATAAAACGTTGACCCAGATTCGAGTCTTGCTTGCGCAAAATTTTCCTCGTTTTCCTATTATTCCAACTGTTTTATCTGCCTATTATACATCTGTTGGGAAAAATCATAGAGGAGTCGATTCTATAGATAAAAAAATAAATAAAAAAGCAGCAAGTCGGACGCATTCCTCGAGGACTGTATACCAGGCATCATCGTCGAGAGATAAAGGAGCAAAAAGGAGAGCGGAGAGTGAAAGGTATGCGGTGTATGTAGGGCCCGCGAGGATCAGCGCTCGTGATTGACGAATTGAAAGTGAATCTCGGATTATGCGAGCGCTCGTCTGCGAGGATTATGTATAGACGACCCGTAGCATCGACCTTTTGTTTCTTTATACATATATACCTATATGCAGTATGCACATAAAACTAGTTTATCGGTTATCGATTTAATAAAATCGGCATTTTTCGCTCATCCCGCGACGTATGTCGATCTCGTTCGTTACAATTGAGATGTACCGGCGAGATAAGATCGATCGCATTTCGCTCGGCTGAGCAGGACACGAGGCGATAGCGCAGAAATATTCCAGGCGAACGGAAACTGATGCTCTCTCTCTCTCTGTCTCTCGTTATAATTAACATATCAAGAATTTCGCTTTGTTGTAACGAGCGCTTCGTGCATCAGGTACACATCGGTGTACATACCTACGCACGCGCCGAATCATTATTTCGGACAGATTTATCGACTGGGAGTTATAGGATAGTTTCTAATTGAAAGGAGCTCGTAAAGCACTGCGCTAATTGAGGCCCCGAGCCCGTGTTTACCAATCTTCTTTTTTGATTCGCGCGCTCGAGTCGCCACTTTTTTTCTTCTTCTCTCGTACGTATAGGTAGATAATACAAACCTAGCGTCTGTTTGCTTGCCGGTCAATTTGCGGGATTTATGGACATCGAGGCCTCCGGCGACGCACAGATGTAGGTTGTTAAAAATTCATTAGCCATTCGCGGTTGTAGTCTAATTTCCACTACGAGAAAATCGAACACGCGCTCGAAGCGCATTCGTCGCTTGCCGGACCGTCGATCCCGATCAGGTCTAGTCGCCGGACGACCGGCATATATACCTATGTACACCGCCGATGTCTATTAGAATCCTATGCAGGATCTTCGTGTCCGCTCGCATATCATCGAGTGCGGAGAATTGCTCGGTCATCCAAGAGGAGAGATATCCCCCCTTCTGTATATAATACATGGCTAAATTGATTTCCGAACCGAACTCGAAATTACCTACCGGTCAACCGCGATCGGCACTTAATCATCGAGCTGCGGCACACACCCCTAATCTTCAGGCTCTTGTGATGCATTGAAGAGTGTATGGAAAAAAAGAAGGAACGTAAGATCCCACGGCTCTCGAGATCTTTATTTATACCGGCGAGGCGCCGACAGTAGGGCAGGAAAAAATCGGCGGCAGCCGGGTTATCGCAGTGCACGCATCGAGGGAGACACGCGCCGAGTAATTTCCCCGGCGAGACCGCAACGCTCTGCCTTATCAGGCGCCGATCGCAAGTCGCTTCTTTCTCACCTGCCGATGAGGCGTGATGCTGCTCTGTTTTGTTGCTCCTTTTTTTGTTCAATTTTTTGCGCGAGCCGACGCCAGAGGTCGCTTCTGGCGAGATTCGACAAAGAGCCTTGGAAATCGGCGCTGGAGATCTTCGATTATAAATATAGCGTGAGGATGATTATCGGAGAATTTAAATATGATAATTTAGTACGTTTTCGTTGCTCGAAGTATATAGAAGATGTTTTTTGCACATTCGAGAATGTGGATGCGGCCTTGGAGAGATTTATGTAGATTAAATTAGGCATTGATTGAACAATTGTTTTCTGGACGTGTACACTTAATATGGCGCTTGATTTCATTTGCTAAAAAATTACTTTCGAGCCAATTTGATAAACGCCAGGATTTGCATTCTTAATTATCTATCTTAAAATTAGTTACTTGGTGCTAGCAAGTAACTAACTCGCTTGAACCTTAATGGAAATTAATTTTGTCCGACGTCACAAATTATTTTACCCACAAGAAAAAAATCTGTTTCATTCGGGTTCGCGCTTCACCCTAACAGATATTTCATTGATTTAAAAAGAAACATAATCTTTTTGAAATTATTCATGATAATATCTATTCATAGCACATAAAGTACATAAATAAGAAAAAGTGTATCCGAATGTAGAATATTTGCGTAATATAATTTCGGGAAGATCGTCCGTTATTGAGGCCAAACGAAATTCATCTAGCAAGAGGAATATTTTATTTTTGAAGGAAAGAACTCGTATTTTTCATGGAAAATCCCATGTATCTGGATAAAGTAGACGTCGTTTTGATTCAAGTAGCGTTTCAATAAACGGATTCCTATGTTTGCAGCGTGCAATAACTGATTTTCAGAGGGACATTAATTTTAATCCTATGTACGAGTGGATTTGCATATAAAAACAGAAATTTAAAAATGAATCTGGTATTTGTTTGTCACATGCCAGCGATAGCTCATTACCATATGTGTATCATCGGTAAATTTGCGTTAACACGCATAACAAGCGAAAATACATCCATCAAGCACGCGCAAATGGTTCACAGAATCGCGATAAGGAGAAAAGAAAGGCAATTACTGACACACGACTGATTGACGTAATTCTCATTCGATCATTGGCAACATTTGCATTGGCTGGTGTGTTTTAACCCTGCTTGTCCTTCGGCGCTCCAGATTTACAAAGGTGGGGAATCCAAGTATTTAAGCATCAGTTTGTTCATTAAAAATTCACATCTCCGGCCTCAGCACCAGCATGCTGCGATACGTTCTTCTGCTCTTCGTTGGCGCGTCCCTCTGCGGTGAGTATTCTAATGATCATCGCGATATTGTAGAAAATCTTTATTTTCTTCAGCGTATCTCTGTGCAAAAATATAATAAAAATTTTCAGCGGCCAGACGAATCCCAAAGATAATCGGCGGCAAGGATGCCGATCCCTCGGCTTACAAGTATCACGTGGCCATCTTGGAACTGCAGGAGGATGGCCTGACTCGCCACATTTGCAGCGGCGCGATAATCGATCGCCGCTACGTCCTCACCGCCGCCCATTGCGTCTACGAGAGGAACAGCCCCGAGATCGTCGTCAGGGCTGGTGGCAACTTGCCACCACCCGAGGGCAAACCTCACTACGAGAAACGTACCTTCAGACAGGTCGCCAAGATCATGTATCCCAAGGACTACATCAAGGACGCGAGGTACCACGAGTACGACGTCGCTGTTCTCAAGGTACGAAGCAGTACTTGCCTGGCAGTTATAGACAAGGATGCATCTTCTTCTTTTTCTTTTCCAGATAAGGGGCACGTTCGACCTGGTCGACCGGGAGCACTTCAAGAAGGTCTACCTTCCGGTGATCGACGACGACTTCGAAGGCAAGTCGAGCATCGTTTCTGGCTACGGAGTGCACGACAGCAACGAGAAGGCGCCGAAACTCGATGGCGACGGCTTCAAGTCTCTCAGGACCAAGGTCATCTCCAACGACGAGTGCCAGGACACGAGGACCTTCATCCTGACCAAGGGCAGCCTCTGCACCCTGTCCATCCAGGACAATGGTCACACTTGCAACGTGAGTTGCGCCAACTCGATACTTCTTCATCCACGTGTTCACCAACATATGTGTCTACGAGTGATAACGATTTTTCCTTCTTCAATTTCAGGGCGACGGTGGCGATCCTCTGGTCTACGACAGCCAGATCATAGGAATCCTCAACGCGCCGAGCGTCTGCGACAGCCAACTTCCCGAACTCTTCACCCGCGTCTCGACCTACGTCCCGTTCATCCAGAAGATCCTCGACGGCCGCGTCTCATCCGACGTCGTCTACAGATAATTCACACGCTCGCCTCTTTCATTTTCATCAACGACAATAAAACGAAACTTTTTTCAAAAAAGAGAGCAAAAAACAAACAAACAATCCGCATTAGAAAGCCGTACTCCCATTCCTATATACCCTCGTTACCTTGTAACGCCGACGCGAAAACAATAAAGGCCGCTAATAATCATAATGAATCGCGGAGCGAAAGAGAGACTAGAGGCTATTAATTTGGGAGCTATTAATTAGATCCCGCCGAGAGAGCGAGTCAGGAAAGTTTCCGCGGTCACGCACGTGAGTTATGACTCGCGGAGAGAGAGACAGAGAGACAGCTGCGTCTTGGGATAATTATTAATGACTCGGCGAAGGCTTCAAGCCCTTTAACGGGCCATTAGCTAATTGAAAAAGGGCTACGCGGTGTAATTGAATATACTGCATCGCCTTCCCTCTTTCAAGGTTTATCGATAAAAATGAGTTAATTATGCATGCTTGAACATCGCTATAACGTTCCCAGTTAGAGTTATAGCGATGTGTATTTTTTTCGTCTTCGATTTGACAGAGAAGCACCAATATATATCTATATGTTTTGTCCGAATCTCGTCGTACGATCGATTCGACAATTTTCTCAAAAGAAAACAGCGCACCTAACGATTGCGATCGGTATTAATAAAATTTCACCAGCGAGCATGCATCATCTCTCTATAATTGAATGGGAAAAGCGTACTTTCTCTCATCCCAGCACAAGCATGCGCGTCGACAAAAGCTCGTTTTTTTTCGGAAGCTGCTGCAATTAACCGGATGCATCTGCGCAAGCGAGTGTAGATGAAGATACGCCCTTTTTGTCTTCTTCGAAAGCGAAAGCTCGCAAGAGGTCGGTAAACCCGAGACTCACATAATATAGCATACCGGTGTGTGCGCGATCTATTGAGCAATCGCGCGGAGGGTCTCTCTTTGCGCACTCGAAGAAAGTGCAAGTCACAAACAAAGCAACCGACCGCAGGTCTACTGCGACGTTGAGGAAACGGGTTTGTGATGTTTTCGGAGACGGCAGACTTTACTTTGGAGAACTTTTTTGCCGAAGCGAGTTGTCTTGAGTACTTGGCCGATGCTTCGATTAAAAGGAACAAGGGCGGCGCTCGCATTAGGACGGACCGAAATAGACGCGTCTGATATTCGCAACAACTCGAAGCTTCGGGATACGGGTGCATGTAGTAAAATTCACGTGTATTATCAACTCGTCGTTTATTCATAACTTTTGATCGATCATTCGCGTATTACATGTATCGTTCATCTTACGCCGCGCCTATATAAAGAACACAATTTACAAGAAAAGCTTCGGGTGTATGTACAAAGAGTCAAGTTCTGATATAAAAGAAACAAAAAGAAACGAGCCGCGTCTAAGAGCGGTAGACGATGTCGGCTGACGGCTTGTTGTTGAGGACCTTCTCGACGAAGTCGAGGTAAGCCGTGACTCTGGTGTAGATCTTGAGGTTCTCCGCCTGACGTAGACACTTGATGCTCAGCGGTGTGTCCGAGTTGCAGATCATCGGGGCGTTCAACACACCGATTATCGTGTTCTCGTGCACCAGTGGGCTGCCGCTGATCTTCTGCAAATTTACATAAATCGAATCGTTATTTTTTCACGTTTTTCCCTTTATCGCACTCGATTAGTATTTAGTATTGGACGGTAAACTCACGTATTCGTTGGCCTCGGAGAAGACAGCGCAGAGGTTGCCGTTGGTGATGATGGAGCTGGCGTTCCTCGCGCACTCCTCGTTGGAGATGACTTGAGCCTGGATCGTGTTGAGCGTGTCAGCGCTGCTGTAACCGGACAACAGAGCATCGTAGCTCTCGTAGTCGTTGCTCAGCTCTGGGAGGTAGACCTGTTTGTATAGTTCGTCGAAGGCCAGGTCGAAGGACCTGCTGACCTTGATGATGGCGATGTCGTGCTGGTGCTGACGACAGGGGCTCTGAACGTAGTCCTGGAGGTACATGATCTTGTTGACCTTGTGGAAGAGACGTTCCTCCTGGTGAGGTAGACTGGGAGGAGGCGCTACGTCGGAGCCACTGCGAACACGCAGGACTGAGCTGCTCAGGTCGAAGACGCAGTGGGCGGCGGTTAGGACGTGGCGACGGTCCAGGATAGCACCGTCGCAGACGTGCTCCAGGCTGTCGTCCGTTGCATTGAGACGAAGGATGTCTACGTGGTAGCGAGGACGCGTTGTCTTTACCTCGTCTGATGAATCGGATGAAAAATAATATTTCGAGTAAGTAAAAATAATTTTGATACAAGATATGAAACTTACCATCGAGGTATTTGCCGTTGGCGAAGACGCCAAGGCAGAGGACGATAGCCAGGAGGATCAGCTTGTTGAACATTGTGCACGTCGTTACAGGTACCAGCGCCCAAGTGTGATTCGCTGGAGCCACGAATCTGGCGCTTAAATACCCGAAATCACTGGCGCGTACCGAATGCAAACACAGCTCGCGCGATTTGATTTACTTACGCGTAACCATCATGTCGTATTGCAATCGATCGTTCGACACAATGTGCGCGTGTGCGTCATCGCGTAAATTTTGCAATGGAAAGGCGTTTGTCAAATAAAATTTGATTCCATTATTAGAACGAATATAGATAACGCGGGCGAAAACAAATTTTTATTCTTGCCTCGTGTCAGAATTTCAATTAGTGTTGAAACCAGCAATTTCACCTCTCTATGCACACGCGTGAATCATCGAGACTATCAATGGATGTTTGATTTACCCCCAGATTCGCAGCCGTCATGTGGTGCAGATACATTTTGTCACGCATAAACACATCACGATCGACAGTGACCCTGTAGTTATAGTGTCAATATTGAATCGATAAATTTTGAAAGATTGCTTCTTTCGAGTAAACTGAATTTGCATGACATTTTTTTCTACAGTCTCGAGAGAGGAGTTTTTCATCTGAAAGTCTTAGGCACCACGGAGTCGTGAAAGCAGCTGTTGAGCGAATTTCGGCGCTCGACTTTCTCTTCGAGTAAGTCTAAAACTCTAGCGAAAATGAAAATGCCGTTGCTTTGCGCCTATGCTTTTCGTGAATAAGATCAATGTTGTCGCCTTGAAACCGAATCTGAATAACAATCAGTCTATACCTACAACACTCCAGACCGTTCGATTCGCAGTCTCATTGAGCGAGCGGCAACAATCAATCGTATCGCAAAGTATTATTATCAGAATATGGTGGGGCTCCCAAGTATTTAAACATCAGGCTAATTATACAACACCCACATTTCAGCAATCCCACAGCTGACGATTTGCTCGATTCGATGATGTACATCAGTCCCTGGACTCTACTCTTTCTCCTCGGGATTGGGCTGGCCTACGTCAGCTGCCAAACAACCGATGCAGCGATCAACGAGACCGAAGTTCCGGTCGGCAACCGCAAGTCGCGGATCCTGAATGGTTGGGTGTCAGAGGAACGCAACTACCGCTACCTGGTATCGGTGATGCTTGTAAAAAATGACGTACCCATTCTTCTTTGTGGTGGTGCCATCATTCACCGTAGGTACGTCCTCACGGGAGCTCACTGCGTCGACAAGTACCGCAGCGTCGACCTGGTTGTGAGAAGTGGTGGTGTGCAGTCGGTTCCTCCCTCTATGCCTCAGAAGGAACAGAGAAGGTTCCACAAAGTCGTCAAGACCTTCATTCCTAGGCAATACGCGAACACACCCTGCAGGAAGCATCAGCACGATATTGCTGTTCTCAAGGTAGGTTTAAATTGAATTAAACTAACGCAGCATAGGTTCCTTTTACCGAACAAAGTTTTCATGCAGGTTCAGCAGATCTTTGACCTGTCAGACGAGACGCGCTTCCGCAAGGTGATCCTTCCGGAACAGGACGCCGACTACGAGGGTGTATACGGAGTGGTCACCGGTTATGGACCGGACTACAACCGCGAGTCAGGCACAACTAACCAGCCCAACGCCCTCGAGAACTACTACCTCCAGTACGTGGATAAAGTACGTGCCCTACCTCTCGTCGTCATCCCCAACGAGGTCTGCCAGGAGAAAGCCAGCGTCGTGATCACCGAGAACACCATCTGCGCGCGGACGTGTATACCTGATGCCCAAACCTGTTTCGTAAGCTATCATAACACTTGATACAATTTTTTGGTTATTGCTTATCGTGGACTGATCATAAATGTGTTGGGTTATTTTTTAAAGGAGGACGACGGCGGTCCGCTTGTCCACGATGGCGTGATCGTTGGAATTCTCAATGACCGACAGTGTAACGCTGAGAACCCAGAGTTGTTCACAAGAGTGTCGAGGTACCTGTACTTTATCAAGAACGTGCTGGAGCACCAGATTTCTTACGACATCATTGTTCGCTAGTGATAATTGTATTTTTTAAATAAATCTTGAAATTTGCAGTGACGTGGAATTCTGATTTACCTTATTTGATGTGTAGAATATGCGGCCGATTGAATCCACAGACAATCTCGTATACCTCATTAAACCGATAGAATTGGTATCGCTGACATGATCAATATAACTTTTGTGACTTATTGTGTATCACTTGAACTGCATTTTGATTAGTGAAATTTGATAAGAACTTTGGGAAATTATAATTCACACATATTTTGGCATAATGTCCGATACAAACATTTTGTAAAGTGATCTAATACGTAAAAAGAACATTCTAAATTTGTATATGATACGAAAATTTTTTCTGCACTGAATAAGGGATCTAAACAATTCAACCCTTTTTAAACTCAATCTGCTCCACTCAGGTGGATCTAAATGTTGTGTTTTTGAAGTGTGGCAAGTGGCCTTGATCGCCACACAGTTGAATTATTTCTGCTAGTGATTTGTTGATTATGTTTTTTTACAGTACTTTAACCCAGGCTTGTCCCCTTAATAACAAAATCGCCTTGAACGTCAGGAATGATAATTATAAAACAATGAAAACTTGTTTTAGGAAAACGTATATTTTATTTAAACATAGGGTACAGCATATTTGTCAAGTCTTAATCTCGTTACACGTATACGATTTCGGCGGAGGCTTCAGAGTTCAATACCTTGTTGATGAAATCCAGATACGCCGAGACTCTTGTGAAGAGCTCCGGCTCGGTGTGGATGCATTCGTTGTTGTGGCTGTTGCGGATGCCGATGACTACGTCGTCGTAGACGAGAGGACCGCCACTATCACCCTGTAGAAAGAAGTCGTTAATCATACAACCGTAAAAAGTAAGGCAGTGCATCATTTGAACGAAAACTTACAACGCAGCTAAATCCATTGGTATTCTGTGGTTTCGTGCAGATGTTGGTGTTGGTAACGATGACTGTTGCTATTCTCTTGCACTCCTCCAACTGAATGACTTCAGTATTCAGAAATTTCAAGCCCTCGGGGTACTTGAAGAGCTTCTTAAATTCCCCCGAAGTCTTGTTCTTCTTTAGAGCAATCTTTTCAACTCCGTATCCCGTAAAGGTAGCAGGATATCCTTCGTAATCGTTATCGAACTCCGGCAGGTTGACTTTCTTGAAGTTCGCGTCGTCAGCCAGATCGAAGTTCCTCTTGACTTTGATGATGGCGATGTCGTGTTCATGGTGTCTACATCCAGAATAGAAGTAGTCCTTAAGGTACATGATCTTGGCAACCTTGTGATACGACCTCTTCTCAAGGTGTGGCTGCTCCGGGTTTTTGTTCCATCCTGTTCTCAGGATCAGCTTGTCCTTGTTGACTTCATGGACGCAGTGGGCTGCTGTGAGGACAAAGCGGTTATCGATAATGGCACCTCCGCAGATGTGCTCCGTTGTTTCGTCCTCGAGGACCTTGAGGATAGCGACGTGGTAACGGTGCTCGTTCGTACTGTCGTACGAGCCCTTGAAAATTCGCTCTTCGCGTTCTGTTTCGAGAAAAGAAGGTTGTTAAGTCATCATCGATCGATGGAGATTATATAGATTATACATTATATACTTAGAGGACTCACTCTCAGGCTCGGCGCTAACGAGACTCACTAAGAGCCAGACGAACAGAAGCAGACAGTTCAGTTTGAGCATTTTGATCGTGTGAAGATTGGAAAATCAAAGTGTTCCTTAAATACCGCGATCTGTTGCTGCCTGATTTATCCGAGCAATCGTTATTATGCAAAGTGGCGCCCGTTCGCTGTTGCGATACAAGTGACAAAAATCAGTTGAGCAAAGAACAGACGGTTTGTTGTGCGTCAAGGAGAGCGCGATTTGAACTGTCGAATTCGCGGGAATTAATCGAGTGCAAATGTATTATTTGCATAATTCGATCATGTGTTTTTCGGGCTTTGTGGAGAACGCCGAATGTATCATTGATTGGCATCTCAAAGTTTTCGATAGATAAGAACGCTATTGTTGCAAATGTTCAGGGATTCTTTTATCGTGATTGATTTCGCCAGTCAGAAATTGGTCACGATTTTTGGAATATCAAAAGAATTTTATTTTCTTAAAAAAATCTAGCCTAAAATTTACAATTGTAACATCACAATGTACAAGTCTTTTTTTGTACAATATTTTCACACGAGTACATGCGTATCACAATTTTATATGTACTCGATATCGTAAGATGGTTCTTTGTTCAGGACTTTGTGGATGAAGTCGAGATGCGACGATACCCTCGTGTAGATCTCAGGCTCTTGATGGATACACTGATTGTTGTGACTATTGCGAATACCGATCACCGCGTCGTCGTAGACCAGAGGTCCGCCATCGTCACCCTGAGAAAAAACAATTTTTTTACATTACTCTCAGCACTACGCCCAAAATACGATAATAAATATAAATAAAGAAACTCACCAAACACGTGAACCCATCCAAATTTACAGCTGTCGTACAGAGGTTCGTGTTGGTGATAATAGTTGAAGCCTTTCGTGAGCACTCTTCGTTCGAGATGACCTGCGTGATCATGAATTTGAGCTTGGGCGTGTAGAGCGGAAGCTCTTTGATGACAGTCCCATTCTTGTTGACTAGCTTGCGAATCTTGTGGATACCGTAGCCTGTGAATTGGACGTCGTAGCCATCGTAGCTGTTATCGAACACAGGAAGCTGGATCTTTTTGAAGTGGCTCTCGTCAGACAGATCGAAGCTTTTCTTCATCTGCACAATGCACAATGTATACTTAGTGTCCATTTATTTTTGATTTATTAAAATAATATATAATGATCATGGTAATAATAATTTGACATACCTTAAGAATTGCAATATCGTGCTCGTGATGACGACAGAAGGAGTGAAAGTAGTCCTTGGGGTACATGATCCTGGCGACTTTGTGATAACTGCGCTCCTCCTCATGAGCATACTCTGGAGCCACATCCCAGCCACTTCTGACCATCAATTCGCTCTTCTCAATCTCATAGACGCAGTGAGCAGCGGTGAGGACATAGCGACTGTCGATAATGGCACCTCCACAGATCACCTGAGTCGTATCATTGGGATAGACGCGAAGAATCGCCACGTGATACTTGAACTTGTCAGAGTTGGCAAAACTACCCCCGAAGAGTCTTATTTCGTCTGAAAAGAAAAGAAAAGACAAGTGTAACAAGCGATGTAGAATTTTTCCTCAAAAGCGTCTTTCGATACACACCCATTCCGATCTCCAAGCCATTGCTTACGCCAAATAGGCAGACAGACAGTGTCAGGACGTAGACCAGCATGTCTGCTATTGTGTGCAGTCAGCGAAATTCCGAGCGGAGGTTCTTATAATTAGACACTATATATAGCTGGATACGAACAAGTTTTGAAATCGAAACATTGTCTTTTCTAGTCGACGAAATTTATTGCCGAGGGTAAACATAGTCCATGCGCAATCAAATCTACGTATGCGTCATAATAATTCAACAGCGAGCAATTTTTCCAGGGCTAATTGCCCGAACTGTTTGGCTAAAAGCTCGATAAATGTGCGTCAACAGTCACATTAATGAAGTGACGAGCACCTGTAGTTCAAGCGAAAGTCATTGAATTACGTATCAATATCAAGGTCGACGGGAAATTTTTCGCCTGTAATAGCTTCTTTTTGTCTATTATGTTTCGCGCTCAAAAGACCGCGAACACAACATTGATGGCTATATAAACGAGTTGTGTTGAAATAATATACCGAGTACGCAAATCTCGTGCCTCTTATGCAACCTCTAGCTCTATTGAGTAGAGTTAAAACGATTATTCAGCAGAAATGTGTGAGATGTGTGCTCGAGTTCAAGGTCACTTGCTTAACGCGGGCGTTGCCCCCGACGTTTGATTTGTAATCTACTTATGGCACACAACGTCGAACGTTTATTTTTTGCTTTTGAAAGTCTGTTGATTTTTTATGGTAACAGTAAACCACTATAAATTGCCAAACTTTTCCATCTCTAACCTTGAATATTCCATTGTGATTTTTGTTAAATTACCAAGTTTGTTACCTATTTATTTTCAGACATAATAAATAAAACATTCCTGAATCTTGAAAAAACAAACACGGTGACATTGATAATTTCAATTTTGGATACTCAAAATCTAGTTAGAAAAAAAATATCCCAAGTATACGCAACCAAAAGACGATTGAGGAAACTCACTATTGCTTAGTAAATGGTATTGTCTGATTTGAAACTTGTTTTTCGCTTATTGTTGTGCAAAAAACTTGAACGATAATAAACTGTACTATATAATGCTACTGATAAAATTACTTGCTACATTTGAAAATTAAAATTTCAACGACCCAAGTTTGTTGCAGAGGAAAGCCTTGATGATATGAATAATTTGAACTAGAAATTTTTTGTTGCATTTTTTAAAGCCGGAAAGATTAATCTGCATGTGATAAGATGCATCGATGCGCATATTTCAATGCGGAAAATGGACTTCGATACCGAGCTAAAGTTTTAGAAATCAGTGACATTTTAGGTCTCGTATTAGTTAGTCACAGCTGCTAAGAGCAGAGTAGTGAAGTTCCAGATTTTTCACACGGATACAGATCGTGATACAGAAGTTATTTTAAGAAAGAATAAACACGAAAGTAAAAATATGTTCGTTGAAACGATCGTTGTGATTTGCATGCTTCTTTATGCCTTTCATCATTACACTAGAAATGACAGAATAGGAAGGTATGTTAATAAAATACCGGGACCTCCTACGTGGCCAATAGTCGGTAATCTTCCAGCTTTATCTGTACCTCACGGTAAATGAAAAAAAAAAAAAATATGGCTTTGGACATCTTTTTACCCATTACTTCATCGTTTATTATATAATCATCAATTTATACTTACGTTTTAGAACAATTGTGGCCATTAGGAATAAAATGGGACAAACAGTATTATCCGATATACAAAATTTGGACGACTCACAAAGCAGTTATTGTTATTCTCCATCCTGACGATGTCGAAGTATGTTATTAAAAAAAGAATCTGAAATTAATAATACTATGATTTTTACTTTGTACAGGTATTGTTAACAAGCATGGAGCATATAGAAAAAAGTATTATGTACGATATGGTGCATCCTTGGTTTGGAACAGGTTTATTGACAAGCACAGGTAAAGTATAATACATTATTAGAAAATTACGGAATAGATAGAAAAGTAATATATAATACTAATAAATGATTTCGTTAGGTGCTAAATGGCAAAAGAGGAGAAAAATGTTGACGCCAGCTTTCCATTTTCATGTTTTGCAAAAGTACTTTGATATAATTGTAGAAAACAACGAAAAGGTCATGCAGTCTTTAAAATCAAATGGATCTACGATAAATAACCTTGCGCAATTATTAACTTATTACACTTTAGACGTTATTTGCGGTAATTTTCTATAAAACTATTAATTTAAAATCATTATAACGTATATTATGAACGTTAAACGATTTCGAAAATATTTTCAGAAACTGCTATGGGGACAACACTATTAGATAAGGAACACCAGCAAAAGTATCGAAATGTCATTCATGACGTGAGTAACGCGGTGATTTACAGGTAAATAACTATATTTTAAAAATAACATTACTACGAGTTTAATATAAAAACTAATGCATGATACAACATTTTTAATGAATCAGGCTTATGCGGCCATGGTTTCAAGTTGATTGGACTTTTCGCTGGACAAGTGTTGCGGAGAAGCAAAAGAAAGCTCTTGAAGTTATTCATGGATTCAGTAGAAAAGTATATTTTATTTATTATTGTAAATTGTGCGTTAGGAAACAATTGTAAAAATTTGAAACAGTGAAAAAAGATGTTGTTTGTAGATTATCAAGGAAAGAAAAGAATACCACGAAAAAACTAATGGTCACTTCTTAAAGCAGTTTGAACCGAATCAGTCGGGCGATGGAAAAGAAGACGAAGAATACTTTGGATGTCGGTGGCATAATAATTTTTTTACACATACATAAAATTGTAATTTCAATATTGGTAGAATGTATTGCGTTGCAGATCGCAAAAAACGTTTGGCAATGTTGGACCTCTTGATAGCAAAACAGAGAGATGGAAATCAAATAGACGATGCTGGGATACGAGAAGAAGTTGACACATTTATGTTTGAAGTTGGTAAAAAATTGCTGCACATTTGTATGCATTAGTTCTACACAATTTACATGATTATGCGTTTGTCAGGGCCACGATACGTCGGCGATGGGCATGTGTTTCGCAATTTTGCTGATCGCTGAGCATAAAGATGTGCAAGTAAGAGTAAAAAATTAATTGAATTTTTATAAATATATGCGGAGCTCATTACTCAGCTTTGAATTTCTAATGTGTAGGATCGCATTCGCATCGAAGTGAAAGAAGTGCTGGACAAATCTGGCGGAAAAATGGGCGTACGGGAAATCCAAAAATTAAATTATCTCGAACTTTGCATTAAAGAGAGTCTTCGTCTTTATCCTAGTGTACCATTCATTTCGAGAGGTGTTACAGAAGATCTGCATCTAAGTAAGCATCCGCGGCAAAAAGTCCATGCAGCTTTTTTTCTGTAAAAATACCGGTTTGTAAACTTCTTTCTTTTTCTCTTTTCAGAAAACTATGTCGTCCCTAAAGGTACGCTGATACAGATAAACATCTTCACGCTACACAGAGATCCGAATTTCTGGCCGGATCCGGAAAAATTCGATCCCGAAAGATTTTTACCTCACAGATTTCAAGGTCGTCATCCTTTTTCATACATTCCCTTTAGTGCAGGGCCCAGAAATTGCATAGGTGAGCTTCATATTATGAATCATTGAATATTCAATCTAATTTTTACTGAACTCGATGTTTACAACAGGTCAAAAGTTTGCAATGATGGAACTGAAGGCCTTTATCGCTCATCTGGTCAGCGAATTCTACCTAGAACCCGTAGATTTGGCCCACGAAGTGCCCATTACACCAGACCTCGTTCTGCGACCTGCTCGTCCAGTTAAAGTAAAGCTAGTGCCCGTCAACAAATAAGTACTTAGCAAAAAAATCGTCAAGCTTTATTTAGAACTACATTATCTATGTAAATAAATATAATACATTTGTCGGTCTAAAGAGTATAGCTTTTAGATGCAACTAAAATTCAGCTCTAGTCTTCGATATATTTCTTGTCAGTAAACCACTTCAAGAGGAAGAAACCCTTCTGGAACGTAGCTGATCGCATATCCGACGTCTTTTTGCCCTTCATGGCGTTGCGAATGAAGTCCAGATGAGCTGAGACTCTGGCGTATACTGCTGGCACCATGTCTTCGCGGCAGCCTACAGGACTGCTGTTCGCCACTCCGATCGCCGTATTGTCATTGTACACCAGCGGGCTGCCACTGTCACCCTGTCGACGCAACATATATTTCATAACAAATCACAGATAATTCTGTAAAATATTATTTTAATAAAAATGTTACATCTAGTCATATTGATACCCACCGAACAGATTCCTTCGGGCTCGAATATGTCTTTCTGATAAACTTGAGCACAGATGTGTTTCTTCTTGTAGACCGGTGAGTAAAGCAATCTTCTGCACTTGCGGTAGTCTATAACTTTAGCTTCGGCAAACCTCAATTTATCGGTCGACGCTCCACCGACCTCGACTTCACTATTCGTTATCCAATCCTCGCTCATACACACCCAGTTCCATCCAAATCCAGCGATGACAACGTCCTCGTTGTCGTATGCAGAGTAACTCTCACCAGGTTCTGGCAACTCTAGCTTGCCCAGCATGGGATTATCCTTCAGTCCAAGACTGTCCTTCAACCTCAACACTGCGATGTCTCCTACAGACCTGAAGGGTCTACCAGGTTTCGGATTCTTACCTATGTACTCTTTCGGGATGTAGATCTTCTCGACCTCAACCCTGACGGCTGACGACGACTTGCTCTCGTCGATCTTGGCTTCGGTCACACCGGCCAGAACTATGAGCAAGTCTTCTTTGAATGTGTTGTCTGCGATGTTGGTTACGCAATGGGCGGCGGTCAGAACATGACGATCGTCCAAGATACCACCTCCGCATTGGCTATCGTGTTCTGTCTCCAGGGATATTTGATATTTGAACTGGCCGGGCTTGGCATTTGTGCCACCGATTATACCCTCGGCATCAAGTGTAGCCGATACTATACAGAGATTTTTGTTGCTCAATCTTTTGTTCCTCACTTGAATTATATAAACAATCGTCACAACGATAACTTACCATGTTCGATCACTAAACTGCTGGTAAATGCAATCACAAACAACATTAAATCACTTAACCTCATTTCCAGTAACTGAACAACTTGCAGTCGACAGATTAAAAATTTTCGAAAAATCACAGTCGCTTATATACTCATTAACTCGGGTGTTATCGATTTGAAGTGATGCTAAAGAATTATTCCACGACGATGAGCTATCCAAATAAATAAATACCGTTTTTTTTTCGTCTACAATATAATTGCGAATACTCGATTTCACTCTATCGTGTGACGTAATACTTGATTGCCGAACATAAGATTTACGGAATAACCCACCGAATCTACTCAATGCATCATGAAGGCACACGTGCGCAAATAATGAACAGATCACACAAAGTCTGGGTGGTACCGAGCGGGAAAGCATATATAAGTTGGACGTCAGATAGTAGTGTGACGTTAAAGAAGCAGAAAGGAAAGATAAAATTCTTGAATAATATACTGTCTAATTTTATTCCATGCTAATTATAATATAAATAATAATAATAATACATCCTACTTAAAAACTAAAAATTAAACTAGGTTCACGACTCTGAAACAGTAATCGATCCGTAGACGCTGACCTGCGTCCACTTGCCGACTCTCGCGTCATTAGACACGACGTTTTTCATGGCTCTCTCGATGAAATCTGTGTAAGCAGAAACTCGGGTGTACACCGCGGCCTGTTCGTCCTCTCTGCAACCTGTTGGACTGGTGCTGGCGATACCGATGACGGTGTCGCCGTTGTAAACCAGTGGGCCGCCGCTGTCACCCTGTAATTATCATTCACTCGTGACTATCTCCTTAAATTCTCATGATACAATAAATATCGATAAGAAGTGAACATACCGCACATATTCCTTCTGGATGGTTCGGATCGCGTTGCTTGACTACACCGCAGATGTGAGTGTCGTGAATGATCTTGTAGAACATCTTGTTGCACTCTTCCTGGGATATGATATTCACCTCGGCGTACTTCTGTCTAAGATCTCCTCCACTCGCGAGCTCTTGTGACTTATTGTTATCCGGGTTCGTGCCCATCTTGACCCAGTTGTCACCGAAACCCGTTATCATGCCCACATCGTGCTCGTACGACCGGTAGTCACCGCCGACCTTGGAAGGTAGCCTCAGCTTGCCCAGCTTTGCGTTATTCCTTAATCCAAGTCCTTTCTTCAGCTGAATCCGAAAGATTAAGCTATCAAACAACTTTCTTTATTCGGCTAATTCAACAGTTTTACCTTCAGAACTGCGATGTCACCGACGGTACGTTCCCTCCCAGGACTGTTTGGCTTCACAGGCTTGTATGCCCTAGGTATGAAGGCCTGTTCGACCTTGACCTTGACGACCGAGCTGTCGGTACTGTTGGATTCTAGAGTTCCGGCGATAATCACCAGCTGATTTTGCTTGAACTGGTTCTTCTCGTTGACGACGCAGTGAGCCGCGGTCAGGATATACTCGTTGCCGATGATACCTCCACCACAAATGTGGAAGTCCTCGAGCTGGATCGAGACCTGGTAACTGAATCTGTAGTCTGTCACGTAGTCGCCGCCGACGATCGCCTCACCTCTCAGTCGTGCCTCCACTTTAAACAGAACAATTTTTTTTCTTTTTTTTCTTTCTTTTAAATAATCTCTTTTTCGTGATCGAGTTCAAGATGCTCACCATTTCGACAGATAAAATTGCTGGATACCGCAAGGATAAGCAAAGCTAAATTGCGATAGTCAGTCATCTTTGCAGACTGACTCGTGTCGATGGTTCAGTCTGCCTAAGATTCGGATTGTTAATCACCTTGTGCTTTATATAGAGCGTCACGTGTAGCCGTATAGTTATCGCAAACGGCGGCGGTTTCTTTTCAAGGAGAGCCAACAATCCGACCATTATATTTCAAATACAATGTAAAGGTAAACTCAACGAATTTAGTTAAAACTATACATCATTATTTGCCAGTCGAGGAAACTTTTCCAGCGGCGTTCTGTCTTGTCGCGATCTACGTGTTTCTATGGAATCTAGTTTTTCCTGAGACACACCGTGAAGATAATCCATTAAACTAGGCACAACAGAAAATTACGTATGTTGATACAGATGCCATGGCAAAGACCGAAAGGTTACCCGATAATCATCCACACTTTTATGCCACAATAGATCGTACAAAAAATGTATAGCGTTTTCTTTTCCAAGGAACTAGTATTCTAGTAGGTGTAATTTTATTTTTACAGAAGATTAAATTAAAAAAAATCGTCTATTCATATTTAACTTGGAGAAACATCAATAAAGACTTGACGCGCATGTCAGGCGTGCTATCCATGCAGGTGTTGTAAACGAAATCGACGTAAGCTGATACTCCATCGTCAGAGCTTCGTCTCAGCACAACCGGTACTGATGCTTGCAACGCCGATCACGACTATGCTGCTGTAGACCAGCGGCACGCCACTATCAGCCTGTGCACACAAGATTCTCTCTATTAAAATTCATTCGCAAATATACTATCGCGATATGCAAAATCATCTATTTAACATGCAAACTTTCTCTGGTTTGTTGGCGCCAAGTTTCTGATTCTTATTCACGGTGTATTCCCACTGTTAGATTTCTACTGCACTGCTTGTTCCACATGACTTTGGCTTCGGCGAACTTACTCCAATTGGGATTATCCTCCAAGTCCAGCTCTTCTGGACTTGCTGATTACACGATTGTGATTGATATCACCTTCAGCACAGCAATGTCTCCCAGAGCCAAATCCAGGGAAGTAACCACCTTGGGAACGTAGATCTTCTCCATGTCGATTCTGATCGCGGAATTATCAAGGTCATTGAGATCGAGGACTCCCGTAAGCACCGATAATGTCTCGTTCGTGATTTTGTTCTTCTTTTCATCTATGTCGCAATGACTCTGATGACGGTTTTGACAACCGCTATCACCAGTATGGATAAAGATTATCGATGTAGAACACTAATTTATCATCCGCACGTAACGACCGACGAAAATCTGATTTTCCTTTGTTCGGTACAAGTGTAAACTATCGGTAAATGTTAACTTACCGAGCAAACACCTACTGGATGATCAGCGCTGTGCCGAATTAATGGAGCGAAAAGATAACGACGATTACTCCGGCACCTCCGTGTGGGAACCGCGAAAAACTTGGCTCGTCTGTTCGCCCCATTACCAAGAAGAAGTGTGGAAGAGGCCGGCAGGGGGAAGCGTCTAAGTCAGACGCAAGAGTGTGATGGAAAGCTCGTTGCACTTCGCGTCGAACTTTGTAACAATTAGGTCGAGCACTCATCTTGTTGTAAGCCGACTATCTTGTCGAATTTCATTTTGAAACTTATATGTGATTGCGTCAAATATCGTGCGCGATAAACGATTGCGTTTAATATTATGCACCTACAAATAAAGAAAAACTGTCTACTACTGTGCATCTACCAAGACCTTGCATCATCGCCTCTTTATGGTCCTCAACCTTTACAATATTCTACAGTATGTTTCCTTCTTTCTTATATCACGTAAGTTTACTTTTGGATGTGGATAGATCTTTTTTCCATCTGCATATGTGTAAGATATATGTGTTAACACAAACATGACATACCTCACACTCGTACAGAATAAACGTTTTCGCACTTGTATCGAAATATATAATTACATATAGCCTTAATCATATGCAATAGGTGCATGTACTTTATGCTGAAACTGACATTTTTCAAGCTCAATTAATATATTTTCAACTATTTGGCCAAACTTCTATACTCGAATAACACTTGCATAAAAGAATAATTATTTTTTTAGTAGACGCTTGAGTCACTTTACATGAAGATTATCTCAATATTCATTAAAAATTTGTATTTTTATAAAAACAAGAGCTTAAAATTCTCCATTCACTTTTCACTTCCTCTTCCTGTAAGCCAAGGAATAGAAGGGGAACGAGAGCGAGGGGAACTGAGTGTGCTGATCTCCAAACTGAGGTACACTGAAAATATCGTCAGACTGTCTGTAAGACGGGAAGAACAAAAATCCCTTGCTGGGTTCCTCGGTGATTTTCGGTCCATCATCAGTAACTTTGAAAACACGAATCCCAGTGGTAGATTTGGCCTTCAATACCTGCTCGACGAAGGACAGGTGAGACGAAACTCGAGTGTACGAGGCAGCCTGTTCGGATTCATCGCAACCCTTAGGACTGGTACTGACGATACCGATCACGACGTCGTCGTCGATGACCAGAGGGCTGCCGCTGTCACCAGTGCAGATTCCCTCGGTCTTTGATGGGCTGCGCTGCTTCAAATGACCGCAGATGTGCGAGTCATACACTGCCTTTGGGTAGTTCTTCTCAGCGCACTTGTCGTTGGAGATAATGTCAACCTCGGCGAAGTGAAGCTTGTTGTCGGACGAACCGCCGATCTCGATCGGGACGCCGATCAGAGGGTGACTCATCGTTTGGACGCTGGTGTAACCATAGCCGGAAATGACTGCTGTGCGACCGGTGTACTTGGCGTCAGCTTTGGGCAGATTGAGTTTGCCGAGGCTTGGGTCGCCATGGACTCCTAGCCCGTCTTGCAGCTGTAATATGTTTAATGGTCGCAGTTACTGAATCGATAGTTTCTGCATTTAATAATGGAGTACGATGCTATAGAAATAGAAGCTCACCTTCAAGATGGCAATGTCATTCTTTGTACCGGGTTTCTGAAAGTCCTCTTGTACATAGACCTTTTCGACGGCGACTTCGATACCCTCATCGAGGTTCAGGTCCGTAACACCGGCGACTACTCTGTAGGGCCGGTTTTTGAATGATCCTTCTTCGTTGATAAAGCAGTGAGCAGCTGAGAGGATGTACTTGTCGCCGATTATACCACCGCCACAGATGGTGCGACCCTTGACCTGAATAGCGACCTGGTACGGGAATTGGTGCTCATCGGCTTTCTCACCGCCGATGATTCCCTCACCATCCAAACGAGCAGCGACTGTGCGTGCATAAGGTTTACTTTAAAAATCTGTGTTGGTGCTAAGAAAAATAAAATTATTTATGTAATGAGACTCACCATTATTGATGAGATTAGAAGACACTATGCCAAAAAGGCATAGCAACAGACTAATCCGATTCATCCTTCAGGATAATCGATTAATAACGAGACTGAATCCCGAGAAATGTTGCTGCGACTTTATATAAGTGATAGAATATGCATGACGCGAAATATTCCGGCATAATTGCTTTTATAATCAAGCTGTTTAAATATAATAGTGATCATGCAAATAGCGGTTTCGCTGAATTTTCCATTCTAGAATATTATTTGGAACGCTCGAGTTAATGACTGAATGAAAAAAAAAAATATATATATATATACATATATAATCCGAAGTACAACTAGAGAGGAATGAATAACCGTCATAAGCTAATATTTACTTTGTATGTTCATAAAGTTTATTAGAATTATTTAAGTGTGAATCTAAAATAGAAGAGCATAACAGCATTTCGCGGAATTCTGTGGTTCCAATGCTATTGTTTGCGCTCAATGAGACGGCAAGAAATTTATTAAACACTGTAATCTTCGTCATCATAGAAAAATTAAGTTGTTACATTTTTTTAAGTATAAATAATCCAACATACCTTGAGTAAAAGATACGTTATAGGTATACCTAACTAATCGTACAAGACTATGCATATTGAAAAATTCTTTATTTAAAACAGTGTGCATTTCACAGAAAAATGATAGTTTATACAACTTTGCCTTAACTTACAAATTTCTTAACACCCCGGAATATTCAGTTGGAATCCTGGTATTGTTGGGTGGATTACGCATGGATCATATACTGGCGGTGGAGGAACGTTATATTCTACAATTTCATCATTCAGCTGTCCCGTCACAACAGCTTGGATAAATGAGAGATACGGCGAAACGCGGGTATACCTGGAAGCTGACCTTCTCTCGTCGCAACTCGGAGCACTGGTACTTGTTATGCCCACGACGGTGTTACCGTCAACCACCAGTGGACTGCCGCTGTCACCCTAAGAAATTAAGTTTACGTTTAGTACATTTTTCTAATCGTGGCACTAAAATTTGTTATAATTTTCTTTGTTAAATTCTGAGACTGTTCCAATGCCGAAACCCTCATACACCACAACGTTTTTTTATCAGGCTACATCGATATTTTTACAAATGACTAATATCGCTGGAGTAAACCGTTTCAGAATTTGAACGTGATGAATTCGGTAAAACTGCTTGATTAACTAAATAAAAATAATATGCAAAAAAGGGAATTACATTGCAGACTCCTGCGTGGACGCCAGTATAGCTTTGCGTTATTTTAGCGCAGATATGATTTTCTGTCACATTAAACCTCGAAGTTCTATGGTCATCCTGACAATCTTCATTAGAAACTATTGTTGCGTTAGAGTAAAAGAGTTGTTGACCCATAGTATCGACGTCATCGGGGAGTGTACGTCCAAAACCGGCAATCACTGCATTTCGACCGGTATAATCAATTCCTACTTTGGGCAGATACAGTTTTCGTCTTTGTCGATTGCCTGACAGTTGCAGACTCTCATTCAACTATAATGATGAATTTTAACTTCATCTTATAAATAAAATAAAAATGCAGATAACAATCATTTACAGACCTTCAAGATACCAATGTCGTAAGCTTGACTTGGGTGCTTGTAATTCTTGAGCACGTAAGCTTTTTCGACTGCTATTCGCTTCCCTGTACTGTGTACTGAATCCACGGTGTCTACAACTACTTCCATAGCTACATCAAAAAATTCGCCTGTTTGGTGGTATATAATGCAGTGAGCAGCCGTAAGAATATATTGATCTGCAATTATGCCACCTCCACAATCATGATTATAATCCGTATGATAGATCGAGACTAGATACGGGAATTGATTTGGTTCTGCAGGATGTCCGTTGATAATCTTCGGCTGCCTATTGGAATCTGGCATTCCGAGAACTGTACAATAATTTTAAAACTTGTTTTACTAATTCAAACTTACTACTTTCACTTTTGTTAAATAAAGGAACTTACCATTGTTGAACTGACAATAAATTATGCCAATAAGGCATAACAACTGTCTTATTCGATTCATTCTTGTAAACTGATGTAAAAGTAAGAGCGACGGTTAATGTTTCAATGAGATGGTAACTATATAAAACTAAGTGAAAAAAAATGTATTTAATTTCAACTTGAAAAGAAACCAGCTGTGTAAAATTAAATAGTAATAGTCTACCTGAAATTCCAAGACTGTGACCTCGACTATGACTAAACATTCTTCTAGAACACTTTGTCAGCTATCTTATAGAGAGCTCAATGACGTGTTTACCATTAAACATCTAGTTTATTTCTTTTTCGTGATACCCGTATCACTAATTATATAACAATACTGTGTGGCAAGAATGACTTTTACCGGAACAGCAGCAAAGAAAAAAAATTATATTCAACTGAAATATGTCCAAATATACCTTTGAATTTGATAAAATGTATTGCGTTGTTTTCGTCGTGTAAAAGGGTCAGTGCGTTGGGTCAAAATCACAATTAACTAGATTTACAGCTAAAATCATTTTCTTACAAAATTTATGAAACTCTACACACTGGCTAATAATAGAGATACCATGCTTCAACTGCAAGATTGTCAAAATTTTAATTAGAAATTCCTTTAGAATATTTTCTTTTTTTCAAGTGAATTGATAATCTACCTTCAGAACAGCGATATCATTGAAATAATTGGGTGGATGGAAATTATTGTTTTCGAGTCTTCGCTGTTGGCAACGACCTCTTCGTGTCAATTAGAAAACTGATCCTTGTGTTTGATGATATAGATCAAGTTGCGCTTGGTACCGAAAGCAGAGATCCCTGAGAATTTTTAATTTTCTCATGCAACGTTCGTTTTTGCTTACTAATGCGCAAGCGGGACTAATAAATCGGGCACTCGTGCGACATTCGAATTTTTAGATTTTTTGGAAATCTCTAAATTCTAATTTGGCTCAGTTCCTATGCAGCTTGCGATCAGCTACTTAATAAATATAGATCATTCAACTCACTCGACTGGGCTCAGTCTCTTTTATTCGCGAAGATTAATTTTCCATGGATCATCCAGAAATGATCAAGTCGAAATAGTGATAAAGTGCACTTAAATTAAATGATTTTTATACAAATATAATTGTAAGTTTAGTATACACAAATTATGATCAAACTTTTCTAGACCCTCGGTGTGACGTCTATTATTAAAATAGTCTTTAATTTAACATATAATAGGGCTTCAAAATATACTCTTTGTTTATTGATCCAAAACCTTAAATGATTTTTTGTCACCAGATTAAGCTCTATGTTTACACGTTTTCTCGCTGAATTAATGAAACACATAGCCAGTCCTATCTAAAAGATGCGAGGACTGTCATGTACGACATCGATGTCTTCACGATCTTGAAAATAAATATCAGTAGAGATAAAATAATTATTTATATTCGACTTTACAAAATACGACACTACCTTGGCAAAATTGCTAAAATTCATGACGTACATCCCTCCGGCGGTCAGTTGACAGGGCTTCGAGCATCGTAATGTCATTAAGCCCAGCAATTTTTGAGCTCTTGTCGGACACGTGTACCACTCGTTAAGATAACTACGAGCAAAGTATAGGGAAATCATCTGGACAACTTAAAAAAAATATCCAAAAATAGGTAAAAAAAACATACGCATCCTGAAAGAGCCCAAGACTGAAGTCGATGAGTTTCTGGCCTGGCCAGCTTATGTAGAACAGATGCACAACTATACCAACCATGATCATCGAGTACCGCATCAGCTCCATTGCCTGACCAAACCTTGTCAGCACCTGCAAATACGAATATGTTCGACGAATTCTGGTGTATAAAAAATTTTGCTACATAAGCCCTAGGCTACTCACGATGATGCACTCGAAGCTAAGGAAGATCACGTTTATCCCAACCAAAATCAAAAAGGACGAGGAGTATGACGATTCGAGGATATCCGTAAAGCTGCAAAATCAGCCAATCCATAAAACACCCTTTCATCAACATCCAACCATCAAACATCAAGACACCTTTCATACTAAACTTTATAATGTCCTTGTGCAGTCGAATAAGTCGAACGATCATCTTGTACGACTCATCCTTCTGACCATCGCATATCGACTTTGTGCAAGTTTGCAAGCGAAGCCTGAAATCTTATCAACGAACATCTGAACACCATAAGCTTATATGTGCAACTCAGGCTCACGACTTACTTGACGATGGCGAACAATCCAAGGCAATGCTCGATGGAAGCCGCGTACATCGAGTCAACGGCACTGATTAGCCAGACTGTGACGACGACGGCCAGACAGTCGAACGCATAGACCTTGCCGTAGTCCTCGACGTTGTCGATGATGAAGTACTCACCGCCCAGGATGTAAAAACGAGACCTGGTCTGATTCAGAGGAGCGAAGACATCCAGGAGTACTGGGACCATCGGTAGAAAGACGTAGGAGCAGAAGGCTGCAATTATGTACACTGCAAATTCAATATTAGTGCGATTCGCTTTCGTTCGAATTATCATTGAAGTATGAGAATCGATGATTTACTCGTGTAACCGATTGTGAGGAACCGTCCGTTTTCAGAGTACTGTATAAGTATGTTCACTTCGTTCACGTCCTTTATCACCTGCCAGTTCTTTGCTATGTTGTCGTACACTACCCTCAGCTGTGTGGTATAAAAATAAGTGAAATATGAGTTACTATAATGTAGTTTTAGAGTAAGGAACTATCGCAATTGATTGGCCACAACCTTTTCTTCATAGTAAACGGACGTAAGGAATTTCAAGTAAATCGAGGTGATGTACATCAGTACCGCTGCGTGTTCAAGGACCATGTTCATGTTTACCCCAAAGTAGTTGTATATACGGACTATCTGGATAATTATTGGGTTTCAAAAATTTTGTAAATCAGAAATTGGAATCCTTATATAAATTCTCAATTGATTCATTTACCCTACAATTTCAAATAAATTCTTTTAAACTTTAAAGACTAATAAATTCTCACTTGAGGAAATATGACGCAAATTCCGAGAATGAGATTGATGAATGTGCGTATGTACAACTTCTTTCGTCGGTCTTCGTAAGGCCAAAGTCCGGTACTTCTCAATAGCGCCTTGTTCAGCACGAAATAGCGTCTGTCGAAGATATCCATGTTTTAATATACCCTTTTTCGCTCGCACTCGACAACGAACAAAGGAAAATTAAAAGCTTCTCAGACGAAGAAAAACGGTCCTTCGCTGCTAGTGCGTATAAGGCGACGGCTCACCGCAATTCTAGCATATTCTAGTGTAAAATCAATTTTTTAATAGACAATTATCTTTACCTTCTTCGTGCCGAGAGAGAAAGGGTATATACTCATTTTTCTCGCCTCATAATTATCAGCAGCTATTTTTCATATAGCTTGCGATTTGCATAGATAAAAATTATCGCTAATAGCAGCAATTTTGTCCTTTTCCTTTAAAATGGGAATCGTTTTCTGTTAAATTCACGCGAAGATCGTTATTACGCGGTTTTGGGAAATGATTGGCGAGGTTCGAGGCAAAATGAACAGTTCAGCTACACCATACACACCATATAAAGCCAATTCTGCGACGATTTGGAAATTAAAATCAAAATTAAAATATTTTTTGTTTGTAATTTAATAAATAAGGGATTATAATAACCCATTTGGTATGAAATAAGCAAGTATGTGAGAAACGTAACTGTAATTTTTACGAGCAGCTATGATTAGCAAAATACTTAACAAGAATTATAGTGAAAGATGACATTTTTATATTTTCAATGAATTATAATTAATTGATTAATGCCACTTAATTTACATAATAGCAAATAAAATATCAAAAACAATATTGAATACAGAAAATATCTTTTTATTCACTAAATGCTCATCAACTCGGATAGAAAATAAAAAAGATTGCAGTGTTTTTTTCAGAACGTTTTTCATCCTTCTTTTTCAGTTAACGATATCTGCGCATATTATATAACAATTTCTATAAAGCAATTTTAGAACTACCTTAAATGCTAGTTTATTATTACAATGCTTCCATAGTCATAGTTAATCATCTTGTTCCATAGTGTCACTTTCTTCAAGAAACGTAAACATTCTAATTTGTCCATCAATTTGACCCTCCAAAACTTGTTTAATAAATTTCAAGAAGAACGAAACCCTCGTGTACTTGGTAGCACCAAAGTCTTCCTCGCAACTTACAGGACCCCTGCTCACGACACCAATCACTGTATTGTTCCTAACTAATGGACTACCACTGTCACCCTTAAACAAATAAATAAAAGCATTTTCTTAGGCAGTGACAATATTATGGCAGTTATCACTTACCGAACATATTCCCTCAGGTAGCTCCGGATCAGGTTGAAACAATCGAGCGCAAACTTGCCGATCAATATCCATAGTTATGTTAAAATTCGTTAGTTCGCATTCTTCCTTACCGATCATAGTAACATTAGCATATTTCAGCTTCCAATCGGAGTCGCCATCTAGCTGAATTAAATTGAATAACGTTTTGACCCAGGTGTATCCGTAGCCGGCGATAACAGCTGTTTTTCCTGTGTAGTTTACAGTCTTGTTAGATAAGGGCAGATCTAACTTGCTTAGGTTTGGATTTTCATCTAGATTCAGGCCTTCTTTTAGCTATAACAATATCAATCAATTTCAGAAAAACGTTTAATAAAATTTTATCAAACTATACCTTTAACACCGCAATATCATCGACCGATTCAGAAGATTGATAAGCGCTAGGGATGTAAGCTTTATCAACGGAAACCTTGACACCTGTGGGTATCCTCAAGTCCACAGAATCCGCAACAACTTTGTAGGGCTTATCATGGAAGACACCCCTCTCGTTGACGACACAGTGAGCAGCTGTCAGAATGAATTGGTCAGCGATTATGCCACCTCCACATGTACCCTCGCCATCCTTCTGAATCGATACTTGGTACTTAAGCATTCCCTCAGTGGCGAGCTCACCGCCGACGATACCCTCGGCGTCAAGTGCCAATACTGCGTAAGGATTTCGTTATTTATCTGATTTTATAAGATTTGTAATTAAAAATCTTACCATAATTGGTGATGAGCGTCGATGACAAATGGAGGAAAACGAAGAGGAAAATTAACGAGTTCATTGCTTTAGTTAAGACGAACGTGTGCGGAATAACAGCTATTGAAGACTTAAAAATGAATATATGATTTATGCTCGTAAATTTATTATCGACTATGCAAACACTATAATGAAAATGGTAATCACTTATGATATGTCGCAAAGCGCTACCTGAACAAACTCAATACACACTCTTGTATAGAGAGATTACGGAGTAATACAATCGCTGTTATACAACTATTTTATTTATTTTTTTAGTTCATAATCATCAATGCCTTTCGTGCTTTAGTGATCGTAGACAAAATAACAGTGCATTCATAACATGCATTCAGGGAACAGATACATGAAACAACGCTGATGTTCCTATGGTGGCAAAGAAATAACTTATTCAATCAAATGTTTTTATTTTAGCGTGTGTTGCTCTGATCGCGATTGTATTTGTGGAATGCCATAAAAAAGTGAAATAACAAACGCGTTTTTTTAATAATAAATGACTTTTTCAACAGGTAGTTACTTCGCTTTGGGTATTCTAACTGATTCTTTGTTTAAATATTTAGCGGAGATGATTATACGTATTCGCGTATTTGTATATTTCTCTTTTAATAGGTTAACTGTATCTATTCCCTGTTCTTATTTTTGCGTTGCTTTTCCTCTTCATATAGGGACTTGTGTAATAGCACACACTTTTTTAATACATAGTAATACAAGTTAGAACCTTGTATCAATAGAGTCCAAATTTAATCTAATGTTTTTAGAAAATATCCAAGAGTAGATTTGTGTATTACATTTGTATACCGGATTTTTTTTTTTTTTTTTTCAACTGATCCGCCAAATTTAATAAATTTTGATCATCCACATATTTGTTTTTACTTTCCGAATTCGAAAAAAGAATCATTTTTATGTATTGATGCGTTTTTGATTTATAGTACTTCGATTTCTGAAAAACAGATTTTTATTATGAATTTTGAGGTATTTAGAAATATCTTAACAGAATTTTTTAAACAAATTTCATTTATTCCTAGAAATTATATCTACAATCTGTACAGTGAAAAATGAAGCTTGAAGAAACTAGCCCAAGATCATGAGTGTAGTAGTGCGGATGCTCTCGTCTTTCGTATCGCTCACAGCCTTGTGAATAAAGTCCAAAAAGGAGGACGCCCTCGTATATATAGCTGCAGATTCAGTCTCAATACATCCCAGTGGACTGGAGCTCACAACACCGATAAGAGTGTTACCGTTGTATACCAGAGGGCTACCACTGTCACCCTACAGATCGAACCACAAATCGATTATTATTAATTGTCGATCGTTTTATAACTGGCATACGTCAGCAAATTCATACTCACGTAACATATACCCTCGGGTTTGTCCGAATCACGTTGAACAAGAGACGCGCAAAGGTGGTCCTCGGTAATTTTGGACTTGTATCCCTTCTGACATTCTTGGGTGCTGAGAATGTTAGCTTCGGCGAATCGCATCTTTCCATCCGTACCACCCCCCTTTTCCTCTCGTTCTCCTGTCTCTGGATTCTCCGCAAGATCGATCCAGTTCAAACCGTAGCCGCTAATAATGGCTTTCTCGCCGGCGTAGCTGCGTTTATCCGTTGGCAGCTTCAAAATGCTCAGGTTCTCATTTGATTCCATATTCAGCGGCATAAATAGCTGGGAAGTTTTTACACGTCATAAGTATTTGCTTATGAATCGAATCCAGAATAAAATCCATTTACCGTCATCTTACCTTCAGAACGGCAATGTCACCGGGAATGCTGTTGTTGAAGTCGGTGCGACCAAAGGCCTTGGGTACATATACCTTCTGAACATCAGAGGCAAACCACGTCGGAGCCCAGGAGTTGACGTCATTGATACCAGCGACGATCTTCATGGATTTGTTACTGAACTCTCCTTTCTCATCAGTGACGCAATGGGCAGCGGTGATGATATGGGTCGAGCTAATAATTCCTCCACCACATGTGCTACGACCGTTGACCTGAATCGTCACCTGGTAGGTAAAGTTTCCCAGTTCAACCACTTCACCACCCTGGATCCCCTCACCCTCCAATACGCCCACAGCTATAATTTCGTAAGAAGTATTTTTGAATTTCTTTTATGTGGAATTAAAATTTGACGAATACCTATTAGGACTGTACTTACCATTATCAACGAGCAGAGCCGTCGTAAATACGAGAGCGAGTAACGTAGTTTGAAGATTCATAATGGTGGAATTTATTCTGTTTGTGGAACGAAAAATACTGACTTATATACTTTTCACTTTCAGTGTTTTCACAGTATAATGAAGACTGCGCTGCAAATGTTCAATGGTTGCGTCGCTCCCCATTATTCATGACTGAATTAACAAATTTGATTAACCAACGAATTATAAAGATTAACGGCTGATAACAATGATTCATGGATTGCAATTGTTAATTACAAAGTGTGAATTTCGAATCTTCTCCACCATTGAGAAGCGATGGAAAAAATCCAATACACTCAAGTATGGCGACTACTCGAAAATCGTCTATTGTTGGATTAGTAGTTAAAATTAAGTTACACGGTAATGGCGGATGTAAGGGTACCGGCGTTAATGTTAATGATAATATTTTATGTAACTGAAATAGTATTTTCCTTTTTAAAGTAATTCTGGTATGATGAAGGTGGAATTTTCAACTGAAAATTTTGTGTTCACATGTAAGATCTGGAGCTCCCAGCGCACATGATAATCTTTCCAGAATATTATGGCTTTTTTATGACACTTCCTTTACTCTTACACCCATATTGTTTTGGCGACCCTTGCGCCCCGACTCTCGGTGATAATTTTCATCGCCAATAAACAGCTGTAAATATATTATATTTTTGTGTTTCTAACGATGAACCATATATCGAATAAACTTGAAATTTTTAATAATTAAAAACGATAGTTCTAATGGTAAGTAAGATGATCGAAAGTTTGATCGCCAGAAGTATTATTTAAAAATTATGAATATTCAAATTTTTCGTTTAAATTACATCGACTTTTATTATTTTCCACAGGGTCTTAGCAGCTCTACTCGGGCTGATATCCTTAATTTTTTTGTAAACTTGATATGATGATATATTTTTTACAGGAAAAATCTCGTGTATTATTCTCCATGCTTAATACAGTTTTTATGTTTTTATTGATGCGTGAAAGTAGGTATACAAAAAAAATGGTAATGTAAGAGATAGAAGACTAAATTAAACTTCCAAAACAACACTGCCCAAGGAACCATCCTCATTTGTCTTGTTGTACCAAAGAGCAAGCCGCATTTCATCAGTTTTCACTCCCTTAAGAGCATTTTTGATGAATGCCATATACGACGAGACCCTGGTGTACACAGCAGGCTTAGTAGTCTCCCTACACCCCAGAGGACTACTGGACAAAACTCCAATCACAAATTTTCCATTGAACACGAGGGGAGCACCGCTATCGAGCTATAATGGAAAAAAGTGAATAATATTTAAACTACCTGACAAGATCTTATTTAATTAGCGATTATTTTGCTGGTGTTATGCCAAAAGTATTTTGAAACCTGCTTATAAACCGCTATTAATATTCATTATCTATTATCTATTTCTTACAGAGCAAACGCCTTCGGCTTTATCGGCATCGCGTTGCTTTACTCGTGCACAGAGGTGACTCTTCTCTAGACGCTTGTAATACCGGTTGCAGTCTTGGTTGTCAAGGATCGCCGTCTCAGCGAATCGCAGGTTGTTATCCTTTACGAGGTTTGTCTCCATCGTTCGATTGGTCTCTGGATCCAATTCCAAAGTCAGATTGTTGTAACCGTAACCTGTCACTACAGCTGTTCGTTTCAGGTAGCGTGAATAGAAACCTCTCTTTGTCAACTTCGGGAGTTGCAGCATCATAAGATTTGAGTTTGGTCCCAGTTCCAGTGATTGATTCAGCTGTAAAGTAAAAAATTTTCTTTACATCGGGGTATCCTATTGCTTTTCGATTAATACCAACCTTTAGCACAGCAATGTCAGCAACTCGGCGACGCTGCATCAAAGCAGCCGTAGCCCATGGCAAGTAGTTCTTAGGTACGTACACCCTGTCGACGCCTACTTTGATGGTATAAGGCTCTTCACTGGCAGAATTAGTGACGTTGGCTACGACCAGCGTCGCCGACTCCATGAACGTGCCGTTTATATCATCGATGACACAGTGAGCTGCCGTCAACACGTGCTGTTCGTCGATAATGCTTCCGCCGCAGCTGTGCATCTCGTAATCGGCATCGTGCAGGGAAACCTGGTAGGTGAACTGACCTTCGTCGGCGATCTCACCGCCGACAATTTCTTCACCCTCGAGATGAGCTAATACTGCAAGAACCGTGACAATGAAATTATTTTAATCAAAGTTTTAATGATCGAGTTGTATTGACTAATTACCGTTGCTGAAGATAGCGAATGTGAACAGGACGCTGAAGAAGATAGCTGAGATAGATACGGAATGCATCTTGTAATCATCAGAGCTGTGGATCTCCGAAGATTCGAATTTGTAAAGCAGCTGACGTGGTTTATATACCCGTGAAATGTATTCTATTAAGCCACTGTTGGAATGACGAAATTACAATTTAAAAAAGTAAGTATAATTGAGCGGAAACTGCTACCGTTAGAACAGTTTAAATGAATCCAATTGTATATTTATTGATTAAACAACTGTTTTACCGGTAGCTTGAATCGATTTTTACGAAAACAATGTAGTTGCCAATGGATTTTCTTCGCAGAATTCACTTTTTTGTTAATCTTTCTGAGAATAGTGTAATATAAAGTCATGAGGAAGAACAACAGACAGGTGGAACGAATAATAGAATGGCAGACAGATGAGGGTAAACAATGAATATGTTAAGTATTAAAAAAATGTAGAAACACATTTTGACGACAACAGAGTTTCCAGACCTGATCAGCTGCTGTTATATAAATTAACTGTGCAAACGCTTTCTTACAATTTTTTTTAAAGTAACTTAAAATGTATTTCAAGTATCGCGCGTAACCTATAGTCTGAGCAAACTCGAGAGTTTGCCAAGTTTCGGCGCATAGACACGCATCTCGCGAGTCTTAACACCCTTCAAAGCGTTGCTGATGAAATCCAGGTATGACGAAACCCTCGTGTAAATAGCCGGATCGTCCTCTTCAGTGCATCCAGCTGGGCTCATGCTTACGACGCCAATAACGGTGTTGTCTTCGATAACGAGTGGACCACCGCTGTCACCCTGAACATTCACAAGATTCATCGTGTTTAAAATTTAATTTGAATGTAAAGTAGAAAAATAGTATAGAAGTCGATGCATGAATCTTACCGTGCAGATACCTTCAGGAGTTTCGGGATCGCGTTGGATAACCCTGGCACAGATCTGCGAATTATCGATATCATCGCACTCGTCGTTTTCTAGCACATCAACCTCGGCGAAGTGCAGCTTGTCGTCGGAGAAAGCGCCAATCTCCGTTTTCTCACCAGTTATCACGTCCTGGTAGACATGTATCAAATTCACACCAAAGCCTGCTATCTGTGCCGTTTTACCGACGTAAGTCTCCTTTAAATTAGTGGGCAGTTCAAGACTAGCAAGACGAGAGTTGGATTCAAGTCCCAGAGGTTGCTTCAGCTGCAATCGTAGACGTTGTTTTAGAATAAAAATTTATGATGAAAAATAGGTCTCAGAAAAATGTTGTGACCTTCAATACAGCGATATCTCCATGAGTCATTGCAGTCTCACCATTGTACTGCTTCAGAGTGTAAATTTTAAGAACTTCAGATCTGACCGATGTTAACTCGGTGATGTTGAGGTCATTGGTAGCGGCAACAACCGTCATGGGAAGTTTGTTGAACTTGTTGTGTTCATCGATGACACAATGGGCCGCTGTGAGAATGTGATGATCGTCGAGGATACCAGCACCACAAATGTTTCCACCGTTGATCTGCAGCGAAACCTGGTAGTTAAACTGACCATCACTGGCATACTCACCTCCGACTATACCTTCAGCATTCAGTTTTGCTGCGACTGTAAAAGTAATCCAATTAGGCTTCATGATTGTTTGGGTCGCTATATAACGATTACGGTGAAAGTTGTTTACCTTTGCTTAATGAGAAACATAATGTTATGCCAAGAAGAGCAATTAGAAAATTATTAAGATTCATTGTTATTGGTTTTAAAAGCTAACGAACACAGAATCGATGAAATCAAGACTTCGGACTTTTATATGTGAGAAACTTATAATAGTTCTACATCGATTACGTGACGTCAAAAGATAAGAATGGCAAATGACACATTCCGTCCACACAGATGGCAAATATGTACTGTGGAATACAATAGGATGATCTGGTGCTCATGCAGCCCATAAAGCAATATATATATTATAGAATTCAAATGTGTTATGAATGAAATTCGTTTATTGAAGAAGTATTAATAAACACAGTGTTAGATAGCAGTAGTCGAATTATAATTCACTTAAGAGGCGCGTATCATTCTAGGAAAAAGTACAGCCCTCATACTATAGATAAATGCCCAGTAAGGTGGTCGATACAATATATACTGCAGCTTCTTTGTTCTCAACATATTCTTGCAGACCCTTACTCACGATTCTTACGACAGTATTGCTATACACTGAAAACCAAAGTTGCAATAAACCAACGTATTATGATAATTTCACAAGTTCATCAGCTATGTATCCTTCTGGCTGATCCTCGTTCCATTGGTGTACCTGACCACAGGTCTGTTTGTTGGTGATATTCGACACGATCATTCGATTTTCACCAATCTGCAGTTGTTATTGTCAATGATTCTTATGTCTGTGAACTTTAGCCGACTCCTGTTTTTTGTAATAAAGCTGTATACTTTCTTCCAGTGAGTGGTCCGATAAAGGTTTTCACGCAATGATGACTAATTATATGACTTAACTTTGAAAAGAATTGAATAAAATGATTAGTTTCAAGCAATATGTGCACTACTACATCGTATAGATACTGAAAACCTAATGAGAGCCGAATACTTTTAAGATCTTTTTTATGACTCGTACTCACAATATCAGCTGAAAGTTTAGCATATATTTGCTCTGTATATTTAACAGGGTATTCTTAATTATTATCAATATCAAATAAAAACTTCTAAAATATATATGTTTTAAACAATGCAATCCATTTATTAATAAATACTGTTTACTGCTGCACAAATAGTGCAATAATGCAAATCGTATAGGATTTATCATCGGAAATCTCATAGCGAAAGCATTTTTATGTTGAAATCATAGACGTCATTGACAGCTTTCTTAATAAAGTTTGAGTAAAACGAGACCCTCGTGTAAACCGCTCCATCTTTGTCTTCGCGACATCCAAGAGGACTGGTGCTCACGACACCGATGAGAGTATCGCCGTTGTAGACCAATGGACCGCCACTGTCACCCTAAGAATCACGAGCAATATATATTGTTGATCGACGAACAACATAAAATAAAAAGAAGAAAATAATAAAACACTCACGGAGCAGACACCCTCAGGTGTGATGGTCCTTTGCACAAGCTTAGCGCAGATGTGGCTGTCCAGGACTGGTGATCTGTATCCCTTCTGACACTCAGCCTTAGAAATTACATCAGTCTCAGCCCATTTCAACTTTCCAGACCTAGATCCTCCAGTCTCTACAATATCCCCGGTCCACGGGTTCTTCTTCGTGTCAATTTTATTCCAACCAAAGCCAGTAATCACAACTCTTTCACCAGCATAACTCTTCCCCACAGTCGGCAACTTCAACTTTCCCACGTAAGGATTGTCCTCAAAATTCACGGAATGTTTCAACCTCAATACAGCGATATCTCCTATCATGTGTTGGTTGAAGTTCTTCGGATCGTACAACTTGGGGATGTAGACCTTATCGACGTCGACGGAGACACGACCAGCCGGATAGGTGCGTAACTCGGAAATTCCAGCGACCACCTTTGTGGCTCGTTGGACTATATGACCGGTATTATCTGCGACGCAGTGGGCCGCAGTGATCACGTGGTTACTACCGATCAGACTACCACCGCAGATGCTACCACCGCCGACTTCCAGGGAGATCTGATAGGGGTAGTCACCAGGAAATGCGTTGTCGCCGCCAACTATGCTCTCGCCTTCCAAAGCTGCTTGGACTGTAAAGGGAGTAATTTTCTCAGTAGGTTATTTGAAGCTCTTGATGGGTAAACTTACCATTGCTGAAGTGTAGAGTTGCCGTAAGGCCAAACAAGAATAACAAGAATTTATTCATTCCAGAGATCTGAAACCGATTTACCGAGGAAGACTCTGAGAGAGTGTGTTTTGAAAACGATAAAATACTGACTTTTATACGCTGCATCAGAGAGATTTTTCATTATTTATACAAAATATAAAAAACGTGATGTTAAAAATTTGTTAAACTTAATGAATTTCTTTATCTTCAGTGGTTTTCATCTAACCCGAAGTAATGGGTGCATTCGATGCAAAGATTTGCCATTGAGTGATGCACTAATGTTTATTGTAATTATCGTTTTTACGGAAAGGAATTTCAATGCCGCGTATGCGCGATAACGGAAAATGCATTGAGTACCGGGAACTTGTATCATTTATGAAAGTTTACGTATATTTTGATCGACTTATCAAGTATTGCAATTAACTTGATGACGCTTATAATCGTTAAATCGTCCATTAACAATAACACGCTAAGTTGGAACAGACGTAATTAGATTTGCATAAACTTGGTGCAAAAGAAAGTTCAGTAGCACGTTGACCTTGGATTTTAACATATATCCTTGAATACTGTTGATTGTATAATTATAAGGATAACTTGTTATATGGGCCTTTTATTATTATTTTAAAAATATTTATTTTTTGCGAATAAACAATATTATTGAAAAACTTCTTGTAGCTATAATTGCGTGATTTGTTCGCGTTTTTTTTTATCAATAAATAAATATTTTGCAACTATAAATATATCGTCGACTGCGGAATGATAGAAGAAGTCATTTTTGCGGAACGGTGAAGAAGGAGCCATTTTCAAAGAACGGTAAAGAAGGTGCCATTTCAGATATGCGATAAACAAAGACATCTTTTCGTTTTACAATGCAATCGTACTATTTTATAAAGTAAATACATTTTCCAACAATCGAATTTCATAATCCCATATATCTTCTATAATAGTTCCTCCTTCACCGCTCAGAAAGTTTATCAATTTCACATCAGAAAACCGCTGCTAACTGATTTAGCAGATTGATTTACTAAATATAAATTTTTTTTGGCAAATAGATATTGTTACAACTCATCACCATGATTTTTTTCAAAAAGTTTTAATGTTCAACACCATAAGAATTTTTTTAGAAATTTTTACAGTTTACTGAGATTTATTCATAAACAATTAATACATTAATGGCGTCAGCCATTGTGATGCTGAGATGTTCATTCTCTTACAGTTCAGGACTTTAAAACGCGAATCTTATTTGATACGTGCAGAGTTCGTCAATCTCATTTTTTTCAGAAAGTTGTCTTTTTTTATTAGTAATCGAATAAAACCAATTAGATCAGGGAGCCTTGCTGTTAAGTATATTTTTATCATTAATTTGGTTTGCAGTGGGGACTACACACTGCATAGGTTTTACAGATTGCACTTCCAAGGATGTTTTTGAAAAATGTGAACTACTTGTTGTTTATTATATTAGCAGCTCACTTTTTAAATGTGTCCGTGACTATTGTAAAAAATAATGATATAGAAACACAGTATTTATTTTATTAAATTCCTTTTATTAAATTAAATAAATAAATACTTCATAAATAATAAATACATTCATTTTGAATGAATAAATATTGTTAAAATTGCCATTACTCATGTACAAATCTTATATAAAAAGTGTATACAAAAGCCAATAGCTATAACAATCCAGCTTAGAGGACACGGAGAGTCGTGGTGCGCATGCTGGAGTCAGTCTGGTCTTTCAAGGCCTTCTTGACAAAGTCAACGTAATTGGTAACTCTGGTGTAAACAGCGGGTTCTCTGTCCTCTCGGCATCCCAATGGGCTGGTGCTGACAACACCGATGAGGGTCCTGTCATTGGCAACGAGTGGGCCACCGCTATCACCCTGTGAATTTCAAGGTGACGATGATTAGCATTCACGTTTGCGATCAATTCGATCCTTTCTGAAGATGTTATAAAGGTAAAAGTGACTTACGGAGCAGACACCCTCGGGCTTGGCGGATCTCTGAACGACCATACCGCAAATGTGGTTCTTGGTGATGGCTCTGGCGAGTCTCTGACACTTGGCCTGGCTGAGAATGTCAACTTCGGCGTAGCGCATCTTACCATAAGCACCACCTCCGGTCTCCTCGTTTCCTCCAGTTAAGGGGTTGTACTCGACGTTGACATAGTTCCAGCCGAAACCACTAATAACGGCCTTCTCACCAGCGAAGCTGTCGCTAGGGTCGGGAAGCTCAACAGCGTCCAGGTTTGGATTCGAGGAGATGCCCAATGGCTTGGCCAGCTAAAGGAATTAACGAAGCCCATTAATGATCGAACGACTATATAGGTACAGTATGAAAAGTAGACGTTGAAACTAAAGCTGCAATATTCTCACCTTTAGAACAGCGATGTCACCGGACGTACGCTTGAAAACGTTCGTGGGATTGTACTCGCTGGAAGCGTAGATCTTGGTGACATCGACGGCTACCCTGGTGGATCCTCTGGACTTGAGGTTGGCAATACCACCAACGACCTTCATGGGGTAGCCGTAGAAGCTGCCCTTCTCGGAGATGACACAGTGAGCAGCAGTAATGACGTGGGTGTCATCGATGATGCTACCACCGCACATGCTCTTACCGACAACCTCCAGAGAGACCTGGTAAGGGAAGTCACCGAGATCGGCATCGTCACCGCCGACTATACCCTCACCGTCCAGAGCTGCTTGAACTATTTTGATTTTACAGATTTTACATTTCAGCTTGTATAATAGTTGAGAAACGCTCGAGATCAATGATGTCTTACCATTTCCGACGAAGAAGGTCGCCGAGAAGCCGAAAAGGCACAGCACCAGGAGACGATTCATTCTTGAGGTCGGGATCCTAATGCACCTGTAGAGGATGACTTAGAAGACTGTGCTTTCGAGAACAATTTCGCTGGCTTTTATATTGTTCATCAGACCGAATTTCAAGTAATCGACTCTGACGTCAGACGTACGTACGTACTGCGACCGCATAATTTAATTGATTTCTTAAAATGCACATAATTTACCACCGGATTAGGTGTCACACAAGCGTGAAACTCGGAAAAATACACAACAGCCTGGAAGGAAATCATAATTGCTTGATTCGCATACATAATATTAAAGGTAGAATAAATATTTAGCATCGGGAATATTTGACTGATTGTCTATAATATGTTGTCTCCCGTGTCAATCATAATAATGCTGATTTGATACTGATTACGTTAGGGCTGTTTTACATATGACGTTCTAAACATTTGTTGATAAGATTCCGTGTAGGAAAACTTTGGTTATTTCAGAAAGAACCAATTGAATTTAAAACCCGCTGCTAACCAAATCTATCTACATTTTATTTATCTTTAATACAAATTACAGTTTAAAGTTGAAACAGTCTTTGAATCCAAAATGTATGTGCACTTCGATATATTCACTAGAATGCACGTAATTTACCGTAACACACCGCAATATCCGTAGCATCCATATCTCAAAAAAGATCATTTATTTAAAGAAATGATTGTGTAATATACGATAATGTACAATTATATACACACATCAGTTTACAATAAGAAATAGTATATTACGTTACTAGTGCGGTGAAGTAGTAGTTTCACCCTCCCTTTACCCCCCTAGTATCGTACGATATTTTATGAAACAACGTGCGTAAACCGAGATTTAGCGAGTGCATTTTTGCACGAGCGGGGCATAAATCGAGGTTTACGCCACGGCGTGTCATAGATTAAAGTTTCTCAAAAAATGGTAGTTACATTTTTTCTATTGTTTATCATCAGAAAACGAGTAAACACATAAAACCTAACATTGTTTTATTTCATTGGCAACGTATTAAATACAGAAATCTGAAAAAAATCTGCTTGTACATTAGCCGAACTTGAAGTGTTAAATAATAAAACTGTACTTTGACATACATTTCAAAAATTGAGCTCATGTGAACACGTATAAAATATATTTCTCTAAGAGAAAAATTAATGAAATGCAAGCGTTTTAGACCATAATACAAAAAAATGTTTATTAAAAATATCTGTAACTGCATATCTTTAAATTTAATCATGAATAACAAAATGTGAGAAGAGTTTTTTTGTACGCAGTTTTACTAGAATCCCAACGTAAGCTCTTTTCTCCTACAGTGAGAAAATTGCAACCGTATCGCGATAACACTAAGCACAGACACACAGTTGATAATAAAGCTGTCCAACATGCATTCGCAGTTAACAAATTCTCACCTTCGACTTTTGTCTTGAAGCATCGTTACTCTTGGGCAGCGGCGGCGGCCCAAACACATCCTCGTGCTCGGATACATCCTCCACCAATGACGATGGCTGTTCCCTCTGATTTTGTTGCTGATCAACCGATTCGTTGGTCCTGTTATTACTAGTCCTGGCTACGAAGAGACTGTCACTGGGCACACGTTCACGGTTGTAGATCTCCTCGGACTTGAGTCGGGTCGAGCTCATCAGGTCTCCAGCTCTGAAGCAAAGAGAGAAAGTTCGCGTGAAATGGAGCTCGAACTGATGACTGTATACTCTTGTCTTTTTATGGTAGGCGCGAACTGTTTTCGTAAATATATACACGAGTGTGTGCGAAGGTGCGTTGCGATTCATGGATCATTGGAGCGGTGAGCTCATTTTACGCAGATTTTTTAGTCAGTTTGGTTTGATTGACTACACTTTCTTCAGCTAATTTTATTTATATTATTTTCAAACAAATACACTCCTGAATATAATCTTTTTTGCGATATTATCAACGAAAAATCGATAAGTTATTAATGCACGAGGCAAACTTATACATAGTTATACTACTAATGAACTGTCAATATACGATC
This sequence comes from Cecidostiba fungosa, assembly GCA_900474305.1. NCBI lineage: Eukaryota > Metazoa > Arthropoda > Insecta > Hymenoptera > Pteromalidae > Cecidostiba > Cecidostiba fungosa. Next base: position 4,103 of record UCOJ01000107.1, on the reverse strand, counting down.
CCCTCGAGCAAACATCAAGAATCATCACAAACATCTAGGATATACACACGCGTCGATCAATTACAAAACGCGACTTACTCATCCGCAGTAAGGTTACCGACAACAGAAACCGTGACACATATATACACACACACATACACTACATGGACATACAATATAATACTCCCGAAAGGTCGTCTAGCAGGAGACTATAAGGAACTGAAGCGAACGCGCGTCACGCAGGTGCGCCAAGGTGCCGCGGGCGGAAAAACGCCGCTAACTGCACTTTCCTCTATAGACGCGCTCTTGAATTGCTATACGAGTATATACGACGAATTTTCCAGGTGAAAGGCGCTCGAGGTTTAACGCGCTCGCGCGCTTGAACGTTCGGTCAGCTGAGACGCAATAGAGATGGATGTATATAGAGGTATGGCTATAAGGTACTGACGATTGCGCAAAGGATATACGAAATGGAGATCTACTCATGCGAATGATCGGTATACAGGTCTGCGGTGATCGGTTGGTGAGTCATCATCGATAACGATGGATTCTGACTCGTTTTTTAGACGAGAGAGATTGTATTGAGTGCCGATGATGATCGATTGATAAAAATTATTGGGGCTTTGAGTGAGATTGTTTGGACCGAGAAGAGTATGATTTAGTTTTTGACGTTTTATTATATTTGTTAAGACGGGCTCATTCAGATTTCAGAATTGTTGCTACAAAACTATACTTTATAATAGAGAAACGAATGTTTTTTTTAGTAAACCCTGGTAGAAACGTTAATGATATATTGGTTAATTATTGGCTAATTTTGGTGTTAAAAACGTCACACTCGCATTATTACGTTGTTAAAGATAAAAATTCAATTTTTTTTCATTGGAGCATATTCTAATGTCAATAATTGAACATATGACCATAATTATAGTTACTTCTAATAAGTATATATTTATAGGCTCTAACAGCACCATGTAGACGAGCCACTTCCATGAATATTACCTAAATATTCATTAATACTTTAAATAAGGTTTTAATATTGTTTTTAACCGAAAATGGTTAATTTTCTACCAGGGAACGTATGTATTTACATACATTATTATTGTTAGTAGATTTCAATTTTCTCCAAGAAAAACAAAACTTTTCCAGAGCCTAAAGAGTAATTACGAGATTCTTCATTAATACGAAAAATGTTTAGTAGTGGGAAAATATATAATAGAAGACAAACCTTAAAATATCATTAGTTGTGTTCTAACTTTGACTAGAGTGTGTGCCATTAAAAAGAAAGTGTTAAATTCTACCATGAAAAAAATGTTTATATTTTACTTTGCCATATTGGCTATTTATGCCTTTGGCCGAACGCAAGGTTAGTCATATAATATCCTTTGACTTCTGAATAACTAATTGCTGAATATAATCAATTCAAACTGAAATTATTGAATTTACAGCCGCACCTAACCAAGCTAAGCGAGAAAAAAGATATTTAGCTGTAGAAAGATGTCCAGAAAATTCAACTTCCGAGGAATGCAATATTTATGCAGAAGAAAAATCTAAAGAAATCAAATTGTGTCGCACGTTCGAAATGAGAATGAATCGCATATACTGGCAAGGGTATTGTAAAATAATATAATATGTATATTTTAAAGCGTTCTCTTTAACAATACTATTTGATCTAACAATATTTTTAATTTAGGTGTGGAACAGTATTTTGCGGTGAAAATACTAAACTCATAAGAGAAGACTTGAGTATGCCGTTTCCCGATTGCTGTGAATATTGCCAAATCATTGATGAAAACAAAGAGGCTTATGCATCTGGCACTTTCTAAATTGCTAAATTCCAGTGTAAATACTTATTTTATAAAAAAAATTATATTTATTAAAATTTATAGTTGTTTTTAATGCTATTCCAAAAGCTACTGCAGCTACTTTTTAAATTCAATTTACAGCTATGAATTTAATTCTTATATAACTCTAAATGTTAGCATTTGTACAATTTTTAAATTACATTATGTGGGTAATTTTACTTTAATTTATTATAATAATTTTATTGTTTTATTTTAATATTTTATTATTTTATTTCATTTTAATACTGTTATATTATTAAATTGTTATGTTATGTTATATTATTTTCGCATAATGGCAACGATGACCTCAAAGCGTAACTAAAAGCTCCATCCGCAAAATGTTATAAACGAAAATGTACAAATAATCTGCTAGTCCAGAATATGAAGGATCTGTTTTCGAAAAAAACCGCTGCCAATTCATTGGCACGCAGCTTCCTCCAACTTAATTTATAGTTCCAAAAAATAAAATATTGTTTTAATATATAGTATGTTAATATTTTTTTCAATGTTTTTAAATAAATTTTCTATATGCTTACTTAGAAAAATACGTATCCACTATAAAACAAAATAGTATATTACGATACTACTGCAGAAAAGTAGTTTCACCCTCGAGGGAACTCGCTTCGCTCGGGCGATAACGCCCCCACGAGGGTGAAACCCCTTTACCCCCCTAGTATCGTATACGATATGTTATGAATCAACGTGCGTAAACCGAGATTTAGCGAGTGCATTTTTGCACGAGCATGGCATAAATCGAGGTTTACGCCACGGCGTGTCATAAACCTCGATTTATGCCACGCTCGTGCAACAATGCACTCGCTGAAACACGGTTTACGCACGTTGTTTAATAAAATATCGTAATATACTATTACTGCACTACTAAGGCATTTACAATGTTGTATCATGAATACATGCAGTTGACCGGCGACCTACGAGTGCGAACGGGGCTTCGCATTCTCACCTGAATAAACCACCATTGCCTACTGGCATACCGTCTTCTTCCCTGCCCTGTATACTCTCTGAGAGCAGCTTCCTGTTTCTGTAATACACTACAGGCTACTTTAACCTCTCTTTAAAAATAAATTCGATTATAACTTATCTTTATATTATTTTTTTAAAGATACAACATAATACGAACATGCGTTTTACGAATAAAATTGAACTGTCATGACATTCCAGCCAGTTCATTTGTTTTTTCTTATTAAAGTTACAATATGCTTGATTATAGAAATTCTTGTGGATATAGTATATTACGCACCAAGGGTGAGAAAGAACTGGCGAGTCCATAGCACGTGTAATTTGCCACCCGAGCCGAAGGCGAGGGTGGCAAATACGTGCTATGGGTTCGATATTTTCCCTCCCTTGGGCGGTATACTATTTTTCTGATGTTTACAATTTGTGTATTTGTCTTTATCTTTATTATCTTTAAAATATTTTGGTTGAAGTTTTTATCTACCCTTAAAACAAGTGAATTTCAAAATTTTTTTTCGAGTAATTATTCAATTTTTATTTCTTATGTCATGTTGAATCTCGATTGCGATCTCAACCTCAAACAAAGTTATCGAAAATGTTTGAAATTGTGTTTAAATAGGCATCGTAAACATGGCGGGTCAGTGCGACGGGGGTTTCTGCTTTTGATTAATTGTGACACACAAACATAACTACTATTAACATAAACTTTTTTTAAGTGGCATTAGGAAATTGAAAGTTCATCGTCTCATCTACGTATGTCTTATTCCATGCAGTCCTGTCTTTTGCGCTGTCTCCTTCCATAGTGTACTTTATCTCCCGATTATAATCAATATTTTGAAGAACGTTTAAACTGTTATTAATAATCAAGGGACTATTATCAAAACAGAAAGAAGATAAATAATAAACAATTAAATATCGGAACTTTATAATATGCGGTGTACTTATAAAATGCTCTTATGACATAAACTTTTCCATTTATATGTCAACAGCTGAGAGGAACAACCGCTTATCTCAGCGCCAGGCTAAGAAACCACCTATCTCAGCGCCCGGCTAAGAAACCGCCTATCTCAGCGTCCGGCTAAGAAACCACCTATCTCAGGCGCGTTTTTTTCCTCAAATTTTGTAGTGTCAGCCCTGCAAGACTTTAAAATACGTTTTCTGCAAAATCTAAGAGGTTAAAAAATACACAAAAAATTGGAGTGACTCTTAGTTATTAGCTGCTTTGTATGATATAAAAATTTTTCTACAATATTGTCATTTTTTGGGACTTTTGAAAATTGTCTTCATATCGGTAAGCTATATATATATATA
>UCOJ01000106.1:0-212142 GCA_900474305.1 Cecidostiba fungosa | reverse complement strand
CTCGAGAACTATGTATATATCTATATACAGATTTACCGGGAGCAAAGAGCAGCAGGGAATACAACAACCGCAAGAGCAATTTACAAGGCAAAGGGCATACTGATTGATCGATAAATTTTAAACGCGCCCCCGACAACAAATGCACCGCGTAATTGCAGCGGCTTCAACGCCATAGAGCTTAATCTCTTTCGCCTTTGGGTCTAGCATTTGTCCCTCTCACATCCGTTGTTTGGCCCTCCGAGTAGTACAGAGTAGAGAAGAGAATCCCGTGCGCGCGCGCGAGAGAGCCCGGCGGTTTGGGAAATCCGCCAGTAAAACGAACTAAAATATTGGCCCACTCGTCTGGGAGGAAAAGGGAGAGCCGCCGCTGCCGTGTGCGGTGGCAGAAGCGTCTCCTCTCTATACTCTTGCTCGAGAGCTATATAGAATGAGGGATAACGACGACGAGGAGCAGCCGGCGGAGGCGCCGATAGTTGTGCACAGAGAGGAAGGGGAGACTTGATCGATGCCTCGTATATCGTCGTGTGTGTGTGTGTACGTTATATAACTTGGCTGAATTCCGGGCGACACGTGTTGTAGCTTCGGCGTGCACATGCGGGGGCTAATCTAGTAAATGCCGGAGATCGCGATGCGCGCGTGTCTGTGCGGGGAAATTCGCTGCTGAATAAAATGATAATCCGTCGCAGTAGAGAGAGAGAGAGAGAGAGAGAGACTGAGTTATGGCGGTGGATTTCTTCTGATTGCGTGCGGTGCGCGAGGAGAGATAGTCTACGCGATTTGATGCATTGCCCGGACGGGAGGAATTATTGAAAGGAATTCTTGGGGGCCATATACTCTCTCTCTCTCTGCGCCTAATGCGAGGGGATTTTTCTTCTTGGCTCGCAGACGAGAGATTTTCTCTGATTGCGCTCGTTCTTATGCGCCCACGATCTCTACTGATGATTATGATGATGATCGTGCGAAATTGTTATTTTGTTTTCGGGAAAAGTTTTGCCGGTTATTCGAACAGTTACTCATGTTTAGTGTATATTATACACACACTTATCGAAAAAATAAGGCAATTGAATTTCGCTGCTCGAACTTGTTCTGCATTTTATCCTCTTGTATACACACTCGTCCGTATTCTTTGGTCGGATTCATCAAGCAGTATAAACACCTTGTTAATCCAATTTTATGCCTAGAGCACTCGAAAGGCTGTCTCTCTCTCTCTCTCTGTTGTCGAGTGTATAACGAGATGCTCGACGGACTAGCAAATTGATTTTAAATTGACTCTTTGACTGTTTACCCAATCTCATCAATTAATGCCGCTATAATGCTAAATTCGTTTTCCTTTCAATTCGCTACGATTCTTCGGTATATAGCATATCGTATTATCTTTTTCGTAAATATATGCAACGTATATAGAAAATTGATTCGCCCGTCTCAAACGTTCTATATATACTATATATATATATACTTTGCTGCAGGATTCCATGAGATTGATGTGCTATTTTTAAAACGACTTAGGTTTTACGCTCGACTTTTACAGGCCAAGTTCTAAAATAGTGCTGGTTATGGAGGCGCACGCGCTCTCGAGTGTCGGCGCGGAGTGTAAAACTTCTTTGAAAAAGTGATTTGACATTGATGGGCTTTTTAGCGCTATCGGTTTTTCATACGCGCCCTTTACGAACGTTTTTCGTCTCGAACGACGGCATTAAGATCGCTTTTTTTTCTTCCGACTGTATGCTTTGCTTATACAAAGGATCCTCGGTAATACAGTATATATAAGCTTATACGCTCGAGAATCATCATTATAAAAATAATACTCGCGCATATAACTTTTGTAACTCTTCAAGAAGACACTTAAACTTTGCCCATATACTTCAGGCAAAGAGCAAACTTTTTTTCTTCTCCTGTGCCTGAATGAATAAACGAAAAACGTGTTACAATTGCGGGCTAGATGTATAATTGCCAGCCCTCCGCAAAGTTTACATCGGCCACTCTCTCTCTCTCCGGTGCTTACTTATTACCGCGGAGTATCTTCCAAAATCGCGTAAAAAATTAATCTCGAACTCGTTACTCTAGGTAGCAGAAGAGAGAGGGAAAGTCGCATAAACGTTCCTCTCAGCCATAACGCGGGCGAGCGTTATTCTTTTAAAAAACAATAAAGAAAATTACGAGTCGGCCCTAAAAAGTGCGCGCACTCGCCGAAGCTAATTTCGCATGTGCGCTTTTACGAGGCTCAAATATTTTTACGATTCGCGCGCTGCAGAGAGTCTATGCGAAAGATAGAGTGAGCCGCTGCGCGTATTTATTTATACACAGAGCGTTTTAATGGATTTTCTAGCCTCTTCTTTGTTGAATATATATATAGGTATAACAGCCAGTGTATCTGCTTAAATATCGCGAGAGAATAAAGAGTAGAACCGGATGAAAAAAAGGTATAGGCGCAGTGTACACACCGTCATCGGGGAATCAAAAGAATAGTGTACGTCTGCGGAAAAGGCATTTATTTTTCAGTCTCATCGATTCGGCAAGACTGACTCTTGGAAAAAGTCGAGGCTTTTTAGGGGGTGCTTTGAGCGCAAAGCGAGCGAGAGAGGAGCGCAAAAAAGGAATAAAAATAAAATAGCGTAAAACAGCAGCAGCAGCGGGCCGGGCGCGTGCATAAAAAGCGCGGGAGGCTGCGAAAGTTCGAAAAGAACACGAGAGAAAAGTCGAAAGAAAGAGAGAGAGAGAGGGGCAGTGAAATAAATAGAGAGACTCAGTAGGGTTCAACTTCATGAACAAAACGAGAGAGAGAGAGAGCAAGCGGAAAAGAGAGCCGCTGCCTCGTGCGCGCTAAAGGGGGCGAAAGTGAGAGCTGAAAAAACTAAAAGTCAGCGACGACGATATATATATGTACCATATAGCCCCCATGTGTGTGTGTTATATGTATGATACGCGTATACAGCTAAGAGAGAGAGAGAGAGAGAGAGAGAGAGAGAGAGAGAGAGAGAGAGAGAAAGAGCGGCGAAACGAGCTAGACGAAGTAGAAGAGCTCGAGCTTGCGGCCGACAATGCCGCTCGCGGAAATATTGTTCGAGAGCTTCTACATAACTGCGACGCTATACTGTAGAGCGCCGGAGCACTCTCGAGTATACATATTCGCCGCGTCTCTCCGACATAACGATGCTTCGCTGCAGAATAATTTAATACGTAATTTCCGGAAATTTCGAGCTTTTCAACGAGAGCGAGTTTCGATGATGCTATTTATATGTGTATACGGTGGCTTAATTTTCAAAGGTTCGTTCTTTTTTATCTTCTTTGATGAATATAATTAGAAAATTTAGCCGCCGCAATGTTTTACTTTCGCGAGAGTGTGTGTATATGTGCAGTCTGTGTGTTATTCACCTTATTGCGCTTGAAATTAGTCGCATATGCGCGTGTGCAGTTGCGGCGAAATACCACTTATATTTCGAAAGCTACAACTTTCGAGGTAAAAGTCGTTATTTGTTGTAGCTCGAACTGAGCTATGTATACTCGTGTGTAACTTCTAAAAGCGTATACCAAAAGCTCGCGCAGCTCAAAGAACGTATTTTTTGTAAAGGATTTTTGAACGCTGATATTTTTGTATAATAACATAACCGATTCGACTGCGGCAAAGCTTTTGATGAAAAATTAAATTCAAATGAAGATGAGAGAAATCGGCAGATGAGTATAGTGTAATGAGTGCTCTCGACGCGAGATATTCCCTTTGAAAAAGCGCGCGAAACACGTCGGTCGAATGAAATTTCCTCTGGGCTGAAAGCCGTTTCACACACTCATCTCTCTCTCTCTCTCTCAAAAATTCAATTACCTTCAAAAAGGAAAAAAAATGTACAAATTGGGAAACCGACGTATCCGCGCTTGTGAGTCACGACAATAATGTACAGAATCTCATTTCGAGCGAGATAAGCGCTGAATTTACAGCCGGTAATTCGCTTTGAAAAAAAATCCTCTTATCGCCGACACCTCCGCAGAGCTTGCGTTAAAGAATTCATCGCGAGCTTTATGAAACATGCATATTAAAAAGCCGTCGTCGGCGGGCGGGGGGGGGGGGGGGGTAAAAGGAAGAGCGAATGAGAGAAGGCTCTTAACCGGGGGACACAGCACCTTCGTACAACACACACACTCGGAGTCGATAAAGTATGCGCCTGTGTGTATACTATATATGTATATATACGTATACGGCGAAAAGCTCTCTGCAGCATCAGCTCTGCGTACGCAGTTTTGGCTACTGCTGATGCAGGCGTGTGAGCGGATATCTCTCTACAACTCTCGGAGCTTTTGACTATACTATGACGCGGCAGACGCGCTTTTTACCAAACGTGTGTCTCTGTATATGTATATAGCTCGTTGTAGGTGGAAATTGAAAGAGCTTGTGTTGCAGCGCTTTGAATTAACGCTTTACGCGTTTCTCGTTTTCACGGAATGCTCCGGAGGATTTGGAGAAATGGAAAAGAGGATTCCAAGGCTTTTTTTTTAAATACCGAGAAAATCGAATCCGTATAGGGTCTGCATTTTAATCGCTCGTTAATTTTAATGTCTCGTCTATATAGTGAAAGCTTCAAACGAGAGAGAGACGAGAAGAAAAAAAGCTTCATACGAATCTAACGCAAACGAGCGCGCAGCTCAAACAAACCCGCAGCGAAGCGACGAAAGAAGAGCAAAAGAAAGAAAGAAGTAAAAAAAGGCGCAAAAGAAGAACCCGCGCGCAATACAAGTCGAGCAAATAGAATTATCTCTTCGTAAAACCGCGCGTTACGTTACAGCCCCGAATTAGCCTTACAGCCGTTCAGAACACCCTATATACTTAACGACACCACCAGCAGCAGTAGCAGCAGCTGCGCAACTCGTTGCCCGAGATAAAAGATCGCCGGCAGATAATTAGGCAGTTAAAAGGGGAAGCCTGGCTGCTGGCTACACTCTGCTGCGCGTCTTTGTATCGGAGTAGGATAGAAATCGAATTGCGCAAAACCACGCATTATATACGCCGCTCTCGGGATACAAACGCGTCCCTTGGGGCAGTAGTAGCGACCGGGATTAGAGATAGCCAAGATAAGTTTCGCGCGTAGAAGAGTATAGCGATTGTATACCTATACATACGGCTGCGGGACAGTATGGAGACCGAGAGAGCTTAGGAGGTGCAAGCGGTTACAGGTGCTGAGCGCGATTATGGCCGCGTTGTGTGTGTGTGTGTTTAGGAAGAGGACGCTCGTTATGGGAGGAAATTGTGAGTCATGCGGGTATATTTGAGTTTCGGACACGGGAAAGAGTTTTCGAGGAATTTATGTTTGTTTGTTCTTTTTTGAAATTATCGAGGATCATCGAATCCTCTCTTTAAAATCGGATATGTTGCGAAGCCTTTATTAAGCCCAAAATTTAAAATGTTATTCGATATAATTTAATACCTTTACTATATTCTTTCGATATGATTAGTAAAATGATTGTTTGATATGAATATATCGTTCTTTTCTAAGCTCAAAAATTAGAATCTCTTTTACAAACTCCAGCGCTTTGAAAAGTATATCTACTTATGTTTTTTAATTTTACTATATAGTTAAAGAAAAAAAAAATATAACCGAATGAAAAATTAGCAGCTTGTGTGCGAGATAAATTTTAATTGAAAGTTCAAACTCCACGTATACATATAGAAACAACTGATTGACTGATCGGATTAGGCGGATCACGCGCCGGGTATAAGTAAATACCTGTTCGGGAGAGTCGTCGTATCGCTGACGCATAGACCGATACTCTCCCGAACGCATCGAGAGCCGACATATATATCCGGGCCTTGAGCCCCTTATTTGGCTCCGGCCATCCGGAAAAGTACCGTAAATGACGCACGGAACTCTTTCCGCTCGCGGCTATTGCATTCAGGCGTCGTCTCTGATGCCGTCCGACACGTATTATAGATGAACATCGACGATTCTTTAATTATCCCCAAATTGGATTGTCGATGATGCCGTTAGATCGAGATGATAGTCTCGTGAAAGTGTTGGAGTATATAAGTATAGCTTAATAGGAAAAATCTTGCGCGGCGATCTCGACGTTCTTAAATTGAATTTTCATATGCATGGGATAAACGTATATAGTATAACGTATAATAGGATTTACACAAATGCATATGTCGAGAGTACTTGTAAAGTACATACGTAAATCTTCGCTTCGCAGAAATATAGAGATAAACATAATAGTATATAAAAGCGTTTTGCGAACATAATACAATATAACATCGAATGGGCTCTCTCGTCCTCTCTATCTTTCAATAACAAAAGCGTACGTCGAGTAATAAGCTTTGGATGTGTATCGAGAGCATAATAAAAAAAATCTGTCGAAAAAAGCGTGTAAAAAAAAGCACATAAACGTACATCACGCGCGCTCGCGCGAGAGAGAGAGAGCTATCAAGACAGCAGAAAGCGGCGCCGGGGCGAATCTCAATAAAATTTCAATTAAAACGCAGCAGCGAACAATGCCGGCTCGGAAACAAAGCTATGTATAGCTCGAGCTGCAGTACAGCGCGCGGAAATAAAGCATCCGAACTTTTCTCACTTGCACTTGGATTCCCAGACACACACATAGAGAGAGCATTGTGCGCACTGCGTTCGAAAATCGATATTCCCTCTCTGCCTACTACTGTAACTATAAAAATAAAACTAAAAATCCGCAAGTCCCGGTCTATCGCGCGAAAAGCTCTCTATATCTCCCGTGTGTGTGCGCGCGCTCTGCAGACGCTATCAGCGTCGTCGCCCCTCTATCTCTCTCTCTCGCGTGTATATATATAAGTATATATATACGTATAGAATCTCTCCTCCGTTGAGAGAGAGGTGAGCGCGTGTTGGGACCATTGAGCGCGGTTGCCACGCGACTGGGAAAAGCTCGGGAGGAACCGGGTTATAGTATGTATATATATAAGGGACACACAAGGGCGCGCGCTCAATTTCGCGTTTTATATAAGACGTGGGGCTTTGAGTACCGGCGGGGGCCGATGCTCTCGTGTATGATTTTTACAATCTTATCTCGGCCCGATCCCCGTGCCTTAATGCCACTTCTTGTTCCTCCGAGGATGCATAAATTCGAGGCTTATTTTTTCTCTTTCTCTCTCTCGTACGCTCGGCTATGCGTCGATAGGAGATTTATACGTCAGGTGCGCGATGGGTATATAGAGAGAGAGAGAGAGAGCGGATGTACGAGATAATTTTGAAAATGGAACGCTACTTTATATGATAATTGAGGAAAAGCTTATTGTAGCAGCGCACTCGACGGATTTGCATATTGGAATCTCTCCCTCTTGCGCCTGACGTGTGCTACAGCCTTATCGCGGTATGGAGGATATAAAATTCGAGAGATTGCTGTGTATGTGTGTGTTTTAAAAATCGTGTATAATATACAATTATGCTTCCTACTCTACAAATCCAATAACAATCGCTCTTGTATGTATGACTCGCGCTAAAAAGCGTCGACTGTTTAATTAGTATGCCAAAGGCGACAGAGGCTGGGCCTTGAATTCTAGTTTCTGGCTGAATCGATGACAAACGCGTCATGCGCGCGCGAATTTCCTCCTAAATCAGCGTTTATTGCGCAAGAGCTCGCCCGACGAAAATTAATGCAGATACTCTTTCGGCGAAGACTATAATTGAAGAGCGCAGCGTGCGGTGTATACTGCAAGTGAAAATGGTGAAATGTGCGCGAGAAAGGTATCTATTATTTTTTACGCGGCGTTATGATGTTTTACTGGCGCATAGAGATTTTTCAATTTTTCGCCCTTCGCGCCCTGTGAATGGATTCATTCGTTCTCGTATGTAATAGTGGCGCATCGTTAGTTTTAGTTTTTCTCTTTTCAAACCTTTGCAGCTGCAAAAAAAATTATAACGGAAATATTCGACGAAACACGTATCAAAGAAAAACTCTTCTTTGAAAGTAGCTTGTATTACGTACAAAAAAGCACGCAATATTAACACAGACTATATTATAGCGTGATGTGCTCGAGCTTGACTCGACGCTATACTATAATGCAATATACACCCTGTGGAATTTGCGATAAGCGCGTGTAGTCCGTCATACCCGAAGCGCGCGACTTCGCTCATTGAAAAAGGCAATTAGCATCCATTAGAGTGGCAAAAGAAAGCCGCGCGAGCCGCTTCTATTTACATAAAAATCGAGTCCGAGTATTATTTGCCGGATGAATCGAGGTAATTAAAAGCCACTAATATAGCCAGCATGAATATTCATTGCTAATTTGCCGCAGAGCGTGCGCCCCGGCCCAGCTGTATATTATGCAGTATATAGATATATATATAGAAGCGCACAGATGGATGCAAAAGAGAGGAGCGCGAAAGTGTCCCCGGCGCCATTTGGTCATTGAATGAGACGTCATTATTTTATTAAAATGAGATCTACTTAATGCAAAAGACAGCCGGTATAAAATGCTCCTCTTATAGCGGTGTCGTCGTTGCGCGCTTTTACCTGCCCGTATTATAATGTGCTGGACCTTGATTACTGCGGCGAATAATCGCGTATCTCGTTATTGATAATTTGCTGGTATAGGTACATCCTAACGCTGATTAAAAATTAACAGAAGCTCGGGAAATTCGCCGAGTTTTTGAGCAAACCCGCACATTTACACGTATTATATATTGTATGATAATGGAGAATCGGAATATAACAGCGTGTAAAAAGAGGCGGGATATATATGTATATTGCATTATCATCAACGGCCTATAAATAATTAAAGTCTATTTACATTTGGTCCGGAGGGGGTTGCCAAGTAATTAATTGACATCGTTACGATTTTACAAGCGTATACGCGGCGCGCGAATTGAATTTTAAGTCTCTCGAAGCTTTCCATATATTTCACGGATTATACGCTCGGATGTGTATACATATTTTTTCATCGCCGACCTTATCGTGCTTTATTATCACATATACACGGAAATACCGGCAGTCGAGGTAGGTAAAAAAAAAGAGAAAAATTATCAGGTAACTGATAAGATGCGCGCGCGCGCGAGCGGCTTAATTAACTCCGAGGAAAAACTTAATTCTGTTTCAAGGATATCTAAAAGCAGGAAGATTTTCCTTGAACGCGAAGAGCTTTTTCAATTAACTCCCGCCTTCGAAGTTATGTCTCAAGTGCAGAATATCCCGCGGAATATTTTCTCCGGCGAGCAAAGCCAAAGGCCTGTGAAAAACTTTACTTTAATCAACTATCTCTCCTCTTCCGCGCGTGGCGATGCCTCTCCTTTTTTTCAAGCCTGTTTCTCCGAAGCATCTCGGAATAATCATCAAGCGAATTTACAGGCTCTAAACTTACGTGTCGATGAAAAGCTCCTCCTCCTCCTCGATTCACCTGCAACAAAAATAAAGAACGTCGCGATTAAAAATACAGTATATTAAATATATGCATATATCGATCGAAGCGAATTCACACTCGACAATAAAGCCGCTGTGTATATAATACAGGCATGAATAAACACAAACACACCCGCGCCTCTTCCAAATCACCGACTAACTTTGCGTTTCATAATATCGCCCACTCGAGGATTTATACCGGCCAGAGAGAATCAAATCGGGCTCTCTCTCTCTCTCTCTCTCACGGATCAGCGAGCAATAATTTCACAGCTCGACGGTATAACACGCGGCCCTGCAATTTGTCACGCGCTAATAAAGATCGCGTGCAGCTGATCACTCGAGTAATTCCAACTCTTTGCCTGCACACACAGACACCCTATGCGCTTTTCGCACTTTCCGATTGGAAAATTTCTATATAGCTGCTGCACAGCACAACAGACACTCGAGAGGAGTCACATGTGCGCCGCACCTTATACTCGACCCTAATTCCCTCGTCGCTATGCGCGTGTCGGCTTGACGCCCCGGATTAGGGATATTAAACGCTAATTTTTTTTTTCACCCGTACATCTGTCGCGTCAGTCACACACTCTTTAGTCCCCCGTTCTCATCCTCGAAGCTATACTTGTATTCCATTACGCTGCTGCTGCTGCTGCGCATTTGTCTTGCTTTTTTACGCTCGACGCTTATTTTTGCCTCTGATGCGATATGCTCGTCTCGTCGTCCCCGTATTATATATATTTGTTATTCATTAGTCCCCCTCCTCCGTCGTTTTGTTGTTTTTTTTTTATTTCTTTGCCTCGAGTTTTTTGTCCGGACGAAATAAGCGTGGTCTACTTTATAAACGCGGTGCTTAAAACAAATGTTTGTTTGGCGCTGTAAAAAATCGTGTTGGGTTGAGAGTAATGACGCCGCGTTAAATTACTTCCAAATACACGGTTTTCCGGATATAATAGTAATTATATTTCACCACGCCGGACGAAGCTTGATCGATTTCAACGAGCAATAAAGTGTCTTGTTTATATAAATGCATTGAAATATATTTGATTGAGAAATTGCTTGAAAATTCAGATTACAAATATACGTATGTAACAGCGCGTTGAAATGAAAACAGCAAGGTTATTTTTTAAGAATTCGCACCGCGACGCGTTTATATTATACATGTATATGAGCAATTACGGGCTAGATTGTATATTCTAATATATTATAGCCTAAATTTGTTTTGCGGAACATGTCGTGTCTAGCAACAATGCTTCGTGCTTGAGTTATTACCGGCAAATACACACAGACAGCGTCGCAGCAGCAACAACATTAATCTCTCATTTCAGCCTCTCACCGTGAGCGCGAATAAATTAATGCAGAGCCGACAATAATTAAGCGAAAAATCGCGACACAGCCGAATCGAGCGCTGGAATAATTAATAAAACGAGAGCCGCGCGCGCTACGTTATCAAAGGGGAATAAGCATCTCGCAGTATCCCTTTTAGCGCTGCTGTATCCTTTCGACCGTCGCGTTAAAAATTCACCAGTATTATAGCATATAGGTATATACCATACTTTAGAGCTCCCTGAGACACACAATATATGTATATATATCTCGAGGTTCTCTGATCATATAGCTTATAATATAGAGACGCGCATCATATAGAATAATAATAAGCATCATTAAAGGCATTAACGACAGCAGCGCTGCGGTAACGCGCTCGGAGTAGTGCAGGCCACTCCGTCATGCGCTACCTGCTCCAGTGACCCTCTCTAATACACTATATATACACATATAGGCGGCTTATTCCTTTGTTTTCCCGCGGGGGCCTCTCCATCCTCGTTATATTTTCTTGCCGCCGCAAAAGCGCCAACTTGTGATTCCGCAAGGGTGCATCTGTATATATGGATGATGGCCGCGACCGCACCAGTCCCGCAAGGGATATATACGCGAGAGCTATATCGAACGCCCGGGGCAATAAGACATCAGGAGTCGCGAGTGAAACTTTGCGCCAAGTTTAAAAAGAGTTTTGGAAAGTTGGACGGTGCTCGGAAAATAAAGTGTGTGTCTTCTTTTCTTTTTATATGTATAGTATAATATATATATATATGTATTAATTTCTCGCTTCGATAAATTATACTGCGATGGTCACATATTATGCGATGCGAGATAAAATATTATAATTGCTGAAATTTCGTTGGATAACAATATTCGTGAAATAAAATTTGGAAAACAATTTGTATAAATCTATATGCATTTATGCGTTGTGTATCCAACGGCTTCATGAATACAGGCCGCGAACGTATTGTTTTTTCACTCAACGGGGATGATTTCGGTCGACTATATTATAACATATATATATGGCCGTCTATGTGTTTTATATATATATGCGCTATATACACACTGCAAAGCGAATATAGCGGCCAAGCATTGTGCCTCTGTTTTTGTTGCTTTTGATTTAATGAGCTTTTGTGACTGTGCCGCATCCATTTGCGGGGGGATTGAAAAAATATTGTATAGATACAGAGATTACGTACGAAAATTCCATCGTGATATATACGCTGGCCTGTTTGAATTTCGGTTTTTTGCAATACTTGAATACATTAGTGTACAGGCTGTCGTTATTGAACCCGCGATCGATAAGTTGGAGTACAAGTCAATTCCTACAGTTTGTAAAATATCGTTTATATAATTCGATAAAAATTTTATAACCGCGGTTCCCTTTAATTTATTCGACATTTTTAAATATAGGTATATGTGTAAATAACGTAGGATAATTGAAAATGCGCATTGGGTGAGAATTGTATGAATTATCAATTGTTTCGAAACGTACAAACAGAAATATCAAATTTGCGTGTTGTACAAATTATAATGAGCATAATTTTGGTAAATTAGGACGGAAATGTAAGTAGGTTAAATATGCATTAAATTAAGCATGCAAACTTGATGCCCGCCGAATTTCGTAGACGAGATTAAAAATCTCGCTTCAACAAAAAATTTCCGTTTTTCGGCAGCTAACAAAATATTCGGCCAATTTTCATTAATTATTGTTTAAAACTAACCAGAGGCGACGTCATTTTACAACGAAAAATCTGGAGAATCAACAACACATATCTCGCAGCATTCAACACTTTCAAGAATCTCTGAAAATTAGCCCGAATATCCATTAAAACCCGCATAAGTCGTCTCCGAAAATTCAAAAGAGAAGCCACATCACGAGGATCCTCGTTAATGCCGGGGCGTGGTGAGCTACACATCAGCTCACCTTTTCGCAATCGGAAGTCCCATCCCGTGAGAATCGCAGCCGTAGAAACGAAATCCGACGAAGTCCTATTATACTCGTCGAAAACCCTTCTTTTTTTGTCTCGCAACGAGCTCCTCGTCTTTTTAGCCATTCATAGTTAAGTCCTTTAAAGCGTATATATGTATACAGCGAGTATACGAAAGAGAAAGAGAGAGCGAAATTCGGAAGCTACAATGCGGTCATTCGATACCCGCCAGACCGAGAGAGAGAGCTGCGCGTCTCCGAGAGTGAGACGCGAGGACGATGGGGCTGATCACGACGAGGGGGACACTTAGGTAAATTGAAACCCACGCTCGAAAGACGATGCGCGCAGCAGCAGCAGCAGCGCTTTGAGATCGACTCCTACACGAGGCCAGACAGGTTCCTCACAGTTATATCCTCGGTGCGGAAAAATTTCGATGGCTTCGATTACTCCGATGCTAGTGTATTTTATACCTGCAAGGTCAGGATTTTTTTTTATCTTAAAAATATATTAGCTTAGTATCCTTTTTTGCTTATAACGACGACGCGAGAGTGGAACTCAAGAAAGCTAATAACAATAAACTAGTTTACTTTATTGTACGTGCAGCATTTTTTGGGCGTGATTCAGCTTGGAAGAGAGGCAGTTTAGATAGAGGTTGAAAATGAAAAAAAAAAAAATGTTCGTACAATCTTTACGGTTTTTCTACAAATGGTGGTGCGGCGTTTTATCGACGTGTATGTAAGAATTAGATAACGACGAGAGAAAGAAAGGTAACGAGAGCCAAACCGAAAGAGAGAAAACAGAGGGTTAGCGCCGAGAGCGAGTGAAACGTATATAGAGACCGGAGATTAGGTAATCCGAACGAGAGCACTTGAAAGGGAGAGAGAGAAAGCTTTAGCGAAACGTGATGCGCGTATGAAAGGATCATCGCTGAAATAATGACAGGACTGCGAAAACACGCGGAATACGAGAACTTTCTGTCACGGATTATCCCGTGTGTGTGTTTCCTCGCTATTATTTATCTCTTTTTTTTTAAATCACTGGTAGAAACGTGACTAATTTTCGAGTTAATAACGTCACACCGGCATTATTCTACGTTGTTGAAGATAAAAATTCAATCTTTTTTCATTAGAGTATATTCTAATGTCAATAATTGAACATATGACCATAATTATAAATATTATTTTTGGCCGCAAATGCTTCCATGTTTAATTTTCTAGAAGGGATTTTCGCTCGCAAAGCGCCTTAAAAGGTTTTCAAAAATAATTAATCCCGCCTTTTCAACTGACGCTCGCCTATATACAGCGGGAAAAAGCGAAACTAATAATATAAATATATATGCATTCGCGCGATGGTAAAGAGGTTCGAGGAAAAGGCCATTTATCTACGTGAATGCAATTTTTTTTGCCCCAAACTGTAAACAGCAGTAGTAGTAAAATATTCAACGCGGCCTTTTTAAAATTCAAGCGCGGCCCCGTATTTTTCAAACTACGACCAAAGAAGTCAGAGAAATGGTAGGTATATACACACCGCGCGAGAGACAGAGAAAGCCGGCGCATAACGAAGCGCGCCTTTTGAAGCTCTCCTATGCTCTCTCTCTCTAAATCCAGCTCCGACCTTAAATAAGCCGCAAGAGAGAGAGAGAGAGAGAGAGAGAGAGAGAAAAAGTATACTCACCGGAAAAATCGCGTTGTAAAATTCTCGATTAATCTTCCGGGATATATATAAAGGGCTCAGTGTAAGAGAAAGGCACAAAGGTAAACCAGGCTATATACTCTCTTCCTAATAAGACGATATTCGCCAGAAGGCGGCAGTGGCTCCTCGAATAAGGAGAGAGAGAAAAAAGTAAGTAGCTGGAATAAAGGGGAAAAAATCAACGAGAGCCCCCGTGTATATATACTTCTCGAGAGCGCGCGAGAGACAGAGCAAATTAAGGTTATTGCCGAAAAGAAGGAGAGAGAGAGCCGCGCACTGCGAGGGAGGAATATATAGTGTATTAAAGAGGGAGTAGCTCGATGTGTATATACACGGGGAAGAAAAGCAGACGTTCTCGGGCCAGTCGCTAGATAATAAGCTGCGCTTTGCTCTTCTCGAAGGAGCGTCGAATATGTATGGAAAAGCCGTGTGTATATGCTTGGAGGTTATAGACGTCGCACGCACATACATACACCTGAGACTCTCTCCCCTATAACGTAAGAATCTTACGAGATCGACGTGCGAGCATACATATGCATGCGCACAACTATATATAATAGGAGAGATGTGTGTGTTCTGCTCTCGTGCGGTGTATACCTACCGGATTTTACTGCGGAAAATCATCGGAGTAAGAACGAGCTTTTTCGTTTCTTTCTTACTTTATCTCACGACACGTTTAGATCGAAATGTAAAAATTATTGAAAAACTTTATTCGTCGTACATATTTAACTGCAGCTTGTATAGCTAAATTCGCTATTATTCCTTCGTTTCCCGTTCTCGCGAATAGTCGCTCCCTTTCTCGCTCGTGTATACATACTATATATATATAATATTCCAGCCCCTCGAGTCGCCGAATTCGCAGGGAGAGCGTATATAATAGCTTGTAAGTCTTAAGAAGGCGCCGGCACGCGCGGCATATGTCGCATTATGCATGCTAAGGACTCGGTGTGTAGCGCAAGGAAAATTTATGCACTTTTCCGCTTGTTTCTTTATACATATGCAACGGCTTTCCACTACTGTATTATGTATGTACCAGTATAGTGTCATCTACCCCGCTATATCCTTCTGTCCTTTTCGATTTTCAGCTAAAAGCTATACGACATCAACGTCTGCAGGCTATATACTTATGAGATACCGCGCTATCTAAATAGAGAGAGAGTCTAATACTTATCGGTGAATGTAAGAGTGGTAAGATTGCAGCCTGTGGGGAGAGAAGAATTCTGTCGATAGCTCTGACGTGGCCAGCACAGCTGTCGATGAGGTGAAATGACGCTCGCGGTCGTTATTTTACAACGCACACAATGGATATAGTATATCCGGTATAAATAATTTACGATATGTATAAGGCTCCTTTTTGAAAGCCTCTCTCTCGCTGTGTATGTATATATTTCATCGTCTTCGTTGACTCAAAAAATAAAGTAGAGAACGTTTACGCACTTCTTCTACTTCTAACAAAGCTTTAAAACGTAAATAAATGTATAGGAGACGAGAGCAGTAAAAACTACAACAAGGAAAAGCCGGCGCTCCGTATAATACACTTTCTTCATCAAGATTAGGTCGAGCTCTCGGCCGTAAAGCCCTATACTCTCTCTCTCTCTCTTGCAAGCTGTATCACGACCGGCGCCGCTTTCATCCGGTGAATCAGTTATCCCACGTCTCTCTCTCTCTTGTTTTTACCCGCATATAACACACGTCCCCCCGGAGCTAATCCCAATTTTATTTGCTCCCGCGGCTTTTTACGTATGCAAATGAAGAAGCGTTTCGTCGTAACGCGTCGCGTCATTATTCGCGCGCGCGCGCGGCGATTCCGCAGTAGAGAGGACAAGATTAAAGCCCTTTGAAAAGGCTCTCCCGACTATATATATATATACACTGCGCGTCGGGAGTCAAGAGGGGAGAGCTTCAAGCGCGACTGCATAATTATACTCGGAGCAATGCGTATACGTGTGTGTCTGATGTCGCGGTCCTTTATATATATGTATCTATACCGCTTTTTCCTTTACTCGCGCGGCGCTTTCATTGATACATCAGAGACACCTCTTTTATTCCCTTATATACTGTGGTGTGTCTTACGAGCGGCTTTTTTCGGGTATTTTAATTAACAGTATGGACTCGCAGCTTTTGAGCGATTTAACTTTCATTCGGTAAAAACATCAAGCACATTCCGCGCGGAAAAGCTGTATTTATATAAAAAATCGACTAAACACGCGCGCATACATTACACGGCGACATCAAAGAAAACCCGATAATTATGAACTCGTTGCGCAGAGCTTATCATCATCAGCAGCGTGTCTCTCTCTCTCGAATCTCGTTTGTCTCGACTTTTTCTCCCTCGCTTTTTTTGCATATATACACCTCAGCTCCGCGCTACTATTGTACGGCTCGTTTTCATTCATTCGCCGCATACATTACACGTATATACACCACCTCGTCGCGCGCGTCTGTGTGAAAGGGAAGGAGGGGAACACGCGACCCCCGTGAGAAGAAGTGAACTTGAACCCCGCACTCGCGCCACATCTTTATTGTTCGCGGCAAACAAAATTAAGGAAAATACCGCACCTGGCGCCGCATTGTTGCGCTTAATGAAGGCTCTTTATATATTGTACGCTCTCTCGCGCGCGCTTATTGCGGAAAAATCATCCATTGTGTGCGAGAGCTTTTTCTTTTTTTTGCCAAGCGAATTCCTGAAAGCGAAAGTAATTAACGACTCTGATGGACGTGTCGCTTATAATGTTTCGGCTTTGTCGAGCGCGGCAACAACGCGCACTTTTGTGTATATAACGAAATATGCGTAGAAGCGTTTATTCGCTGTGTGTTATATACCAAATACCTTCGTTCTCAGTGCTTTCGTATAGCGAACGAAGCGACGCTTAGTTTATCAAGAGTAGATTGCTTGTATAAAGGGGGGAGACTGAAAGAAAGTAAAAAGGAAAGCCTCGGCATTTTGTCAAGCGACAAACGGTATATAGTATATAGATCGAGTGAATCAATCTCGCGGATATCGGTCGAAATTTGTTAGCGATAAGGATCTACCGGGAAGGGACAACAGAAAAATGACTCGCGAAATCGACTTTCCCTTGGGTTATTCGGCGAACGATCGGCACCGATATAATATATTTCATCCAGTCGTATCGGCAAACAAGGTAATAGCCGCGACGGCTATATAGCATATACACGCACTACACACGCATCAAAAGGGGGAGAGTCAGTCGTGCGTGGGAATAAACATTTTTTCTCCTCGATCGAGCAGCGTTTAAGATCGCGGCGATAAGTGAGTAGTCGTCGTGCTCCGTGGGAGCATATATAGCGCTCGGCCGATTTTCCATATCTAAGGGTCAATGGGCCATTTATATCCGAAGGCGTAACGCGCCGCAATTCGATTCGCATCCTATACTCTCCCCCCTATATACGCACATACCCTATATATATAGATAGTCCCGCAGGAGGCAAGAGCTACTAGGGGGGGTCTTGATTCCCTCTCGTTAAGATAAGGAGAAGATAGAGGGGGCCGATACGGCGAGGAAAAGGAGTCGAGCGAAAAGTTTTCTAGAGCAGCCCTGACCTTCCAAGTTCCCAGCCGCCGGCACGCGATTCTTCTATATATAGTCACCGAAAAGTTTGCGGGGCGTCGTCGTTTTTTTCTTTTTCATTCTTCCAACGGTCGACACTCGACGCTAACTTCTTTAGACGCGGGAAATTAAGTTGCGTTTAGCCAACTTGTACTGATAGGTTTCTAAGTTTGGTCGGGCGCGAGATTGGCGATAGGTCGAGAACGATTTATCAGGAGGAGGCTTCCGTCGACTGACAGACGAGAGAGTAGACCGGGACGACGAACACAACTGCAGCTGCGCCTATACTGATGCGGCTTGTATCGATTCACTTACGCGCAGCTGCAGCTGTGAGCCAAGCGTTGAAAGAATGGGAGCTGGTCTGCTGTACTAATTCGCTTAATGAATTGGGATCTAACACGGAGGTGGCTGGCAAGTGAAGAGCTTTAACGCTCACGTTGTGTAATATATGTGTTTTTAGGGCTCTTTAGATCAGATCTCGAGATCACTCTTGTATTGCATACCGCTCTCGATTAGCCAAAAAATTATTAGGATTTGTCTTTTCAATTAATTTATCCACTTTAATGTTAGTGATGCTTTGAATAAAAAATTATACCTCTTACAGGACCCAGCATTAAACTGCATACACTATACACAGTATACTCTCTAAGCGCGCGCTTATCAAATTGACCGTGCGTAAATCCTCGAAATAGCTATATTATGTTCGGAAATGCACTCCTAATAAGATTTAATAAAATCCGCTTAATATAGGCGCGCGTGGAGCAACAAGCTGCAAGCTCTCGCGGGAACTTGACCCTAAAACGCGCCCCGCCAAATTCAAAACATTCCCCAACCCGCTCTGATGCTGATGCAGGACAGCTCCCAAGGCCAACTTCAACGTATTAGGTATACACATGCAAAGTGTATATACTATACGTAGTGGAGTATCGAACGGACCTTATCGGCGCACGTCAAGGTTTTCTCCTTTAGGCGTTAATTCCACAACCCCCTGAAAATAAGGCGATTCACTTTCTCGACGCCTGATACGTGTTTTACTTCTTATATACGATTACAAGCAGTTACGTTCGTGCGAACTGAAAGAAATAATTTCACGCACGATGACCTCGAGATTATTATTCATCTTTCTGTCCTCGCCCTTAGACTTATTTCGTCGCTTATTATTTACACGAATAAACGAATATTACATACGAATAAGGCACAGTTTTTATACGTGCGTGCCAGCGCGACTTTGAAAAAAGCCCGCGTAATTTCACAAACACATAACGAGAAATCAATGCGTCCTCGCGGGAAGCGAAGCTGCGATAATAATCTGCGGTATGCCATAGTGGAAAACCTCGAGATTAATAAAGTACGGCTTTGACGCGAGTCGAAAAAGAAGAAGAGGGAGTCGAAAGAGAGGAAAAAGCTTTACAGCGCGCAGCCCTTATTGAAGTCGCGAAAAAGCAATCGACTCGACGACTGAAACTTCAATCGGGAAGGCAATCGACGCTCTCTCTCTCTCTTTCTGCAGCAGTCCTCGTGTCAGCGCATTAGTCCGATACAATTTCGACAGTATAGAGGCTACCCTATATAGAGTCCAGCGCATCTCCGGGTATACTGCTCGGAAAAATAACGCTCGGACGGTCTCGTCGATCGATTAAACGTCGCTGCGGCGCGCAACGTAGTACGTGCGCTGCCGCTCGAATAAGTTAAATAAGCTCAGGATAGGAGAACGTACGTCCACTGCAGCGCTTCGTTTCGCTCTATATACACACACACACATACACACACTCTGTATACCTATATATACAAGAGAGAAAGAGAGAGAGAGAAACGCAGAAGCTGCTGCGGCTAAGCGTCAGCCGGACGATACGATCAAATATAGCGAAATGAGTGTTTGCTCGCGCGAGCGAAGAAATATCCAGTGGACCGGCTCCCGTCAGAGCGGAGATTGTGCGCTATCGACCTTTTCGACCTCCTCTGTGTGTGTGCTACTACTGCAGAGCACGAGAGCCAGTCTTTTCCTTCGCGCGCATTTTTATTTAGCTTATACTTTCTCGCTATACCACACCGCCGCTGATGCAGTGTATTATATGTAAACCAGCGCGCGGCTAAATATTCATGAGTATACAGCAGCGCGATGTATTTAGATTTTTATTCAATTTTCGCCGTATATACTGTGTTAATATACTGGTATTTTTTTTTTTTTTTTTAATAATAATATACATAGAGAGCGAGCGATTTTATAATTTTTCGCTCGAGGAGATGCGCTTTATGTACTCGTCGACGCATTTATAGAAGTGAAGGACTACTGCAGCTTGCGCGAATTCGAATAGCGGTCCAATAAATCGACTGATTTGACGGGGATGTATTCAGACTACCTTATATATATATAATACGGGGGAGAATATGGAAAAGGATTCCTCGATGCTGCTGCTGCTGCTATATGTGTACGGACGATTCAATGCTGCCGCGAGGACTATCTCCGAGATTTTCTATGAACGAATAGAAGAGGAATTCATAGGGGAGCCGGATTTTCTTTTTTAATTTTCCGTTATGCCATTTTTCAAGCGCTTACTCTTCTGTGTACTCGAACAATTTATTAGATTGAAGAGGAAAAACTGCAAGTTTCTCTCATCTCTTTCTTGCAGGTATATACCTATATAATATCGAAAAATACGAAAAGATAGCAAATTCAACGTATATAAATAAAATACCGCGAGAGAGAGAGAGAGCGCGCTGTTTTCTTTCAATCAAGCTTATAAACGCGTATGGCAAAGAGAAAAACTATGCTATATATAATACGGTTCCATCGAATAAAGCAGTATATAGTAGGATTTGTCAATATTTCTACGTACACACACACACACACACACGAGAGCTCTCAAAGTAAAGTTTTTCCCGCGCTGAAAAATTCAACCTTCCTTTTATACCGCTTTTTCAAAGTTAATATACGCGCGTAACCATATACGCTTCGTTTCGCTCCGCAGCTGTTATGTATATATATTTTTTCCAGTCAGCAAATCCGTTTGCACGATATTCGCGGTCCGAAACACGCGAAATGCCGCGCACTCCTATTCCTCCGGTGGCTTAAGCTTAATTGTTGCTCTGGTGCGCGTATATAGACACATACACACATGTATACAGTTTTCCCGTGAGGGTCGTCCGAAATAGCGGCCGCTCCCAAAACGAATCGAGATGTCGAAAAGGCGATTTTCGGATATTTCACAGCGCGCGCGCGTTACAGTTTGCGTGCGTTCCATTTTTCCGAGTGACTCGCGTTATACTCTCTCGACAAATGTGTTGCGGCGTTATTGTATAGCCTTCTGGATATTGTCGTTGCGAGCCAATAGGTTGCGTTTTTCATCGAAATGTAATGAAAAATGTTGTTGCTATTCTCGACCTGCGCTTGCGGTGTGTTATATTTCTTTATACGCGTGGGGGAATAATGATGATTGAGTGTTTAAAATCGGTGGGTTATATAAATATAAATCTGACGTTCGCGTGTGAGGTTCGAGGTTTTTTCTCTCCTTTTTTTTTATCGATCATCCAAAGTACAGCGAGAAAACGAATGACCATTATATAAAGAGCGCGAGCTAATGAAAAGAGCCAACGCTACATTTATACCGAAAGTGAAAAACACCGCGGCATCGATCGACTTTCGAAATCCGATTATGTATAATAATTTTACTGGTAAAATAAGTCAATAGCATTACGGATAATCCCAGCATCATTTGGCAAACAAAAAAATAAGCAGCTGCGAAAAAAAACCGTGACGGAGAAACAAATTCCGTATAGCTACTAAAAGTGTAAGTAAACTCCCAGGGCTGTATAGTCGAGCTCTAAACAAACTATTAAAGACACTTAAAGCGTAAACCGATTAGCCATCAGGAGGTATTATTCGGCTCAGCAGGGAAGCCGCGCGGGCGCTCTGCACGGCAGCTTGAAAAATAAAGTTTTCGAGAAATCGAAACACATAACGCAGTAGCAGCCGCTGCTACGCAGCCGGAAACGCGATCCGAAAACTTTCCTCCTGCCGTATAGTCAGGTATATATAGTATTACTATAGCATAGTCACCGCGGCAAACGAGAAAAGAAGCGCAATGGACCGGTCGGCTATATGTATGCTACTGCTCGAGAGGGTCGAAATTTCAGCTCAAAAACCAAGCCACGTAGAAACAAAGGCGGAACCTTCCTCTCTCTCTCTCTCTTTCTCCTGTGCGTCAAAAGCTGAAAAGGCTCTCTTCCACTCGACGCTGTAGTAGACGAAAAATAGGAAGCCTCGACGATATAGCAAGTACGCCGGAGAGTAAAGAAGAAGTAGAAGGGTATTACACGCGGAATAGGAAGAGCAGTAGTAGTGGGCGGTCACGTGTATGCATATATACATGGAAACTTCTCTGTATACAGTCTACTTGCGGAATAGTGTATATAGCGGTTTCACACCTGTCCCGAGCTTATATACGTTTTACGGGGATTAAATCAGCCAATGATGCGCCCGCCGTGGGTTTATATCACCGACAGACGCGCAGAGCCTGGAAAAGGTATAGAAGATGAGAGCGGGGGAAGGAAAAAAAAATAAGAGGGGTGCTGGCGCTTTTTTTCCACGCCAACGATATATATACCTATTATTCTTTTGTTTGGCGCGCGCCGGTATTTTTCTTTTCCCTTGCGGTATAACGTTTGTTTTTCCTGGATAATGTGCTTATGCGCATCGAGCTTCGTAAACAAAAACGAGATAATTTGTTGCTTTATGGACGCGCTGCTCTGTATATATGTGTGTGTGTGTGTGTATCAACACAGAACGCAGAGGATGAAGTTTGACGGTGCAGGGAGTAGGAGAAAAAATTGTTTAAGCGAGACGTGCAACTTTGTTTTTTATCCAAGTTGCGCAGCAGAGAACTCTCTCTTTCTCGCCGCTGTGATGTATAGGGCAGTAGAAAAAATAAAAGCCTTAATTGCAGAACTGCCGAGAGGGCAAAGAAACATAAACTTCTCGGCTGGTCGAGTGATAAGTTTAAATCGAGTATAAAGTTGGAATTATTGCTGCGCAGCTCTCACTCTCTCTTTCTCTCTCTCTCTCGTCTCTGGAAACAGAACTCGTGGTTATTTTCGAGGCAGTGTTTTTATTAAAAGAGAAAAAAATGTTCCTGCAGAGCTGCAGTCGGTATTATATGCGTGTCACACAAAGAAAAGAGACGGAACGAATTAAGAAACATATGTATAACGAGAGCGATAAACACTAGTAGAGGCTGTCGAGAAATGAAAATTGAAGTGTTGATGCGACTATAAAAAAAAAACTCAAACATCGAGTTTTTCTGCAGCGACACGAGACATCAGAGAAGACGATTTTAAATCACCGCGACGCTATATAGCTCTCCCTCCGACCGCGATACAAATAACCCATCGCGTTCTAACAAATCACCTCGCTTACATATACCCCCACTTCACATCGAAGAAGAAGAAGAATAAAAAACCGCGCGCTGCACAAAGAAGTTAAAAATCTCAAAATACCGCGAGAGAGAGAGAGAGATACCGCGGCAGCGGCTCAAAGTATCAGGTAGGACCGATCTAGAAGAAGAAAAAGGTATAGGCCTATACACAGCGAGAGAATCTAGAAAAAGCAAGGAAACAGCTGCAGCAGCAGCAGCAGTCGACTTGTGCGATTCGCCGTACAGATAGAGCGGTTAGCTCGAGAAAGAGATGAGTATCTCTGAAAATAGGATCTCTCTCTTGGTGCATTGTGCCCTACTCCTCCTTGCGGTCCTATTTATATATAGTATACCGACGACAAGCTCGCAGTGCAGCCCCTCGTTTGCTACCGCTGCTTTTACGTATGTGTGTGCTCGTCGCGATTCTTCTATATACACCGCAAATGCCAATCAGGCACGCGCTGTATCCGCCCTGTACTTCCGCCAATTTTTTTTTTTTTCTCTTCCTTTTTCTTTCGCCGCTACTTTTGCTGCTTCTTCTTCTTGTTCGGAGTGCGAGGGACGAAGAAAAAAAAAGTTGTGGCGGAAGTGCTTTAGAAAGCCGGGGCTTATTGTGCATCAGGGGCTTTTCTTGCGGTTTTCCCTAATCTTTTGTGCCCGATGCGCGCCTGAGGCTGAAAGTATTGAATTAAAATTTCCTCGCTGATGGAGTCACGCGCCTTTATCGTTTTGTTACGAGAGGGAAAGAAATAACTCTCGCGATGCAGAATATTTATGTAATAATTTTATACCTATACGTATCGCTATTCCCGAGTTTTTATGGAAGAGACTCGAAAGGGAGAATAGTGTGTGTGTGTGTTTTTTTTACCAATACTTTAGTATCTATTTTCACAGTGTTTTTATTCAGTCTCAATACGTCACGGCGACGATGTATTCAGCCGCGCGCGAGTTTGTTTGTACAGTCAAGTTTTTTTTTTCCTACTTTGATAAAAAGCAACGGCTAAATATTGAAAAACTTGCGCGACGAGGAGAGAAAAGGAAGAAAGCAAACAACAACGAAAAGCTAAAACACAGCAGCAGGATGCGCCCGTTTTGAAAAATAAACTTGTATATAAGCAGCGCAATATATCAGAGTCGGTCGGCTTCTTTTCGAAAGCATCACATGCGCGGCTATTTTCGATCGGCTTATTTTGTGTATAAGTATATATATAGTGAAGAAAGCGAAGGATCGTGAGGCAACAACATTTATATATATAATACATTTCCAAACTGTGAACCGTCTCACTGCCATCGGAAGCACATAATATAATTGCCATTCGTTGTTATATATACATTTTGTTATAACCCAGCCTTTCTCGAACCCCATCAGAGATTTTTCTCTTCAATTTTTGCGACGTTTTCAATTTAAAGCAACGTCGGCCGTAAATAACGACGTTAAGCGATATCTTGGCGAATACAACGCGAGGATATTTCCCTAGACGTCTGGGCAAACAGAAAGAGAGAAGCAAAAATATACGCGCCGCGGAAGCCAAGAGAGAGAGAGCGTCATAACTCAGATGAGGATTAGCGATTAGCCGGATATAATCTTGGTAGCTGTGCAGCTTCTTATTTCGTTTTCACTCGAGCACGAGCTGTTTTACCAGCTAAAAAACATCGCGATATCGGTCATATTTCCGAGCTCGTTAAGGGAGAAAACAATAAAAGTATATACGGATATTCGTTGTTTAGTCATTTCGAGAGTTATAAGGACGAACAAAAGTATAGCAAACGAGCCTTAATGAAGGGAGGAAGGAAACTGTGCCGAGGAGAGAAGGGAGAAGAGAGATAACGCGAAACGAATACACGGAAAGTATATAAGAGATGAGATAGCGCGATAAGATTCCCTAATGAGTCGAAAGATACTGCCTATTCTTTGAGGACGTTGTGTCTTCATTAAGAAAACGACCAGGCAGAGTAGTCCACAATAATTATCAAACGCTTAATTGAAATCTAACGTGTACACGTCTCTCTTATTTCACTATTCCATGTATAATAATAATAATAATAACACCAAGCCGAGATTAATGACGCTTATTATTACTGAAATAAGCGATCGAAGGAAAACTTATATACCGGAAAATAAAATTCTCCTCGACTACTGCGTATAGAAGCTTTCTAAGAAGGTATACATTTTAAATATTAACCGACACGTATATTCTATTCGCGCGGCTCTATATTGCTCTCGATAATAGTTGCGCGCACAAAACGTCGCATGAAAAATTCATTCCTTTTTCCCTTTGCACACGCGAGATATATACTACCTCTCGCGGCCGCAATTACGAGCTCGCGCGCGCGCGATGTTGATTTAGACCGATCTATTATTCAAGTATATCATCGCAAGCGACCGCTTTATCTTCTTCCAATTAAAAGATAATTCAGTTAGATCCTATACCTATACGCGTAGCTGTCGCGACTATAAGTACACATCAGTATAGAGATATCTATAGCGTCTCGGTGGTCCTTACACGAGACGCATGTAAAAAGTTAGCGGCTCTTCAACTCAGCTTCGCGGGCAAAAAATAGCATTTAGGTATTATGTGAATTATGCGTATACGTCGCCATCTGCCGCGTCTAATTTATCATTATTATTAATGCTCGTAATATCTCTCTGTTATTTTGAAATTTCAAGGGAAAAGCGAGTGTGTATGTGTATGTTTTTACTCTTCGATACTTCAAAGCGTTCGAAACATCAGAACGTCTGCTTGCGTCTGACAGCCGCACACGCGGCGCGTTAATTAAGCCATCGACGAGGAGCTCCTGCACTCGAGCTTTTCAAATGTACTTAGCGCGTTATACGACGAGATTTTAATATATTTTTTTTCTTTTTCGGAGAGGGTGTATAAGTATCGATCGCGGTTAGAACGCGTTGTATTAAAACGCGCTTGGGGTTTTTGTCGAGCGTGTCAAGCCTGATGGTGTAAGTAGCTCTATCGACGGCTTCGATTAGCTTTCACCAAACGCGCGAGTTGGATGATTGATCATTGCTAAGCACGGATTTGCGTAATATTCCGAAATCTGTCGGGGAATATTATAAGCGACGTTTTGAATTGATGATTAGAGTGTTTATGGGTATTATTTTCAAGTATTAAACGACGTTGGTTTTTTGAAAAAGCGGCCAATCCCGTAACTAATATACGAGTGTTGCTTATCCAAACAGCCGGTGTGTGAAAGAGCTTATTCTGTTATTCCAGATCATATTGAAACGCCATTAAGAGTAATGACTCGTGTTTTCGTTGATCCGTCCGCAACTTGGAATAATATTATTGAATAGCGGCACTCGGGGATGAATTATGGTCTCGTCGGCGATGGTATAACCATTTTCCGTACGCACTTAATCCCCTGTCATCATCGTCGCTGAAAAAAAAATCCATAAAAGTTGCGCGAATATCTTTTCTGTCGAATACGCTTTGTGTTTTTATTTGATGCCCAGACGAATTTTCCCGCCCTTTCATCTCATCTCAGAGAAACACACAAGGGATCGGCAATAAGATTAGCTGCGAGATGTAATGATAAAACAAGCGGGGAACCAAATGAGTAGAAGTGGAAAAAAAATTTTACGTTTTTGTAAAAAGGAAAAAGCTATACGAGATAGCTTTTTAGTAAAACTATACGCTATATACTGCAGTTTCCATATTCATTATATTGTAATCAGCGAATCGAGTGTAAGAGCTTTCCTGCGTTTTTTCGAGTTTCATATATATCTGGGTTAGTTTTTAGCGCATGACAAAATGCGACAGTAATGAAGGTATTAAGGGACGAACACCACAAAAAAGTGGCCCAGATTTCGAAATGACGAAGAGAACTAGTCGTCGGTCGCTCGTGTAATAAACGACCGTTAGAAAGGACAGCGTGAAAATTTTTCATGAATACGAAAAGTAGGTGCCTAAGTTAAATTTAAAGAGCCACGAGCCGACGACGACCGCGGTAGTCTTTTTTTTCTCTCTCAAATAGAACGCGCCGTGCTTTATAATTCGTTTGCTCCTTATTCCGTTAACCGAATAATAATCAAACTCAAGTCGAATGAAATGCAAGTAAAATCCGGGTTGCCGCGCTATAAATACTTGTATATACACGCAGTGAAGAACTCGGAGGAGGAAAAAAAAACAGGTTTAAACAATAAAAGAGAAGAAATAAGAAAAAGGCAGAAGAACGTCCTGTAATTCCGAGGAAAAGTTGCCGGCGCCGCACGACATCGACTAAGAATGTTACGAGAAAAAGGGAAGCACCGTTAATTTAAAACCCACGAAATCGCGCTCATCTCTGAGAGCTGCAGACCAGCGGAGAGAGAGAGAGAGTGACTCGGCCGTAAAAAGCGTGTAATAAAGCAAGGCGCGAAGAGGAGAGCGCATCAGCCGAGGAGAAACGACGCTTAAAACACGGACGAGCTATCTCTCTCTCCGAGAGGGGCGCGAAAAACCGCAGCAGCAGCAGCTTCTCTTTTCTCTTTCAACCACACACACACATATATATACAGACAAGTGTGAGAGGTCGCGCGGGTAATGCGTGTCTTATCAGCGCTGTAGATCCCCTGCAAAATGTTGTATATATATAGAGCTGTTCAGACTAATACTAGTCTCTCGCACCTGCGCGGCAGCTCCGATTTCGCGGACCAACGATTCTCTCTCTCTCGTGTCGCCGAATTGCTTCGGAGTGTCTGCAGCCCTTTTTTCGCTTTTGCTCTTTTTCGGGACGAACGCGAGTCTCCCGGAAAATTAAGCTGCGCGCGCGCGCGCAGCTGAATAATGAGTTGACGAGCATTGTAGTACACGCGCGCGCGCACCTCGCTTATATAACGAACTTCCAGATGGGGAATGTTTCGCGTTGTGGGATGACTTTTGCGACTAGTTTGTGAATTATTATTCGAGCAAAAATAATAATCTCAGTTTTTGATGCTTCTGCTGCTGGATTTATACGTGTATATATAGGTATATACTCGTATTATTGCGCTAGAATTGTGAAGAAGGATATTATGCTCTCTTTCTCTTTTTGGATTCCGAAGGACTATTTTTCTGGCAAAAGAGAGAGAGATAGAGGAAAACTCGTTTGAGCGCTCGGATCAAAAATGCGCTTGTATAAAAGAGAGCTTGGCTATATACACACACAGGCTAATAAATAATGCCTGCAAACGGACGTTATTTACAAGCAGCTGGTCGTAAATTTTCCGAGTTGCGAAACTAGAGCTGTTTGAGCGCGCGAAAATTAAACAGTTTATGATATTGTGCGGTTAAACGCGTTCGGTATGTTACAAAAGCATTCTGCGCACTTAACACTCGAATTTCGGAATATATTCTGTATGCTATCGTGAAAGCTCTCGTCAAAAGGATCCGAATCGCAAGTTTGAGTCGAATTATACGTTTGTAACTTTGACGTCAGAATAATGAGATCGCTTTAATATTGTAGAACACGTGCTGCAATAAGCCGATTTCCAAAAAAAATGAAAAAAAAATGCCAATAAAAAAGCTATACACACCGCCTCGGCTCATATAAGCACACAGATTAGTCAAACAATAACGCGCGCATACACACATAACGCGAGCAGGTTGTTTAAACCTTGGCACGGCAAACAGAGACTAATTAAGCGTATGGTGTTCTCTCTCTCTCTCTCTCTCGCGACGTCAAATTCACGCTCCAAATCCGCGAGTCACGCGCCTGCAATGTATAACAAACACTATATACCATAATATACATACACACACTCGACTTTCATCAGGAGAGTAGCGCAGCATCAGCGCATTACTCCGGCACAAACATAATCTCGATAATTGATAAACGACATAATTGTATTAACGTAATTAACCGTATTACGCCGCGGCGGAAAAAGCGGCCGAGGAAATTCGCTCCCCCGCAGCGCAGAGAGAACGGATGAGATATATTATAACGACGGCGGCGGCGTTCTCTCTCCCTAATGAAACGAGAGTATATAGCGCGCGGGCATATCGCTCTCGCCGATCGTCCTATGCTCGCGCGCTGCGGCAATTAAGTCAGAGCACGCCTGACGAATGGCCCTTCAAACTCGTTAATAAACCGCGGAAATAAATAGTACGAGAGCGCCGGACACCCGTTGAGATTTACGAGTTGCTGGAGAGAGAGAGAGAGAAATGGCCAGCGATGATTTAGGCTTCGATCGCGTCTCCAAGTTTCCGCAGTTGCTTTTATTCCTCTACACCCGAGTTTGTGTGCGTGTATTGAATATATGTGAGAGTTGTACTATATGTGTACGTGCCGTCTTATATATAGGTATACCCTGTGGAAGACGGAAGAAATGAGCTGCGGAGAGTACGTGACGCTTTGGTGGTGGTGTAGCAGTAGACGAAAGGGGACAAACGAGAGATTAGTCGTTATTAGCTGCTGGATAACGAGTTACCCTCTTCCACTGACGAATGTTTATTTACTCTCGGGAAATTGCTTTTTGCATCGGGCTTATACGTTATATAAGTGTGCTTTTGGATATATAATATAACGAGCTTGATCGAGTTTCGTTTCTTTGAAGACGAAGAAAATACATTAATACACTTTCCCTCTGCGCACATAAAGTAATCAAACAGTTGATTAGTCAAATCCTCGCGCGTATAGGAGCTACTCCGAGAGACGCCGTTTTTCGATTTAACTTTCGAAGTACTGCGCCGCCCACTTTTTAAAGTACAGAAATAAGCCGCGACAAAAAAAAACACACACAAGTTCGAAAGTGTGTGTGTGTGTGTATGTATTACGGCATAGCGTTCTCGTAAAAACAAACGACGCGAATTGAAGTGTGTTGCACAAGTATATAGAGTCAGAGAGTGGCTCATCTGTGTGTATACGCAACTCTATTAACGAATTCCTTGACGAAGCTTATTCAATCTCTCCGCAGCGAGGAAGAATAACGCCGAGGGTAAACAAGATAAAGCGCAGATGGAAAGGACAAGATAAAGAGCGCGCGCGGCGAGATTCAAAGAGGGCGCGAAAAAAGCTGGGCAGAGAGAAGAAGAAGAAGAAGACTCTCTCGTCTTATAATGAACTCGCGGCGGAAAAAAAAATTAATGGCGGAACTCGCTTGGAGATTTCTCACTGCAGATTGAGAGAGAAAGAGAGAGAGAAAGATAATGGAACGACGGAATTAGAATGGGAAAAAGGTGTGGGGACGTCGTAAACGGAGTAGTCAATTTCTTCTGGGGTATAGGATGTATAAAGGCCGGGTAATCATCTATATGTTGCTTTCTAAAATCGACTCCCCCTTCGCGCAGTTTACTCCCCCAAATTGCTGCTAGTCGCAATCGGAAGCTGCATGCTCGTGTCCCGGCTTACGTGTGTCTATGTGCAAAGACGTTAACGCGCTTATATTGGAACGGCGTTATTTCCGAGGAGATTATGCTATACAATCGGCTGGAATATTGCGCGACGCTCTCGCGGTATTTTATATATAGATTATTGCGAATACGCGTGTATGTGTTGTTTAAGTATTGTATGTGTTTTTTGTTTGTCTTTTGCGAACAGGGGCAAATTTAAATTAGGCAAGTTATTACAAGACACGCTAAAACAACCTAATTCACTCGAGGCTAAATATATATATATAGCGACGTGTACGCAAACCAGCTTGTCGAGCCGACATTGAAAAAGCCAATAAATTCTACGCTATACTCTCCTCTCTCTCTCTCTCTCATACCGTTATAAATATGAAGAGAAGCGTCGCGCGCATATACATATAGCCGCGCCGGCTTCCCCTTTACGAGCATCGTCGTCGCGAATTCTGCGTATTTTCTCTTTAGTGCGCGTAATCGGGTGGTGCTTATTCTCTCTTTCTCTGCGGGGGAGCAGATTGCCTCGTGTCCTCTCTGGAGTATAGTATAGGCAATCGAGCGTCGAATCGTCGATGAGGGAACGACAAAAATATGCATGTCTGCCGCTGTGTGTAGAAAGATTTTCAATTTATTTATTCAGAGGCTTTTGACACGTGACGAGGTGAGCTATATATATACTCAACTTCGACTGACATGTGAACTCTATCACTCGATTATGATATCGATGGAGTTACTTGTCAGACTATTGATTTTTACTTGCACGTGATTAGATTAATCATTGTGGCGTAAAGAAGCAAACGTAAAAAAGCTGGAGTGCAGGCAATCCTGAAGAGATCAATTAGATACTCTCGGAGTCTGTGGCGTCATTGAAAAAAAGGGGTTGGAAGAACGATTCCGCTGTGTGTAGCTCGTCAAAGATAAGGTTACATCCCAGTTTTTATACGTTATCAAAGCTTTATAAAAAAAAAAAAATGATAATTACCATAGTCGTTGGAGAAAAAAACGCAAAGTACAGCCAAGGAAAAAGCGCGTTTACTTTATCAAGCGATTCGATCGTTTAACTCGACTATATAATATATACATATACGAACGAATGTAGTAGTCCCTCCCGTCGACGAGGCAACAGCGTTTAAAATATTCCCTTTCGAAAGCTGAAACCCACAACGTGATTGTTTGATATCAAACGGTAGTCGGGGCCCTCGGTCGATGCTTTATTACCATGACCATATAAACGAGCAACGGCGACTGCGTGAAAGCCGCAGAGATAGAGGCGAGAATAAATTGATAGACACGTATATGTATAGGAGAAGAGCTATAAGGTGTCTTGGTCCCCGCAAAAGAGCTGCACACACACACACATACCTGACTGAAAGTCGATGCCTGAGTAGCGCATGAATAATTTATTAAGGGCGTTTATCACGGCGTGTTAGCTCCGCGTCACGGGACGTTTATGAGGCAGCAGCAGCCGCTTCTTCTTTTCTTCGAGGAGCTCTCGAATGGTTTCTGTTACAGCCGCGGTAATCTTCCGGCGTAATCGAGACGCGACGAAGCCAGCCGCTTTGATCTCGAGATTAGAGCTAACCGCGAGTCCGATTCACCCTCTCTCTCTCTCGCTCTTATATCCAGCCGTTATCGGGGAAAAACTACGTTGCGGCGCGAATTTTGGCTATATACAAAAGGGCTCTCGGTTGTCCGAGAGCGGATTGATGGGAAATTTACACTGCTATATATAGATATGTGAAGCACCGCCATGCACTCGCTTTTTTTCATGGCGGGAAATTCGAAATTCCGAACGGCTGCAATTTCATTAAACGCGCCGTATATATATCGAATTACAAGGCTCGTTTACACCTCGAGATACTTTCCGCACTCGTTCTCGCGAGAGTATAGCGCGCGTTTTTCATTTAATATCCCCTCGAGCTTGCGTTGACAGATTTATCACACCGGCAGCGAATAAATTACTACGAAAAGTGTGTAATTATATGGCAATCAATGCGCGCGAGGCGACGCGGTATATATATCTTCGCAAATTTGCATTAATCCTGCGCCGTATATATAGTCGGAAAAAGTTTGCGTCGAAACTGAATTCCAAGTAGGAATCAGATTTTCGTTCGCAATCAATTTTCACTTTGTATATACCTCCGCAGTAGCAGCAGCAGCAGGTACACATAAGTGCTTGATTAAAATATATCCATAAACACACAGGCCGGCGACAAAAGCTGGAAAACAATTTTGATTGACAGCACTCAAATGGTGCACCTCTCGAATTTAATAAAGTTTCTTCCTCTCTCTCTCTCTCTCTCTCGAGCAATATCAAGCGCCGCCGCGGCGCAGAATAAATCATCCCTCGCGCGCCAGTATAATATACGAGTACAAAGCGGCGCAAAAACTCAGCGGAAAAATAAAAAGGAAGCAGACTAAATTGGGCCAAATGGGTTATATAACAAAGAAAAGCGCTAATTTTAAAAACGTTTCATGGAGTTGCTCGAGCCCCTTTCTCTTCGTTACACACGCCGAGAGCGCGAGAGTATAGCCAAAAAAGAGAGAAAAAAAGCAAAAGGCGCGCCGGACGGCTAACCGCGAAGCGCGAAATGATTTTTTAAAGCGCAATTAGAGAACTTTTTTAATTACGCGCTCGCGCGATAATGGCCCGAGCATTTAGCGTTAAACGTTTCTAATACACGAGCTATATAAATCCATTAGCCAATATAATAACGGCCGGTCGGTATCCGCCGCGTGATAGAATATATATATAGCCGAGATCGAGCGACAAGACATTATGCAAAATAAAGCCCAGCCCCGTCTTATAGCAGTATAGAACGACGAAGAAAGCTGTTATACAGCGCCCGGTACGACAGCGCAGCGTCGTCGTCACTCGACGACGAGAGAAGCTTCGCACGCGAAATATGACGTCGATTTAGCTTGCCGACGTAGAGGAGCTTATTTCGCGACGAACTATTTACTTTATCAAAGGGGATCTTTGTCGCGAGCAGATTTCGCGAGAGAAGCCTTTATATATACACATATATCGGACGATAAATTAGAAGGCTAACGGGCCGTAATGAATTTCGCGACGCGCAAAAGAGAGAGAGAGAGAGAGAGAGCGCGCTTAATGGCAAAAACGCATTTGCGATCTCGCCGGCTGCAGTGAGAGCCGTTTAACAAGTATTTAGGAGATACGACGACGCTTATATATACTTATCGCAATGTGTGCGCGTATACTTAATATATACGCGGCGCTGCGTAGGTTATTTGTTTGCTGGAAAAAACTGGACGCGCGATTTATTTCGCTCTCACGTCTGCGATTCACTTGTATATACTGCGCTATATTATGCTTTATGCATTCAATTAGACGCTTTCTTATATATCGATTGGGTCTGGTTATATTCGCGGCGATTATTTATTATCTACCTTATTGCACTATGAAAAATTGTTTCTAGTTTGCATAGCGCGTATATATATTATATGTTTATTATACCGAACCCGTACGTACATATATAGTTGTAAGGTAGAAAATTTATTGGGAAAAAAAGTGTCTTATATACCTGCGCAGCTAGTAGTCGCGAGCGTGTTGTAAACGTCGTGTTTATATACGGACGGATACACACACTCGCCGGAGAAATTTAAGGGGGGAAAATGAAAAAGCTGATGTAAAAGAGCAGATCATTCGAGCGTACATATTGCATTCCGTGTAACTCGTCTCGTCGTATTTTTATACTTGTTTTTTTTTAATTCGAAATTACTGACGCCGATATTTCTTCCGCTCTTTTTATTGGCGCGAAATATAACATGGAAATTGAATTTCCACTAACTAGCGTATAATTCAGACATTTCGCTAGAAAAATGCCATTATACCATTTTCGTGTAATGAAAGTTAACGACTGCAATTAGGCCTTTAACGAGAGAGGATATATAATACAGAATATGTGACTACGTTCATAACTTAATTCCTATATGCGCGCGCCGTGTGTGTGTGTGTGTTTCTGATGTATTCGTTATATTTGAGAGGAAAAAAAGCGATAATATCCGCGTGAATTTTTCGTCAATTATCGGCAATTAAGGAATATAATTGTTTAGAGCGAAAGCTCGTGTGTCATTACCGAAATTTCGTGTAGCCAATTTCGACCGTTTAGGCTAATTTCAACGACCTGATTTATCCATTTATAAAAGGGCGATTACCTCTAATTGAATAGAGCTTTGAATTTCAGAGCATTAGATCGAAACAAAATTGTTCGAAAACTTTCCCTCAACTTACGCACCCGCGTCTACTCCCTAATCTTATACACACTCGAAGAAAAAAAAACCAGAAGGAGGTTAATCTCGGTCACCGCTCGAAACTTCCGCTATTGTGTAAAAGCGCATAAATCAGCGCGATAATTTCGAGATTATTTCAATATCGCCTCGCGACGAGCCGGTCAAAAAAACTTCCTAATGGGAAGCACTAAATCTTCGCCTCTCTCTCTCGTGCGAAATAACTTTCGGTTAGCCGCCCGCATCGTCGTCGTGAGTCACACACTCTGCACGTCGGTGAGTCTCGAGGAAAAAAGTGCAGACGAAAAAGCTGTTCCAATGCACGCGGCTGGTGAGAATCCATTGACGCGCGTGATATAAAGCGAGACGACGATGAGGAGCCATAAAGTTGCGCGATATAAACACAATGACACTTTATTTAAAGAGCTAAGCGTAAACTCTCCGATCGAATCCGATGAAAATGTTGATCTGTTCATTTGAATAATCACACGCGACACGCGGGAAAGAGCGAAATTTTTCAAAGCGCGTGTGTCACGCACTGATGGCATCGGTATAACAGTGTGTATAAGCGGCTCTCTTGGCATGA
Source organism: Cecidostiba fungosa (assembly GCA_900474305.1). Taxonomy (NCBI): domain Eukaryota; kingdom Metazoa; phylum Arthropoda; class Insecta; order Hymenoptera; family Pteromalidae; genus Cecidostiba; species Cecidostiba fungosa. The sequence goes on along the minus strand of UCOJ01000106.1, from coordinate 176,721 downwards.
CAAATCTGGTCGTTAAAGCCGCGCATACATATTGCTCGCTCGTATCTACATATGATGCTGCACAGCATGTATATATACATATATAGGTGCAAGAACGTGCTGTACTTACGCGGATGGACGTGGGTATCTCCGGGCCACCACCGCCGACATCGACCGGTGTTGTATATACGCTCGTCCTTCTCCCGCAGCGACGAGGTGCTACGGTAAAATACCTGGGATGATTTTCAGCTCGGCTCACAACATTCCACACTGTTTCCACATAATGCGGCCACTTTTCTCTCTCTCTCTCTTTCTCTCTCGCTCCGTTCACCTCTCTATATTATATTCACACAAAAGCAGTGACCCTAAGCTGTACTATACCGCACGCACGCAACAGCCTGAGATGCAGTCCACCACCTGCCGCTGCTATATTATATTATACTCACGGCTGCAGTTCGATTCCCTGCACAAGTCACACGCTCACACTTTTTCTTATATCTTTTCGCCGTCGATAACGATAATTACAGCAGACGAGAGACCAACACTGTCTCTTACATTAAAGATATACAGACGCGCTCGCGAGCGCGGGAAAATTCAAATCCACGAGCAGCTCCGCTGTATTATATATACTATGTGCTCTCCCGCGGTTCGTTTGCGTGGCGGGCCGTCGCGCGACTGACGGTGATGTTTTGCTCCTCGACACTCCAGGCGCTCCTGTGGGAGAACGCAGCACACGCGCGTTTCAAGGGAAAGAGTGGGGGGGACGTCGTGGAGGAGAGGGAGACACAAGGCTCGCTCCCAAGGTATATCCGACTGTGTGCGGTATATACTGTATATATACAATACAGCTACACAGGGGAGGTGAAAAGCTGTTGGCTGTCTTTTTTTTCGGAGAGCCGGTTTTTTATAGGGGGTGTAGGATTTTTTGTGCACCGGCTCAATGAGGGATTTACGCTCCGGGATTTTCAGAGTCAGAAAGCCATCGGAAAGAGAGACGAGAGAAAAGGGAGATATAGAGGAGGGACAGAGAAAGAGAAGGAAAGAGAGAAAAGAAAGGTGTTTGCTCGGCGGACCTACATGCCGGTATAGTCGAGGTAGTTTCAGGGCACAATGAGAGAAAGAGAGCCGTGCGAGAAGACTCCGAAATCGCGTGCAAGCTAACGCACACGGCTATATTTTTATATGCCTATATATGTATACACTGGCGGCGAAATCGCTGCGCTATATCACACGTGCCGCGGTCGGAGGAGCTCCGATCTCCACTGAGCGAGTATAGTCGCGCGCGTTTCGGCCGGGTGCGCTGATACCTATGTACTATACTCCCCCGCCATCAGTCGCGCAGTACTGCGCGCGCGCGCACCAGCATCTCCAGAGAACTGTATATAGCTACCCCCCATGCAACTCCTCCTCCTCCTCGCCACCGGTTATTCGCCTGTGTGTTTAGACCAAAGAAGTTTGTATCGTCTCTCACTCTCTCGAGGTATGTTGGTGTATCGGATCATAGCTGCGCTATCCTGCTGTCGCTACTGCTGCTGCTGCTGGTATATATAATAGTGTGATGGTCCTTTTGTAGTAAAAAAAAAAAGAAGAAGAAAAAGGTGGCTTGGGAATATATGCGAGTCAATGCCGTCGAAATTGGGAAGGTCGGTCGCTTAGGGGTATAGGTGAATTCGTAATGCGTATACTGATGTGTTATATAGGTGCGACAGATGGGATTTTTCCCGGAATTCCCGGTGAGAAAATGTTGGTGCATTCTATGCTCGGCTCTAAATTAGGCCTTGTTTGGGACAGCGTTGCTATGCGCGCTGCTCTCTATGTATATGTTATATAGTACGAAGATTAATGGATTTACAACTCGGCTGTATTAGTAGGATACCGGCTGTTGCAACAACGTTTGTACTACTAATTGTTTTTCTTTTTCTCTGTCTGTGTGTGTGTGTGAGATCTTTCGAGATCTTCTTCCGATCGTGCGATGATTATAGGGTGTGTAAATGTGGGTATTATCGTAATGTGGGGTCAGCTGCATTTCCGTTTTAGAAAGCGTTTTATAACACAAAGGTTTTCGCGTGAATTTAAAAAAAAAACGCAATTACCGTACGTCTGTAAGTATAATATTAGCCATATTTTCAATTGAGACTCGAGCCTTTGCTTGTATTAGGGAAGTATTACTCGGAATTTAATCTATTTGGAAATCAAACTTGATTTCTCGAACTCTCTTTTGAATAAGTTATGCACACCGGTCTTCCTTTAAAGTAAAATCGATGTAGGTATACTTGTATAATTATAGTGAGCGTATACGTAATATCGTCGAAGAAAGACAGATGCGGTTGTCGCCGAGACACATTTGTTGAGAATGTCATCGTTTTTGTATACAAAACAGTTAAAAATACACGTTGGTATTTATAACCGCAACGCGAAGCGTATATGGGGAAACAGATTAATGGATGTTGAATGCGGGGAGTATAGTATATAACTCTAATAACCGTAACTTTGGAAGAGTCATTATTTACCTATACACAAAAATAATCCGCGTCACACATCAGTGTTCGAACGAATGAAATGCAAGAATAAGCATCACACACTTTCCACATAAAGCAGTTAAAACCCCATACTATAGTAATTACCCTCTAAAATCCTGTATATATATTCCGCGACAAAGCCGCACGTCCGAAAATTCGCGCGTTTCAGTAAGATTCACCCGGTCAATTTAACGCACAACAAGCCAGGCACGAAAACGCTGATATGAAACCGCGCATCCTAGCGGAAAACACAGAGGCCACCCTCGCACCTTATATACACGCGCGGCCCTTTTTCCTCTTTATTATTGCGAGGATTTACTCTCTCACATATACCGCGGGAGCACAAAGGACCCATGAGATCCATATATGTATATATAGAGCATAACCCGGGTGCGAAGCCTCGGTAGCTTATACGCAGTCGCTTCTATATCCCATTTTCGTGTGTGCCAAGAGGGACTACGCGCTTTTGATCTCTCGGGAGGATCTCGCGAGCGTGGATATACACATGCACGCGCGAAATTGCACTCCTTTAAGGACGAACTTGAAAACATGTATATATAGTATATCTAAAACGAAGGGTCGAGAGGGTGTACACACAAAGGAGTCTGTCGGCGCCGAAAATGCTTTTAAAAATGAGTCGACGACTGTATATTACCATATAGGTACCGTTTGTTTGTCTTGTGTGTATTGCGGAGAGCCCTGCGGCCGCGGAATGAGAGTTGCGTGTGCCTAATGCATATTAACGCTCATGTGATACGTGGAGGGTTGCAACTTTGGCTTTCAATTTTCGCGGTTGCGATAAGAAAAAAAAACGAACCTCCTCTCCAGCTGGATTTCTGGCTTTTAATATACCTATACATACACGCGAGCTTGTTAATTTGCATACGTAACGCGTGCCGCCGGTTGTTACATGTATGAAATCATATGTGTATTATATATATAGATCACGTATATATACGCGAGAAGGGGAGCCAAGGTGTACACTGGCCGCTGGCTTTCTATATGTATTGTATATACCAAGATGGATCCCTCTTTTCACCGGCGAAGAACAATATAGAGTCGCGGTGTGTGTTATGATTGCAGCGATCGAGAGTATAATTCGGGGGAGACGTTGTATCTATAAATTATGCAGTCGAGTTTGCTCTCCGTCTGATTTTTTTTTCACTCTCGTTGATACATTGTTTCGTCATCGTATATAGATACGCGGTAGAATCGAACTAAAAATACTACATAGTGTTTTCAAAACCTGTCACCGCACGGCACGGTATCTTTATATAATAAAAGCGACGTCAAGCCGTAGCAAATAGTCTCTTTAAAAATAAGCCCTCCATTCGTCTACCGCGAAGAGAGTAAACTCGAGTCAAAAGTCGCCGGCAATAATCGTGCGTGATACACCGAATTAAGAACCATATAAAAGAGACTATACATACAGGAGCCGAAGCTGCTGTATATATACATATATGCCGCAACTCTTCCGCAGCTCGTATATCCGACGTGCGCGCGTCTCCCTCAAGGGGGAAAAAAGTCTGGCTGCACCTCCCGAGAGATAATTCGATCTGTTGTGATGTCCCGCAGTTCCGGCCATTTATTCGTGCGGCGAGGAAACGCGATCGCGCTCTCGAGACATATCCCATCGCAAGTGTGTGTAGGCAGTTTCCTGCGCATCTCACGGTGTAGCTGTAGAGCTGCTCCTGAAGGGGAGAGCGTCAACGCGCTTTATATATAAATATATATATATATGTATACAGCTACGCACACGCGGACCGTTTGATGCCGGAGAGTGAGCTAAAATAAAATGTGGAGGAGGACGCTGCTGTGGATATTGCCATAACTTTTTGATGTCTGAATGCGCGACGTCGTCGTCGTCTTCCTCTTCTTGTCCGCAGTAAAGGCTGTCGGGCCGTAAAAACGCGCACTTTTCTCTTTTGAGAAACAAACTCGTGGACTAGTTGCGCGCGCGACCGTGGTATTGTATTGCGCGCGTTAAAAGAAAGAAGAGACGCGCTCTGCCCTTTCTTTTCGCTTCTGTTATCTCTATGTGTATATACGTTGAGCGCATATAAGACTGGTCTCTTTTCTGCGTGGACAATTTAATATTTTTTTTTTTTTTTAGGAAAATTTTGTAGGCATATAATATTTTTTCGATGATGATATGATTATATCATAATAGCACACAACGTGTCGAGAAAACGACGAGTTTATTAGAAATGCAAGTTTTCCAATCATAAATTAATCATCGATTGACACAGATTCAGCTCGATCGATGATTCGCGTATTTGAATATGAAATGCAAGATATCGAAGCTATTTGGACTGTGATTCTGAAAAATACAGAGAAGCGAGATGCTTAAAAAATGCAGGACATGCCACGAAGTCGTCGTACCTCGGCACCGCAGCCAAATGCGCGCATTAGCCTTATCAGAAAAATGTTAATGTTACTGCAGTGTATACCACGGCCGTCCTGCATTCCGTTATCCATTTTTAGTCGGTGCAGGCGCGCACAATCGTCCGCAGGATATTTTAGCTGTAATTCCCGACGGAACATTGTGTAAATATTATAAAAAATGCATCAGAAGGAATACTGTGGTCTTCAAACACTGACAACTTGTCATGTCCCAAAGTTTGTCCGTAATATACTCCTGAGGAATCCATTTAAGTCTAAATATACATATAATATATATATTCCAAAGATAAGCAAACGTTACAACGTAATCCTCGAGACTCTGCTCCAATTCGGATGAGAAACTCAATTAAATATTAGTGCATCGGCCGTCAAATCATTGTATCACTTTGTAATCGCATAACCCACATATAACAGAGATAGAATATCCGATCATCGAACTGAATAATTCAATAAGCCCCGGCGATATAAAAGTTCGCGAGTTTCAAAGTGTCGTATATAACACATCCCGCGCGGCGAACCGGCGCGTCATAAAAAAGCAATTTCTCAAACTACGCGTAACATCCTCCTATATTATGTATATGTACGTATGCGTGTCCTGGTATACACGAATGAACTCGTTATACAGGTGACTCAATCCAACCTAATCAAGCTGTTCCGATATAAAAGCAACTATCACGAGAACTTACGCGAAAAGAAGAAAACAACGACGATAACAATGATAACATATGCCACGTAGGAAGCACCGCACGGGCGTTATTTACGATCTCTCAATTTTCTTTTTAAGAAGCCCTTCACGGCGAATATGCTTGTGTGCCAGCAGAGCCCCTTGGCTCTATGATCAGCGCTGGAACTCGGCTTTGGCTGCCGCTAGAGCATAGCGAGAAAGAGAGAGAGAGGAAGGAAGCGGCGAGGGAAGAAAGCCCCAGGCAGCTTAACTCGCCCTCTATATAACGTGTGTGTGTGTGTGTGTGGTAGCTCGCGAAACGGGAAAAATGACGCCCGAGGCGGGATATTATTCCGCGAGACGTTTCTTCTGTAGAAAGAGGTATAATACGCCGTATATACGACTGCATTTCGAGAGTCGCGCGCATTATCCACTGCCAAGAAATTCGCATCCACTTCACGAATGTATACCAGATATATATCTGTTTTTCTCTCTCTCTCTCTCTCTCTCTCTGTAAGACGGATTCCTCCTAATACTCGAAGGGGTGCTGGCAAGCCAGAGAAATGTGTATAGTTTACTCTGTTGGTATATATATATATAAATGGAATATAGAAAATCGGTAGGGAGCGGCAACTGAACGAGATGAAAAATGAATTTATACCGCATTGTCTGTGCGTTGCAGCGTCTGTATGCAAAGCTTCTGTTGTTATAGGTACAGTTGCTGCTGCTGTAATGCGGCTGGCAAACACCGATAAATTTTCACCGGCCTATTATACGGTAATCAAGGAGCGCGTCAAAATTTAATGAATCGTGAGATTCATCGTGCCCACGCCGGAGCAGTAGGCGAAATTGGATTATACTACTGTATATATATATATGTATATAGCGCGAGGGAGAGAACGATTGTGCATTTTCAAGAGCTTGTGATTAATACCACGGACGCGAACCGCTGAAAGGCTCAGGCTGCAGGAGGAATGGTAGATAGTTTTGCTCCGCATAACTCAAACCTACCGCTGCGTTTCCGCAGCGTTTATACATCTCTGCACGATGCAACGCTGATGCGCATATATATGTATATAGCTCTCTTGGAAAATATTATTTACTCTCGTGATGTTTCGCCTGCGTGAGATTTGATTTTCGTGGCGCAGCTCTCTCGATCGCAGCTGTTTTTACGTATAATTATTACTGTGTACACCTAAGACTGATGTTCTTCTGCTCTATTAATATATACGCTGTGAATAAATTGCGCCGATGTAAACTGTTTGTTGTGATATCGTGTAAAAGGCGGGTGAAAAGAGCGGTTATATTAGGCGTGGCTTGAGGTACAGTACGTAAACTTTGAATAAGTCTGCGCTAACATTAGTAGTAGCGAGACTTACGAAGCACAACTTTGCGCATCGTGTAATTTGGAACGTAACTAGCTTTTACATTGTAACAGCAATATTAAAACTTTTAATCCTATGCTACATCAGTATCTATGGTATAGGTGGACAGTGTTTCACTCTCTTTCTCAAGTTTTGAGAAAATTTGCTAAAAAATTTCTATCGTCATTCTAATATTTGATACTATGCATCGTAAAAGGCTTTAACCTTGAGTTGAGCACCACTGCAGTCGGTGAACAACCTTAATTACAATTTTAGATTGGCTGTTTAATTATATTCTCTGGCTCTCTGGCCAGCGAAACTATAGGTGGCGCATCGGTGTTTTCTAAAGTATTCTGAAATATTTCGAGACGTTTAGGTGTAGACACTTGCTCTGAAGTTTCAATCGACTCTACACAGAAGCTGGGCATATTGTCATTTATATTAGATTTTTGTAATAATAAATATTTCAAAGTACAGAGATCAAAAGAAATCAGCGATAGAAAGCTCTGAAAGTACATAAATCCACTCGAATCTCTTCCAGGGGGATAATCAAACAGCCTATACGCGACTGCTAATTAATCCACGATTGATATACAACGGCCGAGTACTCGCGTGATTTTACGCCGCGTGCACTCCCTCGCGCGCCGCACTAGCTATGTATAGGGTGGACGATCGCGAGTTAAACGGATAGTCTGGACTAGACGTTGATTTTGTAAATTACTAGTCTCTCTTTTGGCTCACAGCAGTACAGTATACAGTCAGTTTGCCTAAAATGTAAAAGTGTGTACACCTTTTTCCGGGGAAACATTTCAGCGAAAACCATAACACTATACAGAGCCTGAAAATTTCGGCCATGAATAATGCACGAGAGTAGACGCATCGCGAGAGATCTCCTCTTCGCATCACTAATATACTTAGGTATATATTTCGTCCCAAGAGAGAGAGAGAGAGAAAATCAGAACAGTCAAGCAGCTATAAGCGCGCGCGGCACTTAAAATTCCCCGAAGCCAAATACGCGATATTCCGCTTAAAAGATTCGTTCCGTTTCTCTCTCTGCCCGCGACTGCAGCAGCGCAATCTCGGAGAGAAATTATCTCAGCACTCGCTCTCTGCGCGCACCTAATCCTCTCTTCTCTTACTCTTTCTGTCTCTCGGCCGCTCCATCGCTTGGAAACGGAAGGTATAAATACTGCGGCGAGCGAACCTCTACTATATACTCCGAGAGAGAGGCGAGCTCTGATGGCAAAATAAAGGATTTCACGCGAAGACAGTAAGAGAGAGAGAGATTTCGCGAAAAAGAGCGTCGCGGCGCCGTCGTCTCTCTTTTGGCTACCAGCCCGGCGCTGCGAGCGCGACTGGTCGAATTACTTACACATTGTTTGAGGGCAAAAACTGCCGCGATTGAAATGACGAGAGAATTAAAACGGGAGCAGTGGTATAGTTGTAGTCGTGGAGAGAGAGAGAGAGAGAGAGATAGGGACAGTCGCGACATAAGGAGGAAATGGAATAGAAGCGCGAAGCCGTGCCAAAGCTGTAAAACTTGTGGCTTGCAGCGGTCGATGGCCCCTGTACGAAGACTTTACGCGAGCTGGACTGTAGCTCCTGCAGCTGCGTTTTACTCTTGTTTGTTTTGCTGTGTGCTCTCTGCAGTATAGCTTTGATAGCGACATTATTATACATGTCGAGCTTCTTCTTCTTCTTCTTCTTCTTCTTCTTCTTCTTGCGGTTGTACTGACCTATGATTATTTATTTGCGTCTTTACACCAGAACGATCTTCTCTATCCCTATATTGGCTTACTTGCGGCAGTGTGTATAGATCCGCGTTGTTTGTTTAAGGCCGATCGCTGCCTGCTATTACGCGGAAAAAGCTCAAGCTTTAGAGTATTATATACATATAGTGTGTGCTGGGTTTAAAAATTCAGGTCACCGATGTAAGTAAGAGTACGCATGATTAATACAGTCTGATCGATCCGATTCCCTTATAATCGAGAGACTGCTTTCTCGGGAAACTTATATATCTCTATACGCTTTTAAAAAATTCTATACTCCACGCGCGCGCATGTATATATATATAGCTATCTCTCTGGGTACAAGCGCAATAATGCAATTTCTCGGTGACCGATTCCCGACTAGAATTTTTCAGCATAAATGAATATGTCCCGCGGCGGTTCGCAGTCGCAATTCAATTATCCTGCGCGCAGAGGAATCTTTATCCGGAATTTGAAAAAGCCCGCGAAATCCCGGAAAATTGAATCCCCAGAACCACTGTACTGTATTACAGGCGTGTGCCATACTCTGCGCGTGTGCACTTGGAAAAGCACCAGCAAAGCGCACGGAAAAAGCCGAATCACCCATATATATAGTATAGAGTGCTGCGCATACGAAAGAGAAAGCTCCAACCGCAGAAACCTCAAACAGACGGCTATGGCCGCAAAAAGTATCATATCCGCAGTGCGCGCGGGGGTCGCTCTATTCTCTCTGTTTCTCTGTATACATATAGGTGTATTAATACACACTTGCATATATAGGTAATACATACAAATACAAAACACAGAATCCACGCGCTCGCGCACAGAAGGACATGTCGAGCTTTTTAATGGACATCCACCACACATCACTCTATTTTGCGCTCTGTTATATACCTCGAGAGCGCTTGGCAGCACCATTACATCTTCGTATATAATTCCATACGTACGGACACACACGCGTATCGATCTGGCCAATGGCGCCTAAGGGAAAAACGTGACCGCAATGCATTTTGACGAAGGGGTCGCGGCGAAAGAAGAGCGACCCTTTCTCTCTCTCTCTCTTTTCCGGCCGCAAGCTCGATCGCGGTCCATTGTATATATAGATATATAATATGCGCATGTACGTGTGCATAGCGAGACGGTGACCGAAGGACCTCGCGAAGCGCTCGGCGAATTTCGGAACGAGAGGGGCCGCGGGGGTAATTAACGCGCACGTCCGCGCGCTAATTAACGGTGTAATTTGAAAACAGATATGCGCCCGAGCGCGCGGAAGAGAGCTTGCACGTATATACACATATATATATACAGGTAGGTATAGTCGTTGCGCACGCTCAGCTGGCTTTATCAATCGCGGCGACGGCACACGTTGTTCCTATAATAGCGCGCGAGTTATATATATTCGTATATCGCGAACAGGAGCCCGAAGCTTCTGAGGTGTACATATGCTGTGTGTATATGCATATATATGTATAATATACTATGGCCAACCGCGGGACGAGTCGAGTGATTACGAGCCGATTGGCCCCTCGAGCTTCGCGGAATGGTGGGGGGGTAGGGTAGTAATTATGTGGCTCGACGAGCCGTTATGTGTAATTCGAAAATTCGCGCGGGGTGTGATTTCACTTAGATCAAAGCTGCCTGATTCAAATGTCGAAAGCTTATCTGCGTCGAGGGAGTTATTGCTCCGAGTTTATATATACTGAACGGCTGTTATAATTCTAGTATATTACGTCGGACAAGAGAAGGTTAACACTATAACTGCTTGTTGTATAACTATATATATATTGAATCGTTAGCGCGAAATTTAAGTTTGAAAATACACGGTACGCGCGCCACTATACAGCTTGCAATACAACTGTAGGTATATAACGATGCTTTAAAAGCGGTTTACTTATTCAAACGCGCGCTCTAAAACAGTTTAGCGATGCTTAAATTAAAGGAGCTTTTCATTGGCCTACGTCATCTGTGTGCAACGCTTTCGTAAAATTATAGTAAGCGTAAATGTGTACCTATGTATACAGTAATCAAGAATAACCTTATTATTAAACGAGCTTTTTCGGGTATAAGCTGTGATTCATCGTTAATAGTCTGATGCTGATTGATACAAGAACGATTTCGTAATAAATCACAGATCTTTAAATCCTTCTTCTATACTCTCGCGTACCTTATATCCTCAAAAGAGAGCAAACGCAATGCGCGCAACGACGAAATAAAAAAAAAGGGGGCCGTTAGTTGTAAAACTTGGAAAAGCATAATAAAAGCCGTCCTCCAGCACGCGCTCTCGCGCGGGACACACAGATTTACAAGATACGAGAATAAACGTCTACTTTAACGGCCCGCCAGTTTCAGAAATCGTTTCATGCGCGCAACCACCGTCGTGTCCTGCACACTGCAACGCAACTATACTCTATATATATATATACACACACCGAGAAAAAAAAAACACCGGCGGACTTTTAAGGCGCTATAATATACAGCAATTGCGCAGTTATACAGCCAGAAAAATATCGCAGAATACGACGCATTACGCACCTATATACATACGCGATAGTACGCAAGGGAGTGAAAAATAAAATGGGCGAAACTGGAAAAATCTCGAGGTGTGTATATATATATGTAGGCATTCTTCTCGTGCCGGTATGGAACAACACTTGCGTGCGTGCTAGCGCGAGTCAATCGTATTACCGGCACACCTGCTGCACGTTCTTTTTCGAGCCGACTTTCTTCTCGCTGCTCCCTCTTATCGATTTCGCGTCTCGGGCGAACACACAACCCAGCGGCGTCGGCCAGGTTCAACGTCTTATAATTTCAGAGACGCATAACCTCGCGCCTGCAGCGAGAAGAATTATCAACCGGCGATATTGCACATAATACATATATAGGTAGTATACGCGTATATATAAGCGTGAAAAACGCGAGACGAGCTGTGCTGCTTTATATTGTAAGATGCGACGTCAGATGGTATATATATAATATGTACGTGTGCGTGGGCGAGAAAGTACCGAGAGGGAGTTAGATATAAGAAAGACAAAGGGCCAGACCTTTATCAAAATTTCACGCGGACAGGGCTCGGCTGAGGTTCTCAAGCCAGCTTCGAGCTTATACTACTCTTTTCTTCGCAGGGGCTTTTTTATACATCGTCACGTGACGAGAGTCAAGAGAGAGAAAGAGCGATGAGACCAAAACGATGAGCTCGCACGCGCACGTTGACTTTGAGTTTAAGCTCCAAGTCATGATGAGGATGTGATGTTCTTTGTTCGATCTTCACTTTGCTAGTCTTATTTCGAAGCCGATGTAGGTATATGTGAATTGTTTAATCTTTAGCAGTACTCGAATTAACATAATTTGTAATTATTGGGTATATTGGGTTATCGTATACATAAAATATTCTTTTGATTTAGACAACTTTTTATCCGGGTATCCATTTTTAACGATTTTTTTTTTAATTTGAGCCTTTGTCCTGAAGATTAGGTCCTTAGACAATTTAGTATATATGCCGTTGAAGAACGGACACTTGTCGTGAATTTTACCTATATTAATTTCGCATAAGGGCATCAAGATTAGAGATATCATTAATTTTAAACAAACGAAAAAAAACCTTTCGTCAATCGTCTAAATGTGGATTAATAATTCAAGTTCTTGTTGCGACAGATAACAGTTAGCGGCTGTTGGAAAATCCTATTGTTGAGCAAAATCTGCTTAGTTCACGTATGCAACCCTTTTCGCCTTATTCTTGTGAAGCGACAAAGCGGTCCGACTGAAGAGGCTTTTAGTGCCTATCATGCCCACACCTTGAAAAAATTAGCTCAATCGAGACGTGATTCATGGCGTTGAACGAAATAAAGCTTTGTGTTGTATGCAGAGAAGATTGCGTCTCGTCATGGCAATGTATAGACTTAATGAGACGGATTAAGAGAAGAGCAAACTAAAATTTCAATGTCTGTTATTTAAAGTTTTTTTCTGTATAACTCTTGATTTTTAACCTCGTTTTCATAAGTCTTAGTGTATTCTCTCCTTAAAACATGTAGTTTATAATATAAGTCATGTACAAACATTACTATATCGATAATCGATATAGCTGTACTTTAATAAATTTAACCCAATAAATTTCAAATTGTCTTTGATTTGTGTATTTTTTTTGTTCCTATATATAGCTCGTTTACAATTTACTTTATATATACCTCATTAATAAAGTCGCGACTAATAATTATAATTTGCGATATTCTTATATGTAATTTTCCAATATATTGGTAGCAAATAATAGACGTATGTATGCCGAAATTATCGACTTCACTCGCATCAGTAAATCCAAAGTGCTAATAAATATTTATAGCATGCATTTCAACGGGTTGTTTAAATATGTATTGGTATATTTAAACAAGCCGGTTGAAATATCTGCGGTCGCACAGACATGTAATAATAATGGTATAACTAAATAGTATAGAGTATAACGTCACAAATCAACGTGAACGCGATATTGCCTTTGCGAAATACTGAAACATGCAGACATCAATATACGTGTATCAATATGTTAGCATATCACTCAATATTGAAGCAGGTATCAGTGCTACTTGCTTTCGTGATCCTTTGCTCATCAGCGGTAATCCTGCATCCCGCATAATGATTGATCAGAAAATAATTGAATAAAAGAACGCGTCTGTACATCAATACGCTTTTGGAATATAGTATATACACAGCCAATCTACGAGACATCCAAAGATGATTCCTCTCATGAAATATTCCTGCCAGAAAAGATACTTTCTTAATTACAGTGTCGATACACAGTGACACGGGGACTACGCCACCTTCGCTAAAAGTATATTACATGCATTTTCCGAGTGCGGATCAACAAGCTTGCTTTCAGCCAAGAAATATCGATTGTCACGACTCCAATTCTCTCTCTCTCTCTCTCTCTCTCACGACGGGGCCGCGAGTAGATCGTTCGCTTCTGCAGTATAGCAGCGACGCGAGTGACAAGTTAAGCTTGTCACGGCTGTTTACTCGCAAGATCAACGCGCGGCGAACTCGGCGACGCTTCGAAATGGTCCATTCCGGGTTATGTATGTTGGAGCTGTTGGCTGTCTTCCGAGCTCTAGCGCGAGATGCAACCTATATACATATATATAGCCAAGCGCCATCCCGATGCATATTATACAACCCGACAGGCACGTGTATATAATTTATTTATGGCTTTTTGATTCCCGATATTTCTTCTTCTTCTGATCGGTTTTCAAGATGCAGCGCGCTGGATAATATTAGACTCTCTGTATCCTGATGCAAGTGGTGACGAGTGCGCAAAGCTTGAGACGCGCTGCAAAAATATTAGTGTATATAGGTACTTGTGTACGTTTGAACAGCAGAAGATGCAACCTAATTATTTGAAAATACTATGCCATTCCGAGAAGGTACAATTCGAAACGTCAACCTCTGAAATCTTATTAAAGGTCAAATGCTTTTACAAAACTTGTCAATTCATGTAAAAATAAGAGAAACAGCACAGCTACTGCAGGCAGACTAATTGATTTGCTCATCACAAGAAATCAACAAAAGCCATAACACGAAGTATAACACGCGCGCGCGCGCGACAGTGTATATCCCCAAACGAGTTATTCACTTTTCATTACGGTTTTACGACTTTGCCTCGCCTATATATTATTATCTCACATACGACACAAGTTATACTCCCTCACCGTATATAGCTTCGTCGACGTCTACAGAGGCACATATATATATAGCTGAAGGGTCGCGATACCGAAAGTCCGCCGCGCGTAAAAACTTTTCCCATGTAAGTCGTTAACGTGCATGTGTGTGTATATGTGTGTATATGCGAGTCGTCGAGGCGTCCCAGGACAAATCAAGCCTAATCCAAACGACGTGTAAAGCAAAAGCGATAGCGCTCCCATACATAAAAAAAAACTCTCGCTCACACACATAACGCTCTGATCGGTCCGCTAAAAATCAGAGACGCGGAAATTAAGAGAGCTCGACCTGTAAAAAGAGTGCTCGGTGAAGAAGAAAAAAAAATGTATAAAAAAGAGAGTGAGAACGGCGGCGTCTCTTCGTGCTTTTATTACTCTTGGGTTATATTACCGATTTATATCACTCGATGGCAGGCCGCTCGTATAAGAGCGCGAGTCTACGCCGCGTCCCATATATATGTATACACGTACAAGTTGTGTACGTGTGTGGATACATAAACCCAGCCGATCTATCCTGCTTCTGTGTATAACAACACCGGCTGCAGCGACATATAGGCGACACTAGACTCTCTCACTCTCTTCAGCGAGAGAGATTACGACTTTGAGATTAACTTTTCCTATATACGCACGAGTGTTACCGGCTCGCGCCGACGACTATCTATATACAATACGTATACCCTTGAAATACTCCACGTTCTCCGCGTATACATATAATTTTTTACGCGGAATATGCTGCGTCTGCGTCGATTTCAATTCGCGCTCCTTTTGTCGATATTGAAAGTTGGCTGTATACATAACTTAAAACTGATGAACGCGAAACGCGCTACAAAGAACAAAAGCTGACTTCCCCCGAAAAACCGGCGCAGAGCCGAAAAATTAGAAAGCAAAAACCATCAGCTTCCGTCTCAACGGTTCTCCACATATATACCTATATATAGCCCGCGGCTTCCTCCCCCTCGATCTTCATAACTCCCTTTTCTTGCCGCGTATAAGTCTCTCTCGGTCCTCTCACCCTTCGACTCGCGCATTCTCATGCAATCTACTAGAAATCTTTTCCCCCTCGACATCAGCCAACACACAAAGCCCTCTCCATCCGCGTCTCCTCTCACTGCATACACACACGCACACTTCACACAGACACACACACATATATATAACTCGCGCGACTTCTCGTGGCAATCCAATCGGAATCGACTTTGCGTAGCCGGATGAACCCTTCGTCGCGACTTTCGCGCTTGTAGCCGCTGCAGCGTGTATATATACATATAGAGACCCCCCGCGCGCTGTCGGATTTGAATCATCGCCGCGCGCAGCCCGCCGGAACGTCTGACAAGCGTGATTTCTCGACAGCGCCATGTGCGGCCCAGCCGTTGACACTATGGCTTCCACTTCTCATAAGCTACTCCTCTATCTATCTCTCTCTCTCTCTCTTTCTTTTGCGTATATATTCTTCGTAGTTTTATTGCTGCATCAGAGAGAAAGAGCGTCGCGTAAGTACAACGAGCGTGCGATAAAGGTGTGCATGTGATCGTATTATATGTGTACATTGCAGAAAGAGAGTGCGCAGTTTCATTGATTATGCGACGATTATGATTGATATCGAGAGAGAGTGCGCTCGACTTAATGCGAAGCGATGCAGCGCCAGGCGGTGTCATGAGAAATTGAGATTTATTGCGCGACGACTTTGATAAGCGCACACGCATGCGCGTGCATGTGTGCGGAGATAATAATTCATTGCGTTTATTCACGATGATGATGGGAGAAGAACGTTTTTTTTTGCGCGATTCTGTCTGGAATGCTCTCTCTCTAGCAATCGAGACGCTAATGTATCGTGACGTGTGCGTGTATTAGTACTCGAAGCTCTCGCGTATACTATATAGATATATACGCTTGGGCATTAAAAGCGAGGTGATGTTTATTTACGAGTTTCAGTTGAGAATATGAATGGGTCGGATATATATTGAGCTTCATTATGCTTTTATGAATCTATTTTTATTAAGTATTATATTTCAGCATTATTCTCAGGAGTTTGTTTACCGTCGATCACAATTAAAATGAATTCCTTAACTTTCATGAAATCAGTATATGATGGAAAGAAAATCGATAAAAATGACAGATTCATCATTTTTAAGCTCCCGAAGAAGTCTGAAATAATGAGAAAATTATACAGAAAACAATTGCACAACAGAGAGCTAAAAACCTTACGTAAAGCTTCAAAGTATATACCTAATCGTGTTTTATTTTCCCTATAAATGTCCGGTCTGCATAATTGCCTCTTTATTGAGCAGATTTCGTAGTAAACGCTTTTAATCGAGCGACCTTGACTAAATAAACTCCACTGCATCAGAGTCGTATAAACATTGCGCCTTCTTCTCAATTGACGCATGCATCTATTCCCCGCGTGAATTATAAGCACGCGACTTTCGGAGATGCGGAGAAGACGAGGAAACTCTAGATACAACGTATATATAAATATATATTAATATATTCATATACTTTTATAGAAATACTTATGAAATATTGTATTATATGGCGATTGGTTTTCAATTGGGTTATTATTCGCGTGAACTTTAAATAAATTTAAACAAATATTGGGTTAATAAAACAGACTTCATTAAATCTGCAATCATATAAATTACTCAGTTTGATAAATAGTAAAAAATAAAAAACAAGCGTTTAACACTGCGGAGAATCCGCTTTTCATATTTACCGAGATATCCCGCAGATCTAATAATACCACTATAATACATAACGAAACTATTTCGATATTCGCTATGTACGATAATTCCGACCATTATCATCAATTTATTCGCGAAAGCAGCGGTATAGCGCAGCAATAATCCCCACATCTACTTATTATCTCTTATTCACGATTTAATCAAAATCCCGCCGATACATATATATATACATACGGCGCAGCGAGCTTTAGCCACAATGAAAATAACCAAAAAGTATAAATAACCAATAGCCGATATTCTCCCGGCTGCGCTATTAACAAATTCCAAAGCTGATGGCCTAACGAATAAATAATTAATAGACATATATATCAGCAAGAGAGAGAGCTCTCTGTTCGTCCACCGCGACAAAAGCGCGATCGAATTACCCTAAAAGCTCGCCGAATCACTATCGTCGGTTAAAAATAATGAATCATCCGGTGCGGCGGTAGTATCCGATCATCATCATATGCCCGCGCACCGCGCCGTTGCGGAAAAGCCGTGCTGGAATGCTTATGCGAAAATATCGAGCGCAACTCGACTCGACGGCGGCATATTGGCGCCGGGAATGTAGACTCTACTCCACTCGTGTATATGTATATATATACGCAAGTGATCTATATGTCGAGGAGCGGAGAATTAATCTCGCGCGATAATTTAGGACCTCGACGGGGCGCAAGCTCGCGACGACGATTCCAAAGTTAATCGATGCCGCGCAGTTATATACCACAACCGATGTAAAACCGAGAGCTGATGTGTATATAGGTATATCTGATGCTTGTGCGCCTGGAATTGGCAGCTCGTTCTTATAGCGTCTTCTGCTGAGGACTAAGGAAATCTCGCGAGAAGAAAATAGGATGATAGGAAATTACAGAGCTTTATTTCGGGGAATTCTTGTATTATGTATAGATAACAGGATTTCTCAGAGATACTTGATGGAAGCTACTGTGACTTTTTTTCGACGTGATGGAATTTCAAATATAGATTTTCTGCAGAAATTTCTCTCTCTTAAGAACGTGACGTATTTTTAAACACTGATGTAGTATGCGGTTTTTACATATGTGGAGAGAGCGGATGCTATAGACGGTAGAAGAAAATTAATATTGATTATATTCGAATGGATATAGAACAATTAAATTACAAATGCAATTAAAAGGTAGAAAATAAAGTGGAAGGTTGGAAATAGATTTGCCAGTTTTGTTGAAAATTGAATTTCTGTAACTTTTCGTTCCTCTCTTTATTGAGGAGGAGTACTATACACTAAAATGATTGACGGTTCAGAAATAAATCTGAAATTTTTGGCATACGAGTAAATTGTAGCGAGAAAATAAATCAGCTGATGTTTGATGAACGTTTGGAGCGTGAGAAATAGGTTATAAACACATTAATTTCCATAAATCCGCACATTTCTCGTGCACTTGTATAAGATTGACGGTTATGAATTCGCTCAAATTTGACAGGTTATTAGTTGAAAAACTAACGAAAATTTGGAACCTGTGAGTGTAGTCATAAACAAATGAATGTTGAAAAAGATTTGCTTAACTTCAAAAAATGTATTAAATCATCTTCCGTCTGAAAAAAAAACAAACTACCTATACCTCTTTAGGGTAATCCTCGCTTAAAATTAAAAAAATTCACTGCAGCCAACCTCACAAGCTTTTCGCGTATACACACTAAAGAAGTACGTGCAAAGCTATAAAATTCTGAATATCTCAAAAGGATCACGTTTTATATCCTTCATTATATTCATCGCAACGCTCCTCGCAATCGTTATAACAAGCTCATAAATAACATTCGCTAAATATCAGGGATAAAGAAAGGCGACATGAAGGGCGACGCACGATAATCAACGATAACAAAGCACATTTTCATTACAAGCTTCGCGCAGGGAGGAAAAAAAAATATAAGAACGAAACACTTGCGTTCCGCGTAAAAAAGCTCTTTTTTTCCCCCCTGGCAGAGAAAAAGGCGATAATAAAAGCTCCAGTAGGTACGACGTATTTATGATACAATAAAGAACGATCAGGAAGGCAAGAGTCGGAGGAGGGTAATATAAGGGGAGTCGGAAGGCAGTTTTGAGTTTGCCGCGCGCTGGGCACGATTCGCCGATAGTAGCCTGTATATATACTGTGCTGTATAGCTGTTCCAAAGAAGCAACAGAGCACTCGGCGTATTTTTCACGGCCGATTGCTCGACTGCGCGGACGTGCGTGCAAACACTTTCAGCGCCTCTTTTTCTTGTTCATACACACCTATAAGGAAGTATAGCAGCTATATACTCTGAGGCACGTGGCGACTCGATCATGCGTGCGTTCTTATTAGGAACTTTGTCCTGTGTGTGTGTGGGACTCAGGTTTTTCGGGATGGAAGAGACCTTATATAGATCATTATTTTTGTCAAATATTGTTCAAGTTTGATAAATCATGTTACATACGTCATCGTTTTTAAAATTCGTTGCGATTCGAACATATAACTTGAAATTTTATATAAAGCGTTCGTTTAGGTTTGAATCACGTTTTCTATGACAAAAAAAAACCAATATAACGTTGAAAATTCCTTTATGCAGCAAGCGCGCGAATTTTCCATTTCTTTTTCCAGCAGCAACTCTTGTGACACGTTTTAGCAGATTCCATTTCTTTAATGAGGATACGGCGCTATACATATAATCATTTCTTACAAAGGAGACGACCATCGCGAGTTTAATCATCAGGTGCACATAACAATTACACGCACGCGTTACATTTACACGCGCAAGTATATAACTCACTGCAGCGCAACGTGGCTATTTTTTTTTTAACTGCAAAGTTACGTACTTTCCAACTAAAACAATCTGCAACGGAAGCAGCAATTTGAGTCATTACTCCCACTACACTAGCCGTAGCTATACGCGGTTATAAAAAATCTTATTTGCAATATTGCCAGTCCACCAGTCGTTACGCAGATTCAGCGCTTTTTTCCCTCCTCCGGGCGGTGCTCAACGCATAAATTACTCAAACTACTCGGCACACTGTACATTTCTATTTATACGGGGGTAAATATATCTAGACACGAAATAAAGTCTGAACGACGATAAGCGAAACCGTTGACCTTAACAGTGAAATTGTAAACGAAGAAAATTACAGACATCACATCAGGTATGCAGCATATACGTCATGTGTATATTAATGTATAAAAATGTACCCCCCATATTGAATAATGACGCTCTCGTACGATTATCGAGAATGGAGAGACGTTCGCCGGCATCAGGTGATCGCCGTTAGATATATGAATGATCGAGCCATTGTGCACTCGACATCCTAAGCTATATATAAGCTTTTTACGAGATTACCATTATACGCGGGCGACTTTGCCACATTGTGCGCACGTTCGCTTCCTCTTTTTCGTGCAAGTCACTTTGTGGCTGACGCACGTCGCTGAGTGAGAGAGAGAGAGAGAAAGCTTGCTTCGTATAGACGATCCTTTATACGGGCTTTCTTCGGTCAAAGGCATGTTCAGATTTTTGCTTTGAGGCCCGGAGATGAGCCGCGATTGTTTGAGAGAAAATCGGCCCGGAATTCCTCTTGGCGCGCACAGCTCAAAGTGGACAAACGATCTCGTAGGGGCTTTTCATTAATTTAATATGTGTTCATTCGTTACATACTAGATCGTCTGAAATAAGTAGGTACTGTTTTTTTTTATTTTTGTAGCTAAAAGTAAAAATTATCGGCACATCGAGTTTAACTGCAAGTGATCCGCGTAAGTGTAATTAACTACTTTTCAAGGGGAAAAAAATAGACGAAGAAAAAACGATTTAAAGGATGAATGTATAAAGAAGGTAGACACGAAGCTCGTGGAAAGTATCGATGCTGCTATACAGAGGTTCGCATTTCTATCGCTGAAATCTCAAAGAAGAGTAACTAAAAACCTTGATCAAAGAAACTTAAATCGCAAAGAGGACTAATGCTATATATACGCTGTACGGCCATTAAATCTACTTTAAATTTATCAATTAAAATCAGAGTAATAGTATTCGATATAATTATATACCTTTTCACGCGATTTCACTTTAAAGCCATGCTCATGAATTACGTGCATAACTGCGCCCTAGATTTTTATAAAACCTATGTATCGATGCTTTTTTAAAATAAAAGCCATTCAATATAGAATCGCTTTATTTTATCATTTATATCTGACAAAGTAAGCACGTCGTATCAGTTTTTTTTTCTATAAAGAGGAAAAATTATTAACTCTGGGCTTCAATTTTTTTTTTTTTTTTCATCTTTGTGTAACTGCAATCAAGCTGTTCACTTAACCAGATAAAACGCTCAACAATCGAAGTGTGAATTTCCGTGAAATACCATGTACCGTTTTTATGATTCCGTATAAATACACCAGCAATGCGTGTGACAGTAGAGCTCATGCGCAGCTGCCTTTTTTTTTTTGAAGATAAAGGGTTCGTTATTTCATTGAACCGTAAATATCAGCAATGATGAGCTACAATGCTGCACAGAATTAAAGCGAAGCTATAATCTTTTTAATTGTAAATTAAAAAAATAAACTTATTATAGTATACTCGATTTACTAATAAATATAACCCACATCGCGTACTGCAATAGACACGCGGGTATTATAACGTTATTGCAGCTTCATTACAATATATAGTTTCAACTGCACAATCATGAATATTCCCTTTCGAACAATTTAATCCCAAAGTTCTCATACGTGTACGCTGTACACGAAATCCTTTGTGATTGTTCTATTCATCATCATAACTCAATTAAGCTACTTGACACGGGTCTGGATTTGATCGATTTCTTACGAAATATAGGTTTCACCATATAAATTCATTATCCACCAATTACACACTGCAACTAACAAACAATGGCATTTCACCTCTGGATTTCCGCACATTTCGATCGAACTGCTAAATTTAAATATGCATTTGAAATGAATAGCTTTAATCTTCGAAACGTGCAAAACCTGGATTACTCCGAGAAGCTTTATATACACATAATAGCTCGATTATAAACTTGGTTTATTATCCTTAAAAAATGTATTACCTCAAGATGAAAATTCATCCAGAGGTGCTGACGTTGGACTATATACTATATATATACGCAGAGACGACGGTTACGTAAACTTACTTTTGCAAGAACAAAGACTCGTGAATTTTCCAACGCGGAAAATTGAAGTCGACCGAACTCAAAGGATCATCATATCCATCAATTACATCTCGTCAAAAGACTTCCCAGACAAATAAAGCAATCAAAAAGTGCACCATTCAAAAGCCTATGATCCCATCAGTATAAAAAAGCTCGCGGTATACCGGATGAGATATATATATATACATCACACATACATATATATACAAGGGACCAGACAGCAAAACGCCCAGGCAACTCTCTGTCTCTGCGCAGTGTCTGTCCCATCGTATTTTCGAAAAAGGCCATCACATACACAGAGAGGCGGGTGGGCCGTGCGCGCTCATAAGTCATATAAGTGCCGTCCAACCACAATGGCTATAAGCGCACGGCTGGTGCACATACTATATATATACACACATACAGCACTGACGATGCAGCAGAGTCGCGCCATCATCCGAGAGAGTATAGAGCTGGAAAATAAATCAATCAAAATTCCAGCGCGGAGGTGAACACAAAGGAGCGAGTGCGCAGCGCTCCTCCCCCGCACCGGTATACATATATACATATATATCGTCGATACGTGTCAAAGCGCTCGCGCACGTAAGCTCCTTGTGTCTCCTCTGCGCACCGGTGGTAACCCAGCTCGACCTCATCCTCCGCGTGCCATTCAAGTCGATAGCACCTGACTATTCGAATCTCATCCCTTTATCATCCCGTTAGAGCTCTATATATACATTATCGGCGCTTTCCCTTCTCCCGCCCAACTTGTGTGATGGTTTCTGCCGCAGACTGCATCGCCAAACACAATCTCGGCGTCGCTTGTCTATTTGCGGCGGTTTTGTTTTGTATTATAATGATATACAGTGTCCCGGTGGTTTTGTAAATTACATTTCGAAATTGATCGATGCTAAGTGATTATTTATATAACGTATATACATGCAGGTTTTGTAGACGATTCCCTGGTAATAGAGCAGCTATAGAAAGCGAGAGCGAAACTTTTCTTGTTAAGAGCGAGTTCGTTGAGAGAAAAAAGAAAAAGATTAGCGCGACTTCATTTATGGACTTTGCGAATAGTAGGTAGGTCAATTATTTAGCATTTCTCCGCGATGAAAAAAAAAAACTCATCGAAAGTGCGTTGTAAAATCCCTATTTTATATTTACGACTAAAAGCGACTCTTCAGGTATATCCAGAAAACTGCTGCGGTGAACAAAACGAATATGTATAATGAAAAATCCTCGGAAAAATCCCTTTCGCGTTTTGCTTTGTGTTTTTTGTTATTATGAAAATAAATTTTATTTGATTTATATATATATATGTTTTTTTGGGAAATAACGAACCAGTGGTTTAAGCAAAGTACGAGCTGTTATTGTGCAATTTTTCCAATTCACAGAGCTTTTGATCAAATGATTAAAAATACTATATAAGTCTGTTTTGAAAAATGCTTGTTCTGACAGTATTCAAAAACAAAATTAAAAAGACTTTCGTTCCTTTACTTAAAAAAAAGTCGTTCTCGCTCACGAATACAATCAATCTATATAAACGGGCCAATCACAGCATTGAATTCAAAATAAATGAATCATCAAAGTTCCTTCCGAGTAATTCGTCGAAACACACGCGCACCGCGTTATTCGTGAATATTATAAACAGACGATCCTCAGTCTGCACTGACATCACACAGCCGTCCGTACATACCTATACACATATAAAACCGAGTATTATTAGGTAGATCGCGAAGTCAAGCCGCGAAGAACGAGAAGAGGCGCAGAAAGACAGTCTACTACAGCGCGCGAGAGAAGCAAGCAAGCAAGGAACGCATGCGCGCGTCGTCCGCCATTGGACACAGTTAGAGAGACCGAGACTGCTTCGGCCGAAACGTGGTGTATAAACTGGCAGTGTTCTCGACTTGTACCATCTCACAACGAATCACAGGAAAAATAAACAAACAAAGAAGTCAGAATTTCAACTATCACTGCAGCGCCGACCGATGCGACGCAGCGCGAGGAAGGCTAGAGAGAAGCGGGAATAATCAGCTGGTGCTCGGAACAAGAGCCCGAAGTCAGGTAGGTGATCTACTCGAGGGAGGAGAGGTTAGAATGCCCCCTTTTGCTTGCGATAACTGACCCGGTGTGATAAGGATGCAGTTGAGATAACGCGATGCTCGAGTAAATTATCCTCTTGGAGATATACTGACGATGTGGTTACACATTTTTTCGCGGTGTTTCGTTTTCTTTGGCAATGTTGGGTGACTGGAGAGCTCGATCAGTAGGTATATATACATATAGGGTATATTTATATACGGGAGAACGGTCGCTATGCTGCTGCTATCGATTTTCTCGTGTTTACGTTTCGCGACGACAGTGAGCCGTTTGAAACGTTTTTTTATACATAAGTATACTTATGTCGAGGAGATTCGCGAAACTATTATCGTAATTATAAAAAGGAATACTTAATGAGTTATTGTTCGCGCGCGTGTATACTTGGATGACAAAAAATTAACAACGCAATTTTCGCTTACGAAATAGACTTGTTAACCGTCTACTTCAATATTATGAAAGAAAATCTGCGTCTGGGTAGTATTTATATTTTCGTCGATAAGAATTATGTAAATACGCACACTACCACTATACACCGATATCGTATCGCATTCGATAGTAATGGTTATTGTTGTTATAAAAATTAATTACGTGGGACGAGTCACGCGGAGCTGCACGTCTTACCTTGCGTGTCTGTTTCTACTAGAGACACATGATATAGCTATATATTTAATAATATAATAGAAAGACGACGCGACCTGCTGCATCTGCGCTTTTGTTATGGCGCAGTATATATACCTGTATACAGATAAGAAAGGAACGCGCGTCATATTATTTTCGCGCAACGAAGCTGCCGATAATAGTTTAATTTTAAAAAACCAAACGACTCCGAGTAAACCTCCGGTTTTCCTGCAACCGATAATTTCTTTCCTCGTCGCGCGTATATACAAACTTTATTAGCGTAAATCAAAGTCAAGATCATCATCAGGCATCTTTCCCTAAGTGAATCACTCTCCGATAAGCGCCGGCGGTGGGAGCAAGTCTCTCTCTCTCTTGCGCGTAGAGGAGGAGAAACACGCCGGTCGTGATCGCTCGCGGAAAAAGGCGAGGCAGCTGAGCATACGCCGACCGCGTGTTATATATACTTACTTACGCGGACACTGCGTGGACGGGGATTTTTAGTAGATCGCGCGACTCCGCGAGAGAACGACGCTGTGATGCTGTGTTGGCCAGTTCACCATCGAGCTACTGAGAGAACAACGATCAAGAGAGACCGGTAGGTGATTCACGCGTAACGCGCGCGCGCGCGCCGATTGTAAACAGTATATATGCGCCGGTATTTATAGATACACTCGACGGATCAAACGTGCATGGCAATGAAATTAGTGCGTATTTTTGGCGCTGTTGATTTTCCGAATCGCGGTCATGCCGGATGAGTGCGTTTAGTCGGCTGTATTTTAGCAGAAAATACTGCTTTTTCACGTTTAGTGGAGAGGTGCAGGTGTACGCGTTTCGATACGCTCTGTAGGATATGCTATTGATTAGGAAGACTACTGTTTGTTTAAATGGTTTGAAAATAGATTTCGTTTCGACAGCGTTGCAAACATCTATCGTATCGGTTTTGCACGAATATTTATTTATTCGACTACAGACTCAAGCGGATGTATTATATATTGATCGAATGATATTTTCGGGACACCTGTGCCGTTAAACTTCAAAACAGGTTTATCGGCATTCACTTGTACTTTGGCGACTCGACGTATATACCTATACATACGTGCGAATTTGAAACAACAAGGACGTTAATCGCGGCCAACCATTGTTCGCAATGATTGACGACAATAAAGTGTCATCGATATATTTTTCAAAATTATTATTGTTATAAAGTAACGGAATAGTTTTTCTCAGCAAGAAACGTAATCTTCTACAGACGCATCTCATTTCAACGTATACATCCACAGTAGAAATATGTTACACGTCAAAAATTACCATCTAAACGGCTCGCTTTATTATTAATTAAACAGATTAAGCTCTTTTGACTCATACTCCTCTCAATTAGACATCGGCGTATTCCAAACCGATTGACTCATCCTAGTAGCTCAAAATTCAGTTTTATTTAGACGCCTCTTTTGAAAAGCACAATCTATTTTTAGTATATATAAAACATCAATACCGCGCGCTATATCAATCAGCTCGGGTTGATCGAGCCGACCATCGCAGCGAAATTCGGAAAAAAATATATGCGCTGCACACACAGCGAGAGGTCAATCAGTGGCTTTGGCATTTATTATTCGTAGCGTGGCATACGTGATATTTACGCAGCTCCGGCTTCTGATGTTGTCTATACTCAAACGCCGGCGGCGTCAGGTTGGGTTAGCGCGCAGTGGTTTATCGACTCGCTGTATACAAGGTGTCCCGGCCTTGCGATTCCGCTCCGTTTAATTTCGTTCTTATCCGCGCGCAGTGCTTATTCGTTCGACTTCAACGCTAATTCGTTGTTTCTTATCCAACTTCGGCGTGTCTTGGCTTTTCCTATTGTGCACGTCTGCTGAGACGCCCTTTGAAAGAGAGAGACGTGTGGCCCCGATTCAGTGCAAGCTGTCCGCCAGATATGTTTATTGTATTATGTATAGCTGCCTCGAATTCTAGAGCAAACGTATGTATATGTATCGGTGCAAGACTGACTCTCTTTTCTTCTATATATAGAGGTAGCTTCTTTTTTTACCCGGAATCGCGTTATTCCCGAAGGTTTATTTTCAGCGGTGTCGGTGTTCGGAAAAAAACGCCGCGTCGTTTTTTGACGCAGGTTTGTTTACAAACACGGAAATACCTGGATTCGCTTTCGGCTGTGATAATTTTTTTCTCTTTTTCTTTCTTTTTCTTAATTTAGAGACTTGTCGGGTAAAATTAGTTCGTCAGCATGATAAGCACAACACACAATTCGGATATCTCATTATAATACTACACCAGTCGTTTGCACACGCGACTCGGATGCTGAATGCGAATTGTATCTCTCTCTCTCTGAAGAGCAGTCAAGTTAAAGTGTCACTTCATTTGCGTAGAAATTGGCAAATCTAGTTCAAGTGTAAAATTCACTTAATTGGGCCAAGTTCTCATTCAAAGCGAATTAGTCCAATGCGACAGACGAGATCGTAATACCGAGAAACTGTTGTGCGAGAGGACTACTGACTTTTCTCGCAATTTATAACGTTCGTTCTTCACGTCGCCGCGCAATACAGCTTTTTTCACGCACTTAATAATGGCTCTCGATTTTTTTCCCTTTCAATAACCATTCGCTTGCGCAAATGTAACTTTATCGTCCGCATAATATTATAAACCTCAATCCTCAGCGAGTAAGTCGTCATCGTGTATTTATCAAGATATTCCCTGGACAATGTAACAATCTCGCACAGCTCGTAAAATATCCTTGAAAGCCACTGGAGGCCCAAAGTTGCCGGTATATAGCAGCACTCAATTTGTCCGCGACTACGTGACGTTATTCAATTAATATTATTACAGCTATATACTGTAGTCCTCACTCCACATCACACGTGCACCTGAGACGTAATCTTTCAATGCCTCCGTCTACTCGTAAGAATATTCTCTTTTCTTCCGCGGCTTTTCTCTCCGACTCAGCTACGCGCTGCTTGAAATTCACAAGTTAATACACTCCGAGTAATTAACTGGCCAGCTCTCGCCGGGAGAAAAAACTCGCGGCGGTAATTGTGTATATACAGCCTCAGGAGAGAACAGTAGCAGTGCTGTCACGACTTTTTTTTTGCTTCTCGAGCAAGCCGAGTTGCTTTCGTCGGTCAGGTGCGCGCGGTCTAATTAATCAGCGGCTCGAGCTACACAGAGAGAACTATATAGTGTTGCTGCTACTTCGCCAAGTAACCCTTCTCCATCGAGATAAGCAACCCTCGTGCTACGTCCGTCGTACTTTTTTTTTATTTTTGCTGCGGCTATATCTTCTGAAAATGTTAATCTTTGAAATTTACGCCTTTTTTCTGCTTTATACGCCGCTCGTGATTGCAATGTAAAAAGGTTGAGAAGCAAGTGTGCTCGGTCAATTTTATCGGCACGAATTATACGCCTAATTGTTGCGTTATCTGGTTTCGGAGCTTTAGTAATATCCAATTAAGAATTTAATTTAGATAGTGACGCTGAATTTATGTCGGCGGCAACTGATACACCTAGGTGTAGGTGAATTCGTGGTATAGGGACACGTGGTTTATGTTTTTATTAATTAATGTTGTTACTATGTGAGTAGAATAGTTAATAAAAATTGTGTGTACAGCATAATAAATGAAATTAATATCATATAGAGTGCTTTTAGTTATTGAAATGCATAATAAACGAGATTCATAGAATGTAGATTCAAACTAAAATAGTCTTTTATTAAAACGAAATTTTCGTGCGAGAAAATTTGTAATTTTAATTCCTACTTGAAAGTTACAAATGTATAAATATCACCAGTATACTAATGTAAATTTGATGAGACTTATTCTTGCGGTAGAAAATACATTTTATTTGTGATGAATTAAAGAGAACAAAAGAAAAATATGACATAATATAAGTAGTACATTATGTGTAAATCCACGACCAACCGGAAATAACTTGGGATCTAGAAGTTGAAAAAATTTCTTTTTAAGTAATATTACCCGTAGAAAATTTTTGGTAAGCGATACGGTTATCTTTTTAACAAAATAAAGGACACTCATAAACCCAGCAGAAAATCTTGAAGCAAACGAAAATTTTATCTCCTTAGTTGCTCGTAAAAACGCAATAAAATATCAATTTTGTACGAAGGCTCTATTAGCCCCGTCGCTCCATCTAAATGTTTAAGAAAAAACGATCATAATATTATCAATAACTTTTAAAATTAAAAACTACCCCCCATACATCAAAATTTCTCTTTAAAGCGTTATAAGAAATGCATAAACCGAAATATGACGACGCCCACATCATGTTTTCAGGATTAATGCAAATCCCCAATTCCACTGTAATCCCCTGGCAAACTGATAAGCATGTAAATTTATAGTAGAGTTTCGAGTCGAAAATACACAAGCCGCTGCACTTCCATAAAGGCGAAAATAATATTTCCGCGAAATAGCCCCGCGCGTTTTCTCCTCGTAAAAAGGCGACAAGACCATAGTACGACGACGACGACGAGACGCGCAACGCCAGGATGTCTGCGGTGGGTGCAAAAGTCGACGCCACAGCGGTTCTCGCCGTTAAAAGTTATATAGATGGCGAGAGAGGAAGAAGAAGAAGAAGAAGAGCGCGAAAGCTGCTGGTAAAAAGCCAGAGTATAGGGTGTGTGTGTGTCTGCAGAGGAGGAATCAGCGCCTCGCCCCGAGACTTATCTCGATTCGTGGATCGGTATAGTAGCAGTCTATATAGCTATATATCTGCGGAGAGTCGAAGAGAGCGGAAACGACGCCGATGTACGACATTAGCATAAGCATCGAATCCCCGCGAGGCTCGCGCGAGTATGTATACACGTTCATATCGATCCTTTACGTCGCTCATATACTCGGAGGCTCACTGCTACTGCTTACTCCCTCCTATATAGGTATATATATATATATATGAAGCTATAGCTACCCCGCGGCGGCTAATAAGCTCAGAACTATATACTCTCCCTTTCGCCGCGAGAGAAAGAGGCACGGCACTGCACCTCTTTGGCATTCATTTCATTTTCGACGACGATGTAAATATCGGGAACACACGTGCGCGCAAGAGAGATAGAGAATAGACCTCTGCACGCAATTGCACACGGAATATGCTAATTGCGCCTTCGTGCGAGCCATTTTTTTTTTCTTTTTGCGCCCCGCCCGCGGCTGCCTTTTCCTTTCTTTGCCTTCACTGCCGTAACTTTTTTTTTCACTCTCGACTTTTTCTTCGACTTCTACTGCTACCTACTGCCCATTAACGCGCTCGAGACCGAGAGCCGCGCATAAAAGAAGTCCGGCTGCGCGTATACCGTATACACTACGGACGATCGTAAATTTGTTCGTTAAAGAGCGAGCGCGTGTTTTCGCTTTGCTTGTCGTATAAGCTGCAGATTGCAGCGACAAGAGCAGAGGCAAGTAATTGAATGTCGTTATAATACTGCAAAGGGTGTAGTCGTGCAAATATAATGAAGTTCTCGGCGCTGCAGATGAGTATTGATAATGTGGAGTAATGACTCTTGCCTTTGATACCGACGATCGGATCTTCTCGTCGTCTTCAAGGAGATTATTAGGTACATGTTCGGAGAGACGAGAATTTTAACGATATTCAAATAATTGATCCATATATGAAATTGGCAGTTTTTCCATCAATTCTCATCGCGGATATGGATAACGAGGCTTATATCTTTACGATTGCAAGATCTCGTTTGATTATAGAAAGACACCTGGAAGCAGTCTCGACTTACGAATTCAATACGGAACACGCTGCGCTCGGCGCAAAGACTGGAATTAGAGGCTTTTATATTGCATCAAGTGCCGGAGATTAGAGAACAATTAATCACTCAAAGGAAAATGCTGCCGTAATGACCGGGCGTTTGACTCCCGCACTTAATAGTCTTGTTTGCCACGCGAAGGAACGTGTGGAACGACACACACACCGTGGAATTGCATAGTCGCACAAGGAGGAAATCGATATATGTCTAATTCATTACGAGAATATCGCATGATTCCCGACGTCGAGCTCTCCTCCTTATTCTCGGCTGTCTTCTTAAGTGAATTGCTGCTATTTGCGATGGCATTGATGAATCAAACCTCTCGAATGCGCCGCCGTCGCAGCGGCAGCCGACGTGATTTTCCCCTCAAGTATATCTCTCCCGACGGCATCTAACTTTCACGTATGAGCTTCTGATTGTAACTAACTAGCGGTACGAGCCTCTTGAATTTCGTTTGCGTTCAGTCCTATGCACATATATATTAGATGTGTTATTATTATTCCTGCAGCGATTAACTTTGACGAATTATTTCCTGTCAAATTTTATTTTCGACTGAATGCTTTCCCTCCAGGTAAAAGCTGAATCCTAGTTACTGGTAGTTATTAGGTTTCCAATTTAAAAACTGGCTTTTTTTAATTGCCACTTTTTGACTTAGTCACTGCAAACTTATTAAGCTTTTCACGCCAATAATATTTATGGAGTCCATCTGGATAATTGTATTATAGAATTCATGCAATGTCCAATAAGTCGATGAAAAAATGCATTGAGAAATATGCCTAAAATATTCAAATTAATTACTTCCTCCGGGCGTCTCGAGATGCAAATATTTTAATTCGAATCTGAAAAAAGCGTGTATTCAAACCTCACATTTATTAATGCCAAGATCGATGGGTTCCCAAATAATTGAATGACTTTATCGTATTTATTACTCATATTTTTATCGTTCAGACGAATCTAACTCATTCATCAAAATAAACGCCGTAAAAGCATCTTACAATACTACTTTCACAGCAACGACATGCATCTGCAAGAAACTAAAAATAGAAACATTATAATATAGTCTCTACAGAATGAATAAACGAACACAACATATACAAGCTAATCAATGAATGAAGCAGTTGTGTAAAGTGAACAATTACTTTCATGAGAGCGATAACAAATGAATCGTGAACAAGCGAAATCTATTTTTACAGTTCGCGCGCAGTTGTCTAGCACGCGACACTTAACGACCTTAAATTGACGGCTACTCAAGCCAATATCTCATTCCAACACTTTTGCATACAAACGCTTTATAAATATTCCGTATAAATCTACTTCCATTTGTCGCATATATAGTCGATATCGTGACTCATTTTTTATTATCCAAAAACATATAACACAACCTGCAAATCAAAAGCTTCAATCCCCATAAGCAAACCATCGATTTCACCCAAACAAGCTTTGTGTATATACCCAGTCGCGCGTGAGTTTCCACCTGAGGCGTGTGCGCGAGACTTGTCAGAAAAAGTAAATCTATTATTGGACACTTCCCGGACTTAATCTCCGGCAAAGATCGGCCTTGCCAAGGCGACTTGTGTGTATATTTATATATACTCGCTCAGTCGTCGCGAAAATCGGCGTTCGCGCAGTAAATATTTATCTCGAGCCACTCACTCTGTGACGTATCGTACCGGCCGGTCGAGAGAAGCTTTCGCACGTACACCTACTCGCTTCCGTCAGTGAAGGATATCCACGGTATCTATAGATATACCAGCTTGAGTATATTTGTATATAAGCAGAGAGGACGAGGAGTTCGATATCGATTCAGCGTTTTTCGCGTCGACGTGACTCGATATTGGGTACCGATTTCTCAAGCGCAGTGTAATCAAATTTTTCGGCCGAGCACGAGAGATAACGATTTCTAAGACGCGAGTAGCGGGCGCTACACATACATCTGGGTTTATATTATAAGGTATCCGTCGAAGCTGAGCATCAGCAGCCATAATAAAAATGAAATTGGATTAGTTGCATCGGCAGGAATTCCCGGTGGGATTGAAGTGCGCGCGGTGTTCGAATTTTTCTTGGTATATTTGCTGACGGCTGACGTGTATATTTGCCAGAGTGTCTCTGTAGAGTGTATAGCGTGCGCGGGATATTTTTGAAAAATGTAATCGGGACGAATTTACAACGACGTGGGAAAAAGTGGAACTCTCTCGCTTGCATATATACACACAGATGCACTGCACATCATCGCATTCGAAATATGAGTTTATAAGGTATAATATTATCCAATAGTCACAATATCGAGAAACTTTTTGCTCGCATGGAAAAGCTGTTAAAAATTCAAAGTATATGGATCTAAGACGGTTCGATTTGAAAAAGTTTCTTCTCCTGCATGTGAACTGATTAGAATCAGCCGTAAATGTCTGATGTAATTGTAAATTCAATTTAATTTACCCCTTTTAAGTTGCATAATAGCCGGGAGATGTTAGATCTGTTGGCTTGAATTTTGAAATGTCGATCTTACTTAATTCGTAATCGTCGATCTGGAAACCGTCAACGGTGCGGTATCGAGGTCACGGAATAATAATTATTTTGCCGTGAGCAACTTGCTTTGCATTGTATACAGGAAAGCAGGACTATCTAGGCAGGTATAGGGTAACTTTAGCAGGCAAAATTATATAGCATTTTAAATTAATATTTTTGTATATTTCTTTTCACATCTCATCGTTCTTTAACTTAATAAGCTTCTTTGTATATAATTTAAATATTTTTCAATAATAATTGAAGTTGAAATTTCGAGCTCTGCAATGACGACGGTTATGCGAATTAATGCTTGTAGTTACTTTACGTCTATATAGTAGTGCGGAATGGATTTATTAAAAGTTTGCAGAGCGAGCTTTAATATCGCATGGTCGATTATATTAAATTACGCGAACGAGAAAGTGAAGATGAATTTAATCTACAACGTGTAACACGAAAAAAAAACGCACATCACTGAAATCCGATTAAATCGGTTCGGAAAATCGACAACCGCGTGCACTTCTCATTTCCCGCTAGCAGCTTCTAATGTTGACCTAAATATTAATCGTGAAAAGAAGCGGTCGCCATGTGCGAACTGGCACGTCTACATAAGATCCTTATATATGTCATACAAATTGCCCATCACAAGATTTTCAATCTAAAATCGCAGATCCTCCCACTCTCTCACTTTTTTTCATCGATTATATTGGCGGTTTTCTGTCGCACACCTGATGTCCTAATAAAATTAAATTCAGACATAACACGTGATCATTGATACATAAACTTCATATCGAACAGCGAGCGTTTACATAATTGAAATTTTCCAATATACGTAGTCGCAATAAGTTGAAAAAGTAATTTCTTTGCCGTTATAGGATACATAAAACCGATGTTTCACTTTTGATGCGAACTTTTATCCAATGTTCATACTCCAGTAGCTGATTTTTTTATTGCGAACGATAAAATCAATATTAATATACGAATCGTAAATATCGGCTTATATTTACAAGTTATAATTAAATAAGAAATTTTAATATACGATCACACATCCGCTCGGCATACATTCGTAAAGCACGATGAAATAAGCAATGTAAATATCTAAGAACTACAATCTCGAAATGAAAATAAGCGCTGTTTTAATTTTAACGAATTCTCCGATAAAGATCGTTAACACGGCGAATCAAACCAAGTTTAGCCGAATTTTCAGTCGACATGAAGAGCAGCTCGGCACAGTTATAGTCACTTAAAACTATTATTAATGACGATTCCCCTGACCCATAGGTCGGAAACAATAGAATAAATAGCGCATGGAAATCGCTGTCAGACAAGAGTCGAGTCAGCCGTTTTTTAGAATATTTCCAGCGCGTCCCCGAGCGATGTCGCATTAAATGGCATAATTGGATATGGACCGTGTGCGCGCGGACTACTCGTTTTTTTTTTCTCTCTCGCTTTTTTTCCGCCCGAAACTGCTCTCTGGAAATTTCGAAATCTCGCGCGTTGCAGAGTGCTCCCCTGATAACGCGGCTGCACTTTTGGCCGAGCAATTTTTTTCCCACCAAGCTAGACAGGAACAAATCGAGCGAGAAAGAACCACGCTCGGCCCATTCGTATTGCGGAGAAAAGTTTTTTTGCCTTTGCTGGATTTTTAAAATTCTCGTGAAAAAAAATGAAAATTTTAGGGCAATCAAGAGCTTGCGTTCTATATATAAGTGTTATAATTGTACATCAATCAAAAAATGCTTATCAATCAGTTTCCGTCGATCGGATGAGAAAATTGGCAGGATAATATAGCGCGTATTCATGAATTACATGCTGTGTAAAAGCGTTTAATTAAAAAGCAAAATATAATAAAATGAAATTCTTTTTCATCTCACGAGAGGACAATTTCATATTTTTCATATATCGCCGCGATGAAATTATTCGGTCACGTGTAATTTTTCATTTTCCGCGCGTGCGTTATTTTGTCGAAAAACAAACATATGTAACAAAGCAAAACCTTAACATCGCAAAAACTATATGACAAACGTTTGCACAGCAAAAAATGAAACTCGGTCTGCAAAAAAAAAAAAAAATATAGTACCAACGTATTTTATTTCCAGCTCGAAAAGTCAAACGACATGAAAACAGTAATTAAATCCTCGGCGTTCGTATTCGCAACAAAAGCATACGTATTAAAAGAAGTTGACAAGTTTGCAGCGACAATCGCAGCCGATCATTATTCTCCGACAACTGAAATCAAAGTTCCCAAGAGAGAGAGAGAGAAATTCAATAGCGGCTTATTGTACAAAACGCAGCTAAACAACCCTTATTAAAAAAAAGAGCCGCATTCAATCGTCGATTCCAGACTACAGCGCCGAATAAAACTCGAGACCCCCTGCGCAGGCCGCTCTCGATTCATTCTTCCATTCCAACACACAGTAGGCTGCATCGGCGCGCAAAGGCAGCGGCGAAAAAAAAAATCGGCGCAGCTCCGTCAGCAGCCGGCGGAGCGCGAAGCGAAAGGGGTGAGGCCTAGGCTGCATGTGGAAACGCGCTCTCGGGGCTGCAGTCATTCGGCAAATATTTGCTTATGAATTACTCCGGGCCGCTAATGGAGCCGCGTTTATCGCGCACAATGCTCTCTCTCTCTCTACGAGGAGAGAGAGAGAGAGGAGTCTAGTGTAGCCGTGTATATGTATAGATGTATATAGAGCGAGATGAATGTCGGATATGATCGATATACGACACTTTGGAGTATAGTAGTCCCACGCACTTGCTGCTCTGCCCTTGGCGCCGGTATTTGCGCTCCGTCGGAGCAAAGTCGAGGGGTTGATCTGAATAAAAGAGAGCCGCGACGTAGCTTCACCATTATAAATGCGGCGAGTATATACCTATATATACGCGTCGTTGCAGAATTAAAATTGCTTTTCTCTCGAGGGCGACCGGATTATACACACATGTGTATATATATTATGTGTGTGTGTGTGTGTGTGAGCGACCTCAACGAAATATGGGTTAGCATTGCAGTAGCTGCAGAGCAGTTGCACCGAGGGATTTACACTGCGCGCTGTTGCGTGCACGCCGAGGAAGATTGAATTTTTTTGCGCGCGCACCCCTTTCTCTCTCTCTCCCTGAGCTTCTGTCCCAGATTCCCAACTAATGGAGTCCAATAAGTGCTCCGCCGTGTATTAGGTGTTCTCTGGACAAAAAAAAACTCCTGATGTTGCGGCGAATCCGTCGACGCGCGTCCGATTTTTTCGCGCCGTATATATACTTGAGGTGATCTGTGTTTTATTTTAACGCCTTGATATTTTCTTTACCGTGTTGGTGTGTAGTTTTTTTTTACGCGAACCGATGCGTATAAGAGATTTCTTGTTACAGTGGGACGTATTCTCGAACTTTACGCAGTTTTTAACAGCTTTAAAGGTGCGTCGCCCATTCAAACTCTCACTGAGGTGGTAGATTCGTTCGAGATCTTTCAATCGAGGCCTTAAAAGTTAAAAAAAAAAATAGTTCAAAATATAGTACTTTTTGTGGATTTTAGAATTTGTCAGACCGTTTAGGGGTGAAAACTTCATCGTTGAATATCTCAGCTTCCCCTGGGTTATTTTTGTTTAAAATGTACATTTTTTCATAATCTTAACGATGGTACATGTTTCATACGTTAAGGGGGCCAATTTTCCGTATGTCCTTTTCTTGCAATTAAAAAAGACACACACGTGCATAACAACGAATTATTCCGGGAAAGTATGAATACACCGCTTTTATATTGACTCGTGATCGAAGCGAAAAGCGCACGTGCAGTGATTCATGCAATATATACGTAAGTCTGCACAATTATAACGAGAGTTTGCTGCATATGGAAAATAATTGATATAACATACATCGTCGTAATGCGTTGCGTGAAATTGCCCTACATATTTGCAAAACGCAAGGAAGAAAGTTACAAATAAAATTCCACGCGCTATTTCCAGTCAAAAAAAAAATATAAGAATGAAGCTAACACAGGATAATCTTCAGTAAGACTCTCGAAATCCTCTCAAACGATGTTCAAAGTCGAGCAAATTCGCCCTTAAATTTAACGAACGTTTTCCAAACTAAGCGTCATCATCAATTCTCCCAGACCCCCTCTCTCGCCTCTCCAATTTGTTAAACAGTCAAAAGGATGACCCTCTATCCATATATAAGAACGATCGCTATGTCGAAGTTGAATTTGCCTGCGCGCTCCTCATCGGCGATTAAGCACACTCGAAACGATCGCCCGTCCAGTCTCCCCCCACAATCCATTGGACAGCTAAAAAAAAACTCACCCCCATCCTTCCGCCGCCGCCATAAATTCCAATTTTTATTCGAGGAAGTGGTTTCGAAAGCTCGCGCGTCGCAACAATAAAAATGAAAAAGTGCCTGTAAGCAAGAAGATAAACGGACAGGCTGACGCCGCCGCCGGGAAGTGCGAGAAAGTGCGCGCGAAGGGGGAGTTATAGCTATAGTGTAAAAGATGCTGAGCGAGAGTGTGTGTATATATATATATATGAATCGAAGGCCTGTCCGTTTGACGGATTCGCACCGCTTCTTCAACGTCTCCGGCGCCTTCCGTTGTACATATATACACAGCAGTAGTAGTAGTAGTACACACTCCCCCGCGTGTGAACTATACCCTATATCTTCGGCCGCAAGCTTCTCGTATATATATACGTATACCTCTTTCGCGGTCGAAGAAGGAAAGAGAGAGAGAGACTCGCGGCTACTCGTTTATTCCCTTGAAAAAACTTCCGCAATTTCGTCGATTGACAGCTATTCGAGCTTCGATTTTTTCCCCCTCCTCCTTTTGTCATGGCCTAATGGGATTCTTCCTACACACACTATATACGAGTGCCCAGGAAATATTTGAAAATCCGCGTAGATCGAGAGAGGATAATATCGCGGAAAAAAAGAGCCGGAATTCCAAACGGTTAACTTGGTTATAATCGGCAAGTGTGTCGTGTCGCGCGCGAGCGAGAGCGAAAAGTTAGAAAATCTAATTTCGATGAACGCGCGCGCGCGCCGACTATTCGATTATAACGAGTCGCGCTCTCTCGTATATATATAGTCTTGGTAATATTCGCCGGCTGTTGTTCGGCGAACGAGCGATTGGTTCGTATTGTCATATATTCAGCGCGTTTTCTGTGAAAGAGGATTTTGCGCTCTCGCACCATGCAGATTTTCGAGATCGTTCCTTTATGCCAGCACGCGCGCGCTGTATATCATGAGCTTTTTTCATCCCGATGATTGGCTTGATTGGCTGTTTTGTGCACGAGCTTAAAATGCCTGATGTGAATGTACCGGATTGTATACTCGATTATTCTTCCTGTATATATATATATATATATATACAGTTTTTTTATTATATATACGAAATTGCTATCCATAATATACCCCCACAAAGAATCGAAAAGAGCTGGCCTCCGTCAAAAGTGACACCTCGAGCCTTATCTCCCTCTCGCAAAAACGACGATCTTCCGGCATTGTCAAAAAAAATCTCTCTCCGTCAGCCATAAATATTTCATATATAAAGCTCCCTCTCGAACAATGCCACATGTGCGTCTCCCGCGTTCGTCATATATACATACAAGCAAAAGAAGCTGATGTATACGCGGTAGAAATTCATTAATACACGCGGTGGCGTCGGCCAACGAACCCCGAAATGCAGTACGCGGCAGTTTTTTTTTCCCGCCGTAGTGACGCCGGGGAAATATGCAAAAATCGCTCGCGTCTAAATCCGCCTCGTCCCCGTCTCTTCTGGCTCGCGAAGAGATATATGGGGAGGAGAGCGCGAGCCAAGGGGGAGAAATACGCGCGTATATATCGCTGAGATATATACTCGGCGAGG
Source organism: Cecidostiba fungosa (assembly GCA_900474305.1). Taxonomy (NCBI): domain Eukaryota; kingdom Metazoa; phylum Arthropoda; class Insecta; order Hymenoptera; family Pteromalidae; genus Cecidostiba; species Cecidostiba fungosa. The sequence continues at coordinate 137,677 of UCOJ01000106.1, read as the reverse complement.
AAAAAGTTTGTTGGACGACTTGCGAGTGTCGCGCGCAGATTTTTTTTCCACGCAGTTTGATGTATTTATGTGTTTTTATGTCTACCTACTTTGATGGGGCTGTGGATTGAAAGGAGTATTATAATGATTTATTTGATATATGGAGGCTTATTAAGGAATTGATATATATAAATTAAACGAGTGTGCTATATTCGTATGACCCGGATTCGTTCGTTGCATTTTAATGAAATTCTTTTAACATACATTATTTCTCCCAGCCCTTTCAGTTTAATCTCCGACTCTTGAATATTTCTTTCTATCTATCTTAATCTCTTTCACATTTGCCCCTTGCTTCTATCTCATTCCTTGTTTCTTCCGCCTTATATCATTCTTCTTTCTACTTCTTCTGTTTTCCACCCTGTATATTTTTCCTCCTTAGTTTTCTAATCTCTATAAATTTCCGACTCTCCTCGCCGTCCTCTCTCGATTACAACTTTGTAATATAAATCATTAAAACTAAAAAAAAAACTGTCTGGTAAGAAATAAAATATATACATATATCGTAAACTTTCTCAGTGTATATATACAACTCTACGATTGTTTTATAATATGAGCTGTACGGTTAACACCTCCCCCCTATATGCTTGTCTTTAATAATACTTTAATCAAATAGTTGTAAGAGTACGTACTGCACTTGCTATAAGTCGTTGACTTGCTCTTCTCGAAATACAAGCACTTTAGCCGGTGTAACGATATATGTATATACCTATACATGCTCTCCTACAACATCCCAGCACTTTGCAAACTTGAAGCGCCGTTATTAATTCACAAAGTTCTCCGCTATACATGCTTAATAAATTGTATAGTGGAGGTATACCGGAGTAGCTGATTCGCGCGCGAATTGAGAAATAATAATAAAAACGATTTATGCCATTATAATAGATATAAATCTGCACACAAGTTCTCCAACATAATCTCCTACGACGTGTCCACGCGCAAAACCGCAGAGAGAAAAAAAAGGGCCGCGGCAAAGGTTCCGCAGTGGCGCCAAAGGCGGAGCAAAGCGAGAGAGGACTTTTCCAAAGAGCGAGAGAAACACAATAAAAGAGATCTTCGCCTCTCTGCCCTTCGTCGACCAGTCGAGCATGGAAAGGCACATCCGAAGGGGATCTCGCTCGTGTCGGCTACTTTCGCGCGCTGTGATCGCCTCGAGCGATTTTTCCGTCTCGTTGATATTTCCTCGAAACTTCCTCTCTGTCTCATATCCACCTTCTACACCTCTATATATAAGAGATATCTCATGCGTATTCTATTCCTGCTCTGGCTCGCACTGACTTTATTGGATTCACCATATAAACTAATCGTCGAATGCGTTGCAATTATTAATTTACGAAGTAACGTATTATATATATATATACCTACACACGTCGCGGGCGTCTCAAAGCCGTTACTTTTACCTTATAACGACGCTCCCGAGTATAAACCCTCGGCGGCTTTACGACCTCGTCTATATGTATGATGCGCTTCTTAAAAAGCACGGCAGATTTAAAGGAGAGATCGACGAAGCGCCGTAAAAATTTTTACAATTTATTGATGAAAAGCGTACGCGGAGCTATAGACTGCAGTGTATATATATATAGAAACAGGGCGTTCGCTGATTACTGCACTCACGGCGCAGCGGTTGAAATTAATAAAGCCCGGCGATGTCGGCGACAGCGATATTCTCCCGCAGAAATTAGCAATCCCAGCACAACGGCCTCTCTGCTTCTACCTGAATAGACATTCTGGTCGCGCTCGCGCGTGTGGGAGTAAAGGGGCTATATACATACAGAGGGGGGGGGGTCGAGGGACGTGAGCAAACACATCCAAAGCGTCTCGTATATATAGTCCTCTCGACGTCCAGCAGCAGCTCGTCAATCGCGGAAGAGCTGCAGCCTCGAGCTGTGTATATACATATACACACAAGCGATACAGCTACTGGTCAATGATCCGTTTAAAGCCACTGCAGTAGTGCAAAGAACTGCTAATGCTCGATCGTCCCTTGAAATTCGCGCGTGTGTATACTGCTGTGATGCAGTGCTAGAGAGAGTATAGGGAAATGGAGATGGAGAGCACATTGGGAGAAGTGACTTTTTTTTATCAATGCCTCGAGAGATGGATTTCACCGCTTAGAGTTGGGATTTCCCCCTTTTACGGTGACTCGAGTGTAATTGCTGTGTAGTCGATATATAAGCGAAATGAGAGTTCCTTGGGTCATTCTTTTTATAATACCGTGCTGTTCGATTTTTTTTTTTTTTTTTTTCAAAACCAATGCGAGTATATTAATCTCTGTATAGTAAAAAAACGATCATTCACCGGTTGCTCGTTAAAATCAAATTTTACGCGGAAAAAATATGTGTATAATACAAAGTGCGGTAATAAATGCCTCAGAGTATAATCGATTCCACGCAGTGCGTTATAATACACAGCGCTCGAAAGTTGGCTCGTTAAACGGCCGATTGTGCGTGCGTTATATATTATACAAAGCTTTCGGCCAAATTAGCCCGCTCTATATACTGCAGCAGCAGCAGCATAATCTTGTATATACGATATAATACTAGAGAATTTTTCAATTCTCGTTGAAATTCCCGACGCAACAATTTCAGCAAGTTATACTTTCCAACCTGCATCTCGTCGAATTTTCGATACAAAGCGAGCGCGGAGAGAGGATATAAAAATGTTTTCAGCCGCGAGTCCTTTGATCGTACGCGAGAGAGGCGAAATCATTCGGGAAAATCGAATCAGCGCCCCCGAGTTAACAAAACTCAAAAGCCGGCGCCAATAGAGAGAGAGGCAGTCTGCTACTGGCCTCCGGACTATCGAAGAGAGGAAGCTTCTATACGCGCCGTCTGACTGATCCTCGTTAAGCTCGCACGGACCGCTGGATTATGGAAATATCGCGCGCGCGCACCCTTTGTTTTTCCATAGCTCCTATGATTTAGCTCTCCTCGCTGCGTATCCCCTTTTTCATCCTACAGCTATACACGTAGATATATATACCGTCGCCGCGACGACGACTCGTCACACGCATGACTGCAGCCTCATCCTTTCACACCCTTCTGGAGCGTTTCCCTCTCTGCTTTCTTATGCCGCGAACTTTCGCAGCTACTGTTTTGCTTTCAAACTCGCCTATCTCTTTCACTATATACTCGTAACTGTCGCGTCGTCTCTATTACTTTTACGAAATATACGTATTAAAAAAATGGCGTATATATATACGATAGGCTGTTTTTTCGCCTGTGTGTTTGTTTTGAGAAAATATAATATGCAACGTAAACTCCGGTCTGCTTTGGAGAGGAGATATTTTCAGTTCGCTTGAGAGCCTGTTGACACTCCAAACATCGCGAGAGAGAGAGAGCGAAAATTTCAGAGGTTGCGATGATGAATGATAGGCCGCCGCCGCCCGAGTGTATATATAACTGATGTACAAGGTTGTGGATGAATTTATATAGAACATTTGTTATTGCGGCAAGTGGAGAAAATTGGTATTATAGACGACGCGTTTAATGCCGCGCACCTTGAGGGCTATTATTTATCTTTTATTTTCGCGACGACGCAGTGTATATATATAAAGAGTGATGACGTCGTTCTGAATATACACCGCATTAATTTTGAGAATATAAATCTTTCCGAACAATATGAGAACCGGGTAAAATAAAATCTCCTCAGAAATACGCGCATTTCACATAATTTTCCAACACGCGATTTTCAAGAAAGCCATAGCGACTTGATTGAACGATATTCAACTGCTTGTATAGATCGAGTCATCGCGTACTCCCGTTTATCAGTTCGCTTCGGTTCTTCAACCGCGGTTAAAATCGTCCTCCTTTATTTTTTCTCCCTTCTGTCATTTCATCCGTACGAAGCGACGTCGCGGTGTATATAGGTATATATACGGCGCGAAACTTTGCCGTCGCGGCGATTCTTCTTTTTTTTCCCTCTCGACGAGAGGGGGGAACTTGAGTCGCTCTCTCGCGGGATTTTGTCCTTGGAACGGTTGTAAACATTAAAGGTCCTCGTCGACACTTGGCGCGTCGTCGGAGAGCAGACGAATCAAGCGAGAGTGGCAAGTTTTTACGTCGACTCGTTGGCATACATCATCTCTTGAGAGACTGTTTGTCAGCGGCTCTCGATCGTCTCGGGGATATATAGCTTTCTTTTTTTTTTTTATTTAATTCTTGGTGAATCATATCCATCGGGTAGGTTATGTGATTGATATACGTACCGGAGAAGTGAGGTTGAAAGATCCGAATAACAAGATCGTCGTCGATATATTTTGTTACGTTACAAGTATACGCGAATTCACATTGAAAAGCTTCCACGAACCGTTGTCTTGGAAAAACGAGTGCAATAACGTGGTTATATACAGGTGCATCTCAGCTGGAAAATTAATTCCCAAATTTCCGTCCTATTGTTTCTAATTTTAACCGCGTTATGTATAGCTTTCTCTGACTCTCTCTCTCTCTCTCGTATAAAATTCGGAGAGAGTTTATGAATCCAAAAGTTCGGGAGAGCAGTATACCTATATAGTAGAGGGGGGAGGAGAGAGGCTGCCGCGCGCTGGGAAACTTTTGCAAATGAGATTGTTCTTGATTTTCTTGCCCGAGCAGCTCCACAAGTCGCTGGTCCGGAAAACGGAATTACGGATGATTCTCGACGCACAGAGAAGAGAAAGGAGAGAGAGTTTTGGGGGTCGAGAGAGAAAGCGTAAAAATCGCGGTGGTAAATTAGGCGCGCACGGCTGGGAAATAAAATCACCGATTAATTCACCCCCTGCCGCGCATTCGGTTATATAGCTGCAGCTTCAACTTTCTTCCTTAATGACGGCTAATTTCGTATAATTGACTAATAAAAGCATTGAGAGCGCGCGGAGAGTTTCGTTTTTCTCGGCTAATGTATAATCGTTGGCAAAATACTCAACATTGACGATCTTGAAATACACGAGAAAAATATAATGTCGTTCTCCGCTTACCGATTCATATTCCTACACACATAGGCTGCAAGTAGCAACACATACACATAGGAGAGAAAGGCCAGACTCATACATCACCGACGGCGATGGAACAGCGCATGGCAATAATAGAGCAGTTCGCGTGATTGATCGCGGCGCGCGATTGCGACGACCCTCCCTCTACAGCTCTCACACCCCCTCCGTCTATATATCCCGATGGGGTTAATTGCGTGAATCGAATTCTTATTACGAGACGACTAAGAGAAGGAGAGAGAGAGAGAGAGAGAGACGCGATCTCGACTCTATAAAAGCCTGTGCCAAGAATATTAAGAGGCATTCCGTCCTGGGGATGCGATCAGTTTTATTAATCACTCGGGAAAAACGCAGCCGCCGAGCTGGTATATATATACGATGGGCTTTGGAATACTGATCAGTTAATCGTATATAGATCGCATCTCTATGAGCGCGAGCCGACTCATCAAAATTTCATAACAAGCCGCACGCGGAACTACACCTCGTGCCATCACTTATTTAGCGCCGCACCGCTGCAGCTTTGCTATACTCCCTCTCGTGTGCGCTTTTTTCTCTCGATTTTTTATACGTATACCTGCGCTTCCGAGAGGCGTTAGTGATATTGCGCGGCTACTCTGGAATGTCAAGTTATTGCTTTTCTTTCGTCTGAGAAAGTGCACTTTGAAATAATATTCGCAGAGTATACACGTCAGAAATAAGTATTCGACATCAGCGACAAAATTCCATCGCGCGACCATCCCGCAAACATCAAAAAGCTTTAATATATTCCCGGTAGTACTAATACACATCAGGAACGAAGTAGCCGCGCTTTTGACTCTAATCTCACTCGCACGTGGGTGCTGATGCGTATAGGACTAGACGCGCGACGACTTTTTCAAAAGATCGCGTTTCATGCTGCCGGCCTTTAAATCCTTAAACCACATGCACGCGTGAAGCGCCACGCCGCGAGAGACGATCGTCCAAATATAGCGAAAGAAGTTTATGTAACTCTGTCCCCCAGTAGACTTTGCTCTCCTTTGAAGCCGTAGAGTCGTATTCGTTAGCTTTGATACTCTCCGTGTGGTACCGGCATGTGTGTGTATATAGCTTGGAACGCCACTTTTCCTGTCAATTTACTTAATGCTGATGGACATCTTTGAACTTATGTCTGCAATAATGATGCCACATACTGGCCTATCTGCAGCCTTTAATTTCAGATGAAAAATATCAATTTTCTCAGTGACGTAGGACACATGGGTGTATAGGGAAGAGTTACCCAGTATGGTTATTTTTGTGAGTGACACTTTTCCGTGGTGATTCAGAGTATTTTTATGTTCTATTAAACGTATTGCACCTTTTATATTTATGTTGCGAACTAATTACTGTACTGGAATGTTAAATATTATTATTAGCCAAGATAGCTTAAAATCAACGTTTTACGGATTTTAAGCTATCTTTAAGGAAGAGATCAAAATTGCAATTTGCAAATTTAAATTTTCTTTGCGTCGTCGATAAAAAGTTACACCCAAAATAATTATGGATAACAGCCGTATATATTATACTGAACGACTCTCCCCTACGCTGATGGAAACGTAAAAATAAGAGCACCGTCGCAATAAAGTAATTGAATTATGGCCATTACCTAAAAATGCTTGCACTGGCCGAACAAACCACTCACTCGCGCGCATAAAAGGCGCAATTAGAATACGAAAAATCCTTGCCGAGCAAGGGAGAGAGAGAGAGAAACGCTCAGAAAAAAGAGCAATCGCATATAGTGGTACACGAAATCGTCACCATCACGCTCGACTGGCCATTCTGAATAAAAGCGCTCGACTCTCCAAGCGAGGCATCAAGCATCAGCAGCAGCAGCAGCAACGCAGGAAAATAGTTAGGGCGAGTTGAGGAACGAACAAAAGCGAGTCTTGAAATTCCAATTCAGCTCGATGACCCTTTGCGCTCGCGCGCGAGGAGAAAAGAGCCTGCAGCACGCGAAAATTATTTCGACCGCCAATTGGAGCGCCAATTGCCGGCCAACAATTGGTCCACGTGACGTTGCCGCTGACCGGTTAATAGAGCAGCCTTTATCTCTTCGCGGATAATGCGGGCTTGCAACGATGTCGTCAACTAGTCGCGTCTATATAGCTACATGTGTGTGTGTGTATATACTCATATATACGAGTCTGTGTTCGGAGAGCGGAGATGGAACACACGAGAGAGCATAGTCGTCGGCAAAGTTAGCTCGAGTTGGACTCGGTAATTGTGCACATGCGAATCCGAAAATCCGGTTAGTCGTCGTCGTCGCGACGACGACGAGCGTGACGCGCGCCGGCGGACGAAGAACTGACGCGCTCGCGAATTAATTCCGAATATTTTAAGCTGAATGAGCCGTTATACCATGCGTCTCCAAGCCTGTAATTCAACTCGCTAATTGCTTTCGTTGACGGATCTTCTTCTTCTTCGGCTTTCTTCGTTATAATACAGGTATATTATGATTTTGATTATACTGACGAGGCGATTCTTTGACAGAATGAAAATTTTATATGTATACGGGAAACATGGCGCGTAATTTGAATTCGACGAGAGAGAAGCTAATTAAATTACGACCGCACGATGACACCGCCCGCCGGTATCCCGGACGCCAGTCATTTTACAAGTCTTGAACTAGTTTCAAAACTAATCCGAACTAATGGAATTTTGAGATTTAACTCTGTCGGAGAGAACACAGAGAGAGAGAGCGCGTAATTCCGTTCTTATACACAACGAGACGGACTGTATAGTTCGCAATTAGCTCGGTTAAAAATAAGGTGAAAATTAACCGCGCGCCACTGCTGAAATAATTAACAAGCTGAATTCGAACTTTCTTGCGAGAGGCACACGAGGAGGATAATTTTGAGGTCGAGTTTTTCTCCCAGCCGTCGTATCGACGAAGCAAATAACTATACAGAGAGAGAGAGAGAAGCCAGCGCATTTGCATCGCGGCCCCGCTAACAAGATGCCCCTGTCAAAACCAGATTTCTCGAGTTTACAAGGTTCCGCCAGCTGTCGGTTTAACTTCCTTCTAAATCGATGTAATTCCCCCGCCGTCGCCGTCTCTCTGTTCTATCTATCCTATCTCTTTCCCTCTCTGTCGATTTCTCTCTCTCTGTCTCTCTCTCTATATATATACTCGCCAGTTGGAGAGTACAAGAGGACTGTCAGCACTGTAATTCGGCCCAATTTACAATCTGAAATTTGTTATTCCAACCGAGCGGCTTTAAGGTTTCGCCACGTCCTCCGTGTATAGACGTCGTCGTGTCGAGACCGACGCTTCCTTAACGGCGCCCTGGCCAAGCCGCTTTGCAATTCGATGTGGTGGAGAGAGAGAGAGAGAAGTCCGCTTGTCCCGCGTTAGAATTAGCACGAAAGTCGAGAATGGAAAGTCGACGCGCGCGAGCTTGCGGCTGTCTCGGGCATTCGATTGGAATTATTCTAATGAGATCCGAAAGAATTCCGGAATACTGCGCAGCTTCGCATCCTCTCGACTGTACTTTGAATTTTTATGCCCCGAGACTCGATCGCTACTAAGTAGTTAGCTTTTTCCAGCAGTGCAGCTTATAAGTGTAACACACGAGAGCAATACTCGAGATTCGTTACAGCACAAAAATGTGTCTTATTGTATCTACAGTCGGAAAGTTTTTTCGGAATTACATAACTATTTCGGAGGGAAAAAAAAAGAAACACACTTGATGTGTGTGTGTGTGTGCTCTCGTAATAATTGACGCGCGCGCGAGAGAGGCACGACGCTTTATCGAGCGTAATTCTCGCGATGCGCATTACGGGAAGTGCGAGTTTTTAGCGCGGGAGAGAGTACGAACGGGACGTAGTAGTAAAAAGTCATTGGCGAGCGAGAGTCAGCTATATATAGGGCGATGCTTGAACTTTGCTCGGCAGAGAGCAGCGAAGAAGAAGTCGATAAAGTGAATTGAAATGGAAATCCATTGATTACTTTGATTTCGCCGATGTCGAAGTTGATGAATTAAACAATCAAATCTAGAGGGAGAAGTGGACTTTGTAAAAGGGAGCTTTTTCTTCTGGGAGAACTATCGGAAAGTCGGTTAATTATTAATATATAAGAGTCGTATTATAACTTGATGCATTCGAGCGAGTATTGATCTATGCTATATCTCAATATACTACATATATACCGAGAGATGTATTGTTCTAAAGCATTCAACGAATTTCATTTATGAACATTAATACGTTCGCATAATTCAACAAGGATAATATTGAACAAAAATATCAGTTGGAAGCTGTGTATAAATTTCGTGCACTCGCAATTCATTAATCGCTGAATAATTCAAGCAGATAATAATATAGAACCGCGTTATTTCATACATCAACGGAGAGTTAAGTGAAAAATATCAGCCCGAGGAAATGACGCAATTTATCTGTACATAATAGAAGCTAGCACATACATGGGGCTCATGAAAAAAGCAAACCGCGCGATAAATCAAGCGTTCTGCGCTAAATTTCAGACCAAGATATATAGAGAGAGAGAGAGAGAGACTCTCGAACGTCCCGACGTTAAATCTTTGCACTCCGCCATCTGTATAATATATATACTTTATCTGTATAATTCACGCGCGCGCAGATACAGATCTATAATGAAGAAATCGCGGATCCGAGAATTTATTTATGCCAAAGCCCTCGTAATATTCGGACGATTAAATCACGCATTCATTGCCGAGAGCGTAATAAAAAAGACAGGAAGAAAAGCAAACATCCCATTTATCCCCAGAAGCTCTTGCTCTCGCTATCTCTCTCTCGTGGATTCTGCTCTCCTTCCTCGTAAATGGAATCAATTTGACGAGTCCTCCACATAGTACTCTCTACACTCCGAATATAGTACAGGAGTTAAGAGGAAACCCGCACAATCGATCCAAGCTGAGCGTTTTAAAAATTACTTCGTTCTCGTCGATTCGATTAATCTCAAAAGAAGCTAGAACGTATACAAATTTATTGAATGCGCGTTCGTATATATACAAATACATTAGCCAAAGTTCGAGCTCGAACGTTGTTTAATTGCGCGACCACAAGTGCGAGAGAGAGCGATTCGTCGACATCAAGCGCGCGAATTCGGAAAATTGGAATAGTCGTCGTCTGCAGGGCGGGGCTAAATGGAAGCAATTTGCCGGGTCGCCTGGAAGTCTCGAACAATCGATCAACTCAAGTTTCTCCCTTTAATCGTTGCAGAAAGCGGATGCTGCCGAGGAATATCAGACGAGGCATCAGCAGCAGTAGAATGGCGCGCCTAAGTCTGCTCCTGCTCCTGATGACGTTGGTCGTCGGGCCCAGTTTGGCCTTGAACGGTGAGCTCGTCGAGCAGGAATGTCCGGTCGACTGTCACTGTCACTACTTCCGCATCAACTGGGTGACCGACTGCTCCGAGAGCAACCTCACCGCCATCCCTCACGAGGGCCTCAGCCACAATGTCTACGTACTCGACATGAACGGCAACAATGTCGAGGAGGTGACACCCTTCCCTCGAGACATCAAGCTTCGACGACTCCAGATGGCCCACAATAAGCTCACCGAGCTCAAGTACGAGTCGTTCGCTGGGCTCACCTACCTACTCGACGCTGATTTCTCTCATAACTCTATCAGCAAAGTCGACCCGGAAGCGTTTAGGTGAGCATTCTCGATCATCGCTTTTTCTCTTACACACGCATGCTTTTTCCGCTTCTTTTTTCCTATCTTAAATTTCTTAAATTGAGAAAAGTGTCAAACGGATGAAAATGAATTATACTGCCCCCTTTTTTTGCTACATCTAAATTTTATCAAAATTTCATCAAAATTTATTTTTTAGTGTTGAATATAAAATTTTAATATGCGTTTTTCTATAGAATAAAGTTCATAGTATAATATAAATATCATCGCTTCTAACTAAGACTATCACATTTGAAAAAACTCCTATTTTCAATCTTCAGCATTTTCAAAGCTTAATATAAATAAAATAAACTCATCAAAGCCCTGATAAACTTAAAGCATACGAATTATACCTTAAGTTTATCAGATTCTGGACGAATTTAGTTTATTTATTGACTTTGAAAATAAAGATTGAAAATATGCGTTTTATCATTTAGCGCATCGACGTTATTGATCAACAGCTTTTAAACAGAAAGACCGAATAAGCTAAATATAAATTCCAAAGATTCTTACATTAGTAATAAACACAAGTGAGCACTTTTTCACTTCAACATATCGAAAATCGAAACTCACAATGCCCTTCTATAATAGAATGGATCATCATGAATTTATTGGATTGTCGAATCAACCGCTTTAACCTGCATGTACAATAGAAAGCTTTACAATCCTCAATTATATTTGACATTCTTAATGACGCAATTGTTTTAACGCTGCAGGGACAGTCCTGGCCTCATCACCCTCGAGTTGCAACACAACCCGTTGCTCGAGGTCCGCGGTCACTTTCTCAATTGCCGGCCGCTACTTCACCTCGACCTGAATACATGCGGCATCCGGACTCTGAACCCACAGTTCTTCCACAACACGACAAACCTGAACAAACTCGACCTGTCCAACAACCCGCTGGGTCGCATCGAGCCCGGGCTCTTTGACCATCTCACCAGCCTCGAGTACCTCAAGCTCTCTTCCTGCAACCTGACCCACGTGTCACCCGACGCGTTCGCTCACCTGGAAAACCTGCGCGAGCTCGAGATCGACGACAACGACCTGAGCTCGATCGATTGGACCAAAGTTCTGGCGCCCCTCGTGCGCCTGGAACACCTCAACATCAGGAAGACTCGCATCACCAACCTGCCAGGAGACGCCTTCGCCAAGAACCTCTACCTTCGACAACTGGTCCTGGCAGACAATGAGCTCCAACACCTCAACGTCGGCAGTACCTTGGGACACAACCTGCACAGCCTGCAGTCGCTCGACCTGTCCAACTGCAACCTCCAAGACAGGCTCTCGGAAGAGGCATTCCGCAACGCCAGCAAGCTTCGCGTCCTCAACCTCAGTGGCAACCCAATGTTTGCCGCCGACCTCACGGCCGTTCTGCGTCACCTGCCCAAGCTGCACAAGCTCTCGTTGAGCAACTGCAGTCTGCGCCGGCTGCCCGAGGCCTTCGAGAACCTTGAGCAACTGGAGGAGCTCGACGTTTCGCACAACCCCCTGTCCGACGCATTCGTGCGCCTGCTCAACCCCCTCAAGTCTCTCGAGTACCTCGACATGTCCTACTGCAACCTGGGCTACGTCGGCAACAACACCTTCACGCTCATGACATCGCTCAAGAAGCTCATCATGTCCGGCAACACTCTGCACACCCTCGAGCAGGGACTCTTCACCAACCTGACGCGCCTCGAGAGTCTCGAGCTCAACGACTGTGGACTGAAGAACCCCCTCGATCCCAAGGTGTTCAGCGATCGTGTCTACGCCAACATCATCGAGCTGAAACTGAGCAAGAACCCGCTGACAGTGCCCGAGGACGGGCCTCTGCTGCCCGAGCAACTGTCCAACCTGGAGAGTCTCGACCTGAGCTACTGCGACATCACGCGGTTGAACGAGAACCTATTCTCGCAAACCAGCAACCTCACCCGCCTGAACCTATCCAACAACAAGATCTCGGGAACGAACAACCTGGCGTCCTTGAAGAAACTCCAGCGGCTGGAGCACCTGGACCTGAGCAGCAACAACCTCAGCACCATCCACCCCAAGGTGTTTAAGAATAATCCGCGCCTGCTGAGTGTCAACCTGATGAACAACCCGTTTGTCTGCAACTGCTCGATAGACGACATGTGGGACTGGGCCGTCCAGGTAAAGAACGACCTGGACGTGTTGGTGGGCAGTCAGCCATCGCAGTTCACTACCGGCGCAGCCAAACTTCGCAAGAGCCTATCCTGCTCGTATGACCCAGAGACCTACCGCAACATCCTCGAGCAGAGTCGCGTCTCGAGTAGCGACCGCAAGATATTGCTGCGCAAAGGCGACCTTACGCCCAACAGAACCTGGGCCAAGTACATCCGCGAGTCCCAGTGCGACAGACGCTCATGATATATAGAGGCTAGATTTCAAGACGTCGTCCAGAGCGTGCACCAGGACAGCCCGTACTGGCCCAAGCTCGAGCTCTAGGCGACTTGGTTCGGATACATGCGAAGTAGAGCGTTTAGTTTTTAAGTATACGATGTGATGGAAAACGCGCGGTTTTGCTCGATAGCGAGAGGTGTGATCGATCGAGTGGTTTGTACATAATATATTTCGACTGTTGTTTAATCGATTGTAACTCTCGTATGCGTAATATATAATTCAATATATTTTCAAACAATCAACTTCGAAAAAAAATTCTAATGAAGACTTTATAGTCCTCAGTGACAAACCACATAAAGATTTGATCGGGCGATTCGAGCCGCGAGTTTTCATAAGGTATGTCTCTCTTGTTTCGTAATTACGCTGGGTGTTACGATGGTATAGCTACAAAAAGATGACTATTATGTGCGTGACACAACAAATTTTCAGCCGAGAACGCGAAAAAATGACGTACGCGTTAAGCTCTTCTATGCCATGCTATTTTCTATTAGTTAATCAAACAATTTTGTTTCGTTACTGTCGTTGCCTTAATACGAGAATAACTTTTCCAAAGTTAAATGCATTATTCACGAGTCAAATGTAATCTCATCTTCATGTCACTAATTTTTTCGTTTCGTTGAAATATTTTGCATGCTTGTTTTAAGTCTTTACAGCTCTGAATAGCTTCTTAAAACAAAACAAAAAAAGAACAAAGTCTGTCAAGTCAATCAACTGCCTGTATATCGTAATGAAGAATTTTCTCAATGTTATTAACTCATCCATTGCGAAAGAAGAGCAGCAAAGATACCGAGAGATTGTAGTATAATAGTTATAATTAGGATAAAACGCTCTTCAATGGATTGAAATCTAGCCGAACTTTATAATTGTGTTAATTATTCATAATTAGTTATTGTTTACGGGAATAAATGGGATAAACGTAGTTTGCGTCGGGCAGATATTTTTGTATTGCTAATCAGATGGCTTAATTCGATAAGGGCTGTATTGCGGACTGTAAAGATTAGATTCACGATAATCTTAGAAACATTATATATTACGTACCTATCATTATGTATAGTTTATAAGTTTATTCTTCTGGAAGCTACGCCAACATATTAATTGCAACGCCTTGTATAGAATAAAAGTCGAAAGTTTCTATATGCACCTCTCGGTTAGAGCCGAGTTTTTTTTTTCAAAAAGAGATTCGAGCTGTTAGCAGCACACAGTGATATTTAGTCATGCCAAAACTCGAAAGTACCGGAGGTCTATGCTTTCGAGCTTTGATCGTATATACATATGGGGCGATAAAGAACGCGAGAAACTAGAGTGAATGGGCGTTTATTTCGCAGATTTGTGTAGCTGCGTAAGGAGAAATTAAGGGTGCGTTGTCGCGTTCTGGCCCTTCGTGCCAACGATGCGTAATTGCACGCGAAGGCATCAAAAAGACGATCGCGAGATCGCGCGATTTCCCTCTGTACTCATACATCTATACATGTAAAAGACTGTGTTTAATAAATGCGCCGCCATATCCTTCTTATACATATGTCAGAGTTTATTTCCCTCGTCGATCATGATCCAAAATGTAAAAATGGAAACAGATAAAATAGCTATCGAGAATCAAGAGGTAGTCTACCAATAAATAGAAATCCAACTTCTTTGCATGAGCTTTCGAGCGTTACTAAGCTCAAAGCTTGTATTGTATGATAAATTCAAAAGTTTACATTTCCGAGAAAGTCCTTTTACATTTACAGCGATTGATCTTTCTAGTCGGTATCCTCGAGACTCTGAAATCTTTCTATATTGATTTACGCTACGCTCTGTTGAACTGGAGAATCGAGTCTTTGCAGAAGCCTCCCCACATCGCGTTCTTAAAAGCCTCTTTCAGAACTTTAAAAGGTTGATAATAAAGCCAAGACAATCAATTGTCAATTGCTTGTCGAAGTTTAAATATAAACATACTAATACAGCCAAAATCTGAATGTGAGGGGTTATACTACAATCCCAAGATTATAGAAAAACTTTTTCAGCGACTTCAGTTTTTTCAAAAATAAAATGTTAAACTATAAATTCATAATGCACACACAGAAATTTCAGTTCATTCTCAACCGTCTTAACAAAATTAAAAAAGTACACAAATAATACATTAATTTTACTACGAAGAAAGGAAAAGAACGGTGTGTTCCTGAAATGTTAAATCAAGAAATAATCAATACTTGAACAGCGTACAAAAGATATATCCCTCTTGTATAAAGTGTACAAAGCTGTCTGCTCATTTTCAGCCATATACACTTCATTTTACGTATAGACATCGCCAGGCCACAAAAGCCGCAGAGAGTCTCGATCGAAGTGTCTCGCCGAAACAGCCTTTATCTACTTAGCGCCGTCAATACAGAAGAGCTCCCTGATGCTCCCGCTCTTAAGTCTCGTGTTAGCGAGTAAATGAAAGGGCCTAACACGAATCCTTTAATCCAAAGCCAATGAACAATACGTCCTCGTACAAATGCGACCTTTTCTAACGATCACAATACGCAATTTCAGTGGTAATTTGTAACTTCTTTTCGGAAAATCTTATCCTGTTAGAAAAGATTTCTCGACTAATCATGTATTGGCTAATTTTTTAATTAGAAACTTTACGCCTCAAAAGTGTTGGATACTAAGTATCGATATTTAAAAAAAAGGTATATGTATTTCCCATTTAGGTATACCAATTATGCATGAAAACAGTAATTATGTTATTACGAAAGTTACTTTCAAATGCGTTGTGTATTCACATTGACTGTAAAATAACGCGGTTACAAACTGCTTCTAAGTAACTTCGTTTTCAGTCATTGAACTTGCTGTGCAGTCGATACAACTGTATATTCAGTTAGTATTGGCACAGGATTTAGTCAGACGACTTGCGCATGTATTCACAGTAGCAAGTTCTTTTATACACATACTTTTTACAGGTCTCGTTCCGAAGAACTTTTAAAAGCTGACCTCAATTCACTATTCCTCTCAACAATTCGAAACAAAGGCACTTTTGCGTTTAAAAGCTGAACGAAGTCCTGTTTTTTTTTTTGCAAAAGTTCGCAGAAAGCTCAAAGTAGAAGATTTCCTTCCGCAAGCTCCTTTACTAAAAATTTATAAAAAAAAAAAGTATATTCTGCGTCAAAACTAAGCTGGAGATCAAGCTCCCATCGATCCCCTAGGCACGTATACATATACAGACTCGGTGTTTGGTCGGTATAGGTATATACAAGTACAACATGCAGGCTTCGAAGAAAAATTTAAAGCGTCATCCAGCTCCACCGGCGTGTTGGAACGAACGACGCGCGCAGCTTTGCGCAGACCACCGTACGCACACGTGCGCCAAAAGTGTAGGTATAGGTAAGTAGGTGGCTGGCAATATTATAGTCGAGCGCGCGAACGAGAGCCTATGCAGAGCTCCGCGGAGAACAAGTACATAATAGTTACGTAAGACAGAGAGAGAGAGAGAGAGAGAGAACAGCTTCGTCGAGATCGAAGCGCGCCTACTGGCGGGGAACCACGTGACACAGCGCGAAACTGGACTTGGACACGAGTCGGCTGCAGACACTTTTCTCTATCTCTCTCTTTCTCTCTCTGGTCAGTCACAGTCAGCTGTGCGCAAGTCGACGATGCGAACCGAGCTGAGCCATCAGTCTCGAGAGACGACAGCAGCAGCGGCGGATCAGCAACACAGCGGATGAGTCTTGTCTCGAAATGGATATCTCGTTGTCTTCCCTGAGCACTGACTGTTAAGCTCTGCAGCGGTAAAGTACATATAAGTTCGCGGCTTTGGCCGCCACTTTTTCCAGACACTCATCATGATTGTGGCAGTGTTCGAGGGCGCCCTCTGCATTCCGAAATTCTACTACGGCGCGCTCTTCGGTCTCGGATTCTGCGTCTATTACCTCTTCGAAGTCGTCAAGGTAAGCGCGAGTCTGTGATTTCGAGCTTTTTTTTCACAATTGCACTGGTATATATGCATAGTATAGAAGCTGAGTTACGTAATGCCGGATTGCGAATCGTGCGCTACTGATGCTTATATGCTTATATGCGGAGATGAAAACGGAGACGTACACCGCGGTAGAGGCAAATCCTCCGATGTGAGGAATCGAGTTACTTCTATATGACTCTGGGAATGCTTGAACAGAACGTGCGAGAATAATTGCACAAAACGCTGCAGCTGCGATTTGCCGGAGATAGACGATGACGTTTATATACGAAGCTTTGGGATTGATAATACTTTGTGGACTGTGAGATAAGCTCTGAATGAAATTGCGTTTCGAGAGATAACTTCGTCGCTATTATAATCTAAAAATATTGAAAATGATATAGATTTGACGTACAGTTCAAAACTAATCAATGAAATATAGGAAAATTTGTATGATGTGACTAACAGATTGTAGCTTAATTAATATACTGCGGTCTCGTTTTTTTTTATTCCATTAGGAAAATATGCTTTCTGAAATATAATTATGATTTGTACATTTCAATTTGCCAGTAATTTGCTTGAAACTAAAAAGATTAGCTCAACTCAATCATTATTCAATCCGTATACTTCGATACAGCTTTTTTTAATTGCTGTATCGAAGTATACAGATTGTTGAAATAATCGAGATTCTTGGCAATGAACTTACGTGCGATCAATAAAGCTTGCAGTTTAACGTGCCTTATATTTCTATTAATTTGACCTCAATGGCCTGCAACACTTGTAACACAGCATACATATGTATATAATAGTTGTCGCCGAAGGCTAGGGAAGTAGTTTTATCGAAAATAGTAAGCAGACAACAATCGTTTATGCTAATGAACTACGAAGTCTAGTCTTATCGCATTATAATTTTAACGGTTCAATTTTGCACGTGGCTTATCATGAATTTTGGGTATACTAAATTACGGGGTCAAGTCTGGGTTAAAGCATGTAAAAAAAAAATATATATTGTAGGCTCGTTATACCTTCTAGGAGTCGAAAATCGGTTTATTTATATACATGTATTGTGACAAGGGAATCTTGCTCTACTTTTTGTCTGACGCTCGGAAAACCCTATTTTCGCTCCACTTTATAAGTAGGCGCCGAATACACACGTGTTATCAAAAATATTTTCTGTTTAATAGCATTAAAGGATATTTTATCTGCTGACTTGATTCACAAAATGTGCTAGTCATTACTATAACGCATTTTGTAAATCAACTCATCAGATAAAATGTCTTAGCTTCAATATAAGTTAACTTTCATGAATCTAGTATTGGATAATATTGAAACTAAAACCACAACTACACATTACACCTGTAGAGTTTAGTGATGTAAGGCTTGCTATACTTATCATGTATATACCATCGCACTGGCGCATATCAGCATCGTATGTATTGTAGCATTCACGTTTTTTTTATCGTTTTGCAAAATTTTTAACAAATAATTTCATTATTACTTATAGGCTCCGCTAGTAGTTTGCGCAAAGGGTCCATTCCGAGATTTCTTAGAAGACAACGTTCCAATCTTAAAATGGAAATTTTGGCCAACGCTTTGGTGTTTCGAATCACGAGCTCAAACTGTGTTTGCAAGTATATTGAGATCAAGATTATGGCCTCACATACAATATCGCAGGTTCGTATAAGCTTGGTAAATAATATTAATGAAAAACAAAAATTGTCTCGTCTAATTCGAGCATTCGTTTGAAATCTAACTATTCTGAGAATTCGTATGGGATCATGTACTTTAAAATAGAAAAGTTTAGCATATCGGTGTATCGTTGATGATAATAATTAAACGTAATTTGAATTTGATTAAAAGGCAGACACAGTTTTTACAAAGAAAGTTAATTCATCTGATATGTCAACGGTTATCAGCTGAGAAAAATCTTGATTGATCGTTGAAAAAGAGGAAGTAAGTCTGAAGGAAAAATTAACGTGCATTCTTGCAGGGAAATTTTAACTCTGGCTGATGGCGGGGAAGTGGCATTGGACTGGGCGGAACATAATTGCTGCTCAGCGTCGCCAATCGTGATAATTCTGCCAGGCTTGACGGGGGCCAGTCAAGCGGAATACATAAAGTGCCTCGTGTATGCGGCGAAAAATGTCGGCATCAAATGCGTAATATTTAATAACAGAGGATTAGGTGGAATGAAATTGAAGGTACGAGAATTAAACCCGTCTGCATAATATCTTTAAATCAGTACAGAATATTACGTTTTCTATGCATTAGTCCTACAATGAAATACTGATTCAAAA
Organism: Cecidostiba fungosa; assembly: GCA_900474305.1. Lineage (NCBI taxonomy): Eukaryota > Metazoa > Arthropoda > Insecta > Hymenoptera > Pteromalidae > Cecidostiba > Cecidostiba fungosa. Next base: position 118,401 of record UCOJ01000106.1, on the reverse strand, counting down.
TAACAAATGGTCTTTGGTGATATTGTTTACTAAATGTAAATAATTTAAAAAAAAAATCTTTTCTCTGTTGAGTTAATTTAATTGTTCCATTTATAAAAATAATTGTACAGATTAATACATTATAAAGAAGAAATAAAAGCAATACACTGGCAGAGATAATGATAAAGCACTTGATAAATTTAATGAGAAAATCAGAGTCATTGTTAAAACTTAAATTGCGCCAGGAAACAATAAGCGAATATCTGAAATAACTTTCATTGTTATGATTCCATGTGGTCATAGACGCCGAGATTGTATTGTGCTTCAAACTGCGAGGATCTAGCTGAAGTTATCGAGCACGTAAGACGACTCCACCCGAACGTGCCCATTGCAGCAACTGGAATTTCAATGGGAGGGTACGTGCTTATATTTTATATAAGTCCTCGTAAATGATTGACCAACTGCCTCAGGATCAATGGGAACTTGGCTTGCCCATATATTGCGCTCGGTGCATTCAAATAGTTTAGTGCATTCAACGATTTAGTTACCGCGAGTTCACATTGTATGCTCATTTTAATTGAGAAACATGAATATGAAAATAGATTTTAACACCATTTCAATGATTATTATTATTATATACTTTCGTTTTAAACTTGGGAAAACGACTCTTGACAAGTTTCAAAGCTTTTTAAAGTTTGTCTCTGCAATTTACTATAATAAGTACTTTAGCTATTGAAGCATACTGCAAAACATTTAACATTAATTTTTTTAATATTCATTCTTTTGTAAATACTAATGCAATTAAAAATATACCAGAAGTTTAAGGCTTTCTCGTTTGATTGACAGATTAATTCTTGGCAATTACTTGGCTCAGCACGGAAAATCCGCAGTTGGAAAACTAAAAGCCGGATTTGCCATTTCCGTTCCCTGGAATGTATTCGAGGCAACAAAAAGTATCGAGAGACCTTACTTGAATTTAATGCTGAACAAACACCTGTGTAGCAATCTTCGACGAAACGTGGAACGTCACTTTAACGAAGAAAGGGATCGATTAAATTTAGACTTGGATACAGTATTGAAGGTATTATTTTTACTTCTATTTAAAACGTTTAACCTTTTAAAATACCAAATATACTGTAGTTATGTACTTTTTACCTCTAAGTCTATATTTTTGGAAATAAGTAGGTATATACCTCTACATTTATTTCAGAGCACAACAGTTCGAGAGTTTGATGATTACTTTACATCAAGACACTTCGGTTATAAAGATGTAGAAGATTATTATTCACAAGCAACTCTTCATGACAAATTACACCGAATACAGGTACCCCTACTGTGCCTTAGCGCAGCGGATGATCCATTCCAGCCATTTGAAGGTAAATTATGGTTAATTTATCAAAGAAATAATGTCAATAATACTAATCGCGTCAATAACGCGACAAAATTAATGGCAAAACACCGATGCCACTCGTTCGTTGTACGCTTGTATAGACGTATGATCTTATACAAGATGACAAAACTCTTTTGCAATAAAATCATTTACTAAAACTAATTAATTGAAGCTTATATAAATATAACGTAATACATTTCTCGAATATAATTATTGAATCAACAAGTTTAAAATACATGATTTAATAACTCACCCATTTCCGATTTCAGCCATTCCCCTGAAAGAAGTTAGTGAAACAGAACACGTCGCGATGATCGTGACTTCTCGAGGAGGTCATATTGGCTTTCTTGAGGGTATCTGGCCAGTCAAGGAGGAGCAGTACATAGGAAAAATCTTTTCGCAATTCTTCTCTGCGGTCTTCTGGAAAGGCCAAGAGCATCCGGCTTTTTAGTAATTAGACTGTACATCGGTCGTATATTTTATAATTTATTATTGATAACTAATTTTTAATACTGTTGGGAAAAAAATTGTATTAGTTTGTTAAAAAATTTTACGCTTAACCTGCCCAAACTTGACAGAATTCTTTTTACTAATTTTCGATTAATATATCAAACGATTTCATTAACAAAAAAGAAATTGAAATCGGAAGTCTTGCACAATAATCGTTTTAGAAATGTAACTCAAATGTATTCTGACAGCGGGTAGTAATTTTGTTTGGATAATTTTATATTATTTTTCTATTTATTTTTTATATGCCCCTTAATTTGCCAATTGCAGGTAAAGATATTTTAAAATAAAATTTAATTGTTATATAATTATATATTACGTAGGTTTTAAAATATTTTTATTGTGATACGGCACATTTATAATGTTCCTACCTGCTTAAGTAAATTAAGTGCCTAAAACGAAATCAGGAAATATCGAAATTTCTGTGTCCACGACATCAAGGTACATCCAACATTCCTTAATATTATGCTCATTAAATTATAAGCAAATTATGATGCACGATGTGTATATGAACATGTTAATTATTTGCATAACAAGACAGAACATGCATTAAAATTTCAATATAATCAAAACTGAAAAATATTTTAATTTTTTTATAAACTATAAAAATTATAGTAATATGCGTGTTCATAGAACATGTATCTATATATATAAGGCAATGAAAGCAATGAAAAGTCAAATATATAGAGAATTATAAATCATAATTTTCGTTATAACAGACTAATTTATAATGTAAGTCCATAAACATACATTTAAAAAACTTGATTCCTAGAATATAAGCTTTGTTATTGGACAATAGATATGTTCAATTGTTTTTTTAAGTAAACTTTTGAACTTTTATTATTAAGTAGAGGTAAGAAAATTTAAATATTATAGTATATATAGATGCTTAATTATAAAGTTATGACATTTCTGATAATAATAATACAGAAACCTTTGCATGCAAATCAAACAATCTTAATTTACAAAAATGCTTCCAATATAATTAGAAAGTGTAAGATCAACATTTTCTAGTCTATACTTAAAAACATAATATTCCGATCGATTGTAACTAAGATTGAAACACTAAACCGTCATAACTATAAGCTTAAAAGCAAATTTCTAATTTGTAATGTATACAAATTTTAATAAATTTCTTAAAAATAGCCAATATTGCATTTAAATGTATTCATGCATGTTTCCTACAATACAAGTGTCTGCCATCTTTTCCCCAAAATAATTTTAACTTTAAATGGCAGTAAATAATTAAAAATTGAGTAGATATACGTTTGAACCCAATGGAGTGTACTCTGTATACTGACAATGAAAAAGCTTGCAAAGTAAACTCTGCATACCATTCGCGCCAGAAAAATTGAGCGAACGAGAATGAGAGCAGAGATCGACCAGTTTACTATAATCCCGCGATTCCTCGTTAGATGGAGTTCCTTTCGATGCGCACGTGGTACGTCTATAGACAAGTATATATACAACAGCGGTGCACCGCTCGCAGGCAACCCCACCGAGCCTACCTATAGACAATGGGTGCAGCTAAACGGGGTGCAAGTCGCAAGCTCTGGCACAGTTTGGCCGGACAGTTGCTTCGCATGCACGCAAACGCGCGTCGATATTCACCCGCGGCTGCGTATTTTTCCTTTCTTTCATATATGTCTCGACGGAGCTGCGGAGTCGTCGAATTGACGAAAAATCACGAGCTGCGTTATTTCTGACGATGTAGCCTTCGAACGTGAGTAAGCTTCGGCCAATATCAACGCGGCAGATCCAGTCGTTTTGCCTTCTTTTTTTTTCAATTAATACCTGCTTGGAAGGGTTGGGTTATTGCGTATACGTCACGCGAATTGAGCCTTGGAAGAGCTACAAGAGTTCGCTGCAATGGAGGGTTTAAAGGCCATGATACCGCTCAATTTCTTCGAATGCGCTCTATGCATACCCCAGTACTGCTGTGGGGCGCTTTTTGGTATTGGATTTTGCGCCTACTATTTCTTCGAAGTTGTTAAAGTAAGTGTTTGACGACGTGTACGTTGTGGCTTATTGGTTTTTAGCAGATTTTTATTCTTATTGCGTGTTGTACTGCTTAGAGTTTCTACGATACTTGGGCTTGATTGTCGGACTGTGATTCGATCGTTTTTATTTTTAAATTTATTAGACTTGTTTTTAACTCCTCCACACTAGTATACAGTTGACAAAACTTTTTCAAATTAAAAATTCATGCAGAGCGCCCAATAACTCATGCTTCGGGTGCACATTATTTCAGCAGTCGCAAAATGAGCACTTTTTTAGCTAAAATAATGCGCGGCCCAGGGCGTGAATGGGGCACTTTGCGCCCGCCAATCAACCATGAAAACTTGAATTTTGCACCCATTGGGTCAAAAAATGAATGAACAGCTGACTAAGTATAAAAATTTACAGTTCAAAACTTTGGTATTGGACGCATGTAGCTTATCTTGATATTTAATTCTTTTCTATATAGAGCTTAATATTATCATAAGTTCAAGCCTAAAATGAATTAACTTTTCGTATACCTCTATTATTTATACATCTTATATAATAACAATCAAATTAAACATAATTTTGGCTATAATAGTATGCAAATTTTTCAATAAATCTTCAGACGCTAAAACATGCGATCAAAGTTCGCTAGATGAATGACCCGTTGATATAAATATATTCCAGACATGGTCAGACGATTGCAAGTATTTAGATAACGATATCATTGCAAAAGCGCTTATTGAAACGATACAAAAAAACTACACTCGCTTATATATCATTTGCATTATATTATAAGATTGATTAACATTTTTAATTTTTACAGACGCCATTATTAGTTTGCGCAAGAGGTCCCTTTTATGACTTCTTAAACGAGAATGTGCCAATTCTGAAAAGTAAGTTCTGGCCGACGCTATGGTGCTTCGAATCCCGAGCCCAGACAATATTTGCAAGCATCGTACGTGCTCGATACCTACCGCGTATGAAGTATCGAAGGTTTCAAATCATTTTCTTGTTTTTAAAATTATTTTATATCTTAATTATATATAGATACTTTTGGTAAAAAAAAATTAACTAACGTACTTTTTAGGGAACTCTTAACGCTATCAGATGGCGGAATAGTAGCTTTAGATTGGGCAGAAGAAAATACAAATCCAACATCGCCTATTGTCATAATTCTGCCTGGCCTAACTGGTGCCAGCCAAGCGGAATATATTAAATGCCTCGTGTACGCGGCAAGAAATTCTGGAATAAAATGTGTGATATTTAATTATAGAGGCATGGGTGGTGTGAAGATTAAGGTATGTATATACGATTATGAATTGTATACTCTATTTTTGTAGAACAACTATATCCGATCTATATATTACTTATATTATTTCTTTTGACGTCCTTTCAGACGCCCAAATTTTATTGCGCGTCCAGTTGCGAAGATTTAGCCGAAGTTATAGATCATGTGAAAAAACTACATCCACACATTTCTATCGCGGCAACAGGCATATCCATGGGAGGGTGAGTTGTTAGAAAATCGTACATATTTACATATTTACAAATTGGAATTAACATTACCGATCGTGATTTTTTCTCAGATTACTTCTTGGAAACTACTTAGCTCAAAATGGCAGTGATGCGATTGGAAAACTCAAGGCTGCCTTGATCATATCTGTGCCAATGAATATATTTGAAGCAACGAAAAGTATCGAGAAACCATACATTAACTTGATGCTAAACAAGTATCTCTGTGATAATCTTCAAAGAATTTTGCGACGCCATGTTCATGAAGAAGATGATTTTCCTGAATTGAATTTGGAGGAAGTTTATAAGGTGAATTTGTTTTTACAGAATTCAATCAAAAACTTGAAAAATCTACTGTATATAAATATTTTAAAACAGCGAATATTAATCTGTTTCAATATTTTCAACACGTCATACAGAGTAAAACCGTCCGAGAATTCGACGAGACATTTACGTCCAGGCATTTTGGCTTCAGGGATGCTGAGCATTACTATTCTTATGCGACTCTTCACAATAAATTACACCTCGTCCAAGTACCTTTACTTTGCTTAAGTGCAGCAGACGATCCATTCCAACCTTTACAAGGTAAACGCGTTTTTTTATTTTTATAAAAATTGTATAACATCAGATTTTTCATTTTTTAACAAACTTTTTGTCTGTATTTGATTATTACGCTTGCAGCAATGCCTCTAAAAGAAGTTAGTAAATCGAAGTATGTAGCCATGGTTGTAACGTCCAGAGGTGGTCACATTGGATTTTTAGAAGGCTTTTGGCCTTTAAAAGAAGAGCAATATATAGGCAAAATATTTTCACAGTACTTCACAGCGGTATTTTCAGTAGGAGAAGATCATCCAGCATTTTAAAAACATAAGAATCACATTAATATTAACTATACGAATCGACAAAATCAATATGATATCAGAGCAAAGTACATATATATATTTATAGACAACTTTTTCGTCGTTTAATTTCTATGAATGAAATTTAATAGGTGGCACAAAAACACCACTTGTATAATTTTAAAAAGCTATATTCACACTTATTCCTTGGATATTGCAATATTTCCGATAAAGAATCTTTTTTATTATAATATTTATTTAATCTAAAATTTTTTAGGTATTTAATTAATTTAATATAAGTAGGGGAGAGTGTGGCTATAATTCGGACGAGCTCGAGAAATAACAACAAGTCAATTTTATTAAAAATATAATTCGTGTATTAAAACTGAAGGTTAGAAATAAGTCGTTCGACCAGTTCGGCGACCGAGCCGGTACTGATAGGACAAAAGCGTCTCTTGATCGTCACGCATCGTCTAGCTGCTCGCGGAAACTTAGATATAGTGATATCTTGACAGTACTCTCAAAGACGAAAATTTTGACACCTGATGTTGGTGAGATACCTCCGTATGTTGGAGGCAAATTCGTACGTGTACTTTATATGAAATTTTAGATATTTTTTTTATTTTTCTTACAGTTAATAAATAATTTAAATACACAAACATACACACAAATACACACGCACACACACAAAATATATTTTTTTTTTCAGCTATAGCTTTATCACTAAAGTTGACGCTTGTTCATTGGGAAAATTAATTATTGAAGTTAAGTGAAGTTATCGCTCAGAAAAAAAAACAAATTAGCCCCACTCTCCCCTAATAAGTTTGAACATATTATATTGTAAGTTCAACCTATTTTTATTTAAAATATCTTGATAAAAAGTGCCTCCGACTCTATATTGTATACTTTGTACAAAATTAAGATAATTAATATACTTATAGTATCTAAAAATAAAATATATTTATTAAAATATTAATTTGTTTTTCTCCCGAACAGCAAAAATTAGTTTCCTTATTTTTTAAAAGTTTTCAAAAGTTTCTCCATATATTTGTTCCATAGTTTGTCTGAATTTTCTTATAACAAAAATTGTACTTTATACGGTAACGCCATCTATAGTCGAGTTTGAAATTTTTTCCAAGTTTGAACTCGCTAACCTCAAATGCATACTCTGACAGTTAAAGGTTAAAGTGCCCGAATGTAAATAAACGGTGCAAGCTGCTGTGTTAATAGTAAAAATAATATTTTGAAAGTACTTAATGATTTATAAATTTAAGCTGTGAAGAAGCTTGTCATATGTTTATCATTATACAAACACAATGTCTAATTCTTATGGAAGTACATATTATAGCGAAGCATACAATAATAAAGAACACCAACAAAACCTCAAGTACAAAAAGAAATATAAGAAAATAAAAGAGCTGATTAAAAATACTGTCATTGTAAGTATATTTAACAAATCATCATAATTCATCGAAAATTACATTATTCTTCTTGATTTAGGAAAATGCTGCGTTATGTGATCAAGTTGCTCAAATGCAGGAAAATCTTGTTGTTGTTAAAGAAGAAAGACTCATGCTCTTAAAAAGACTATGTCAATTACAAGGTGAAATAGATCCAGCAACATTATTGGCAAAATCACAAGGGACTTCCAGCTCACCAGTACCAACTTCTGATGCATTTACTCCCAAAAAGAGTGTGAAAAAACGGAATAGCGTTGAAACTCCTGGTATGGATTATTTATTTTGATCAATTGCTGATTGTCTTTTGCATTTAAACATATATTTTCTAATAAATTTTTCAGATATTAAACATAAACCAAAAAGATGTAATAAAACTATGCGTAAAGTTGTTCAGTTAATACCACTTGATGTTCATGGAAGACCTATATTTCCTATTTCATTGGGTGATTTAACAGTGTATTCACTTGGTGACGTAGTAGCTGATCGCATTGCTTATCACACAGAAGACCTTATATATCCAGTAGGTTATTGCAGCACAAGAGTTTATGCTAGTTTGAAAGATGCAAGAATGAAAAGCTTGTACACTTGTAAAATTTTAGATGGTGGAATTAAACCAAGGTAAATAAAACTTTTAAAGAATATTTTTGTATTCAGTATGAATTGATTCACAACATGTTTACAATAAATCAAATGTTTGAATTAACAAATCATATTTGTTCTTTTTCAGGTTTGAAATAGTTTCGGATACAGAACTCGATCAACCATTAGTAGGATCAAGTCCTGATGAATGTCATTCAAGATTGCTTACAGCCATATCTCCCAGCTTAAGTTCTATTTCACCAAAAGGAGCTGATTTTTTTGGAATATCTCATCCTACAATTCAAAATCTCATACAAAGTTCCCCTGGCACACGTAAACTCTCTATTTACAAACCACAAAAATTTGAGGTATTTTGAGTAAATTTTAAAGTTGAATAAATTTCAATCCGTTATCTGTTTATTTGGCAGCATTTCTAAAACTATTTGCATCCACAGATTAGTAAAAACTCTACGGATAGAGATACCAGCCCAATCACTGAAGAGGAAAATGATCCTGGCCTAGGATTTGCAGCATTGCATAGGCATTATGCCCTTTCTTCTACATATACAATCAAACAAGAGCCAACGAACCATGAATTATTAAATTTTCAAGAACTCCTTTCTTGAATATTGTACAAATCTAATTTTAATATTAATTTATAGTAATGGTATAATTAACTTTTAATAGTGTTGATGTCTGAAGGTGTAAAATAAAAATACGCTTAATGTTTATACGCAATCCATAGTATATAAAACATTTATTATTTTTCATAATAATATTTACAATTGGTCAGTAGTACAAACAGCCATTTGAGAAAATTCATTTTATGTTGCACTCACTCCAAAAAAGTCTACTAACAATGCGACTTTCTGGAGCTAAAAAAAATTAACAAAGAATTAGTCTACAAACAGCCATTTGTTGCAAACTAATAAAAAAGTTCTATCACATATTTCAAGTACTGTTACTTAATCGTATCCTCACTTAAAAAATAAGGCATGAGAGACACATCGCCATTGCAGTGGAACTTCATATTTAGCCATTGATTATAACTTTTAATTTACAAAATAATATGCATGCATGTATGTACACAAAAGTTCCTTATGCCACAAACCATGATTTTTATTCTTGTACAATAAATCAAAGATATAAGTTGATACAATTCATTGTAACTTAAATGATTAAAATTTATTAACAAAAGTCATTAACAAATCATAATATAAAAATATTTTCTACAAATGTTTGTTTGCCCAATTAATTTGACAATTACAGACGAATCTGTAAAGTTTTCTCTCATCTATGTCATACAACTTGAAATTTTCATTGCGATCTTCTGTTAAAAGTAAATATTTATCAACAAACCAAGCAATAGCAGCATGTTACAAAAATAATATCTTATTAATGTATGAAATAAAAATATAGTTTAATTGACTAGTTGAACAGTCATGATGAGGTAATAGTCATTTGAACATTGTATAAAGTGCGTAGTATAAATTCAAAAAATCATAGCAGTGTGGCAGCAAATAAATCTATGAATAGCTGACAGTCAATTAAGTAGCCAAGTTTTAATATTTGTTGTACATATTAATGATTTTTCTGAGAATAGCGATAATATTACTAACCTATTTATTTTGAATTTTTAATCAAACTAATAAAAAAAAATATATATATATCAAAACCAATAGACCCCTGAATCAAAGTCGCTATATTAATTATAACATTCCTATCACACACCCTCAACATACAGTTAGTGCTATTTGACTTGTGGAAATTGTCAAAATATAGCGATAATAATTATATATAGGAAATTATTTTTACAATGCACGTCATAGCGCTAGTTACCAGACTTAGGCATACCCGTTACATAATCTACACTAGCACTTCCCATTAATGCATATTTACATTGCATTAAGCATGTGATATGAACAAAAGTTCATTGATTTCGTTTTTTTTTTATCATATTGCACTTGATCTTTAAGATGCAATATATTTTTTGTCTAAAAAATTTGATGAAATATTTCGAGTTTACGCTTTAAAAATTCTTGTTATGATTCGTATTTTTGTCTGTAAAGCTTAGAGAATCCTTTTGTCACCGTCTCTTTGCAGGACCAATAGTCTTATTGAATAAAGTATTGGCTATTGCAACTACTGGTGAAAACAGTTTCAGTGGGCAATCACTAAAATGAAAAAACAAGAGTCAGTACAAATGTAAAAATAATGTTTGCAATAGTTTTAAATAAACTTTACATACCAAACATCTGTGACAGGTTCAGCTTCATTTCCACTTACGATGAATAATGGAAAAAGAATAGAAAATACACAGCCACTAAAAATGAATTACAAAATCGATATTTCAGTTGATTATTACATAATTTTATCGGTAATTTTCTTACGTTTTTAGCAATTCTTACCTTATTACGTATGAGTCTGGCAGTTGAGTCAATATTGCCAGGGGTAAACCAAATCCAACAAAGTATGGCCAATTACATTCGATAAATGTTAGTCGTCTATGCAATTCCCAACCCATATTGAACCATTTGTACTCAAAGGCATACAGGGCATAAAGAAGGCACATATGAACAAGTGCAAGAATGTCACCAATGGGTGGCAGTGGCACCTTTGATACTAAAACACCTTGACCTAAAAAAAGGGCTTGTACCAAAACACTGAATAACATATCGGCAATGAGTTTGCTGACACTTGACAAAAGCATGGGTCGTCCTTGGCGATATCTGTATGCACTGTCTGCTATGTCCTGAAATTTTATTGTTAACATTTAAAAGTTTATCATTTATTTTTCACATTATTATTGAATTATTCGATAGAGCTGCTAGCAACTTTTGCTAATAGTTTGTGCAAAATTTCCCATGAAAATTGGGAAATAAATAAGAAATTTCTATATAAATATTAACAAGGTTGTAGAACTTTGTTCATTCCACAAAATCTATACATCAATTCGTGCTGACTCAAACTGTTTTGTGAGTGTAAACAATGGTATAAAAAGAAATTGAATAAATGTTGGTTTGAATAAAAAGAAATCTTACCTGAAACCATAAACTGTTGACTATTCTACTCAGTAGAAAAAGTGGAAGTACCCATATGGTGCTGAAGGTAATTGATAAGAACGGTTTAGTCCATGACCAAACAGCCGTTCCCATACTTGGCGATTGTCCAAATATTATGCTTAGCAAGTACTTGAGCAATGGCAATAACCCATACTCAAAAATAATTATGCTAGCCCAGCAGACACCACCATTCAGTGCACAACACTGAATAGTTCGTTTTAGCACCTTTGACTCCCTGCATAAGAAAAAAAACAAAAGTTCGTCAGCAAATATATACTTTTAAAATAGTCTGACAAAGTGTGCGACTGAATTCGAATAAGCTAAGACCCAGTTTCTGAACGAAGAATATATCAGATGCGTTATTATTTTAAGATAAAAGATGGCTCACCTGTGATGCTTGGAATACTTGGCTGGACTATGTCCAACACTGCTGTCCCTCCTCCGAGAATCTGTCTTCACCGGAGACTTCTTCATCCTTTCGTTGATCTGCTTGTCCATGGAAAAGAGTACCAGTGCTCCTCTCAGGCTGTCAATGAAGCCCCGCCACACAGCGATGATGATCCCCTACGCACATCAAAACAATGAGTCTACAGCTCTCGACACAAAGGAAATCTCTGTCCGCAGATGTAATTAATAGTCAGTTGGAAAACAGCCAGATTATTATTACATCTGCTTCCACAAATAATCCCAAGCCCTTTGATAGGAAGAAAAAAAAAATACAAAGAAAAATTAATATAGACCAAAGGATACCTACCGCAATGTTCATGCTGGCGGCTATATACTGTCTCCGGGCTCTTCTACTTCTGGCTGCTCTGCAGACCTAGGCGAGGCGACAACGCGGCTGGCAAGTGTTTTGGCTGCTGGGAGAGCAGCCACTGCGCATCTTCCGCAGGAAAAGCGCACGTCCGTCTCTCGGCGGCTGTACGGATGCGGTTCGCATGAAAATCTTTCGGCTCCCTTATAATACTTGTATATGCGATGCAGTATACGCTCTGTTCTCTAAGTCGTCGACTTTGATGCAGATGCACATATAAACACACACACACACACACACGCGTGCTTAGAAAAATTTTCAGATCACAGATATACGCACGAGGTATCCATAGAGAAGACGCAAGAATTATCGTCGTTGTTGTTGCGGGGGCAGTTTGACAGGTATATATAACAATAAAAAGCCAAGAGTAGACACTTTGTTCCCTTGCGGACAATGACAAAGTGCATTTGTTGCTCCGGTATCTCTTGCTATATATGTATTTATATGTATATATATGTGCGTGCGTATGTATATCGAAGCGAGTTATTTTGCTGCACGCGTTGCAGCACACTAAACACTATAGAGTCTACTAATACAACACGCCGCTACACACGACGCTAGCCCTGTGTACACTATTTATGCGACGATCATCACACAGCTGCGCGCTCATCCTTAGCTTTAAAGCAGAACTCAAAGTATGCTCAAAGCGCGCCAGAGGTCATGGCAATAGCTGCTGATCAGCTGATTCACGGTGATGGGCGCCACGCTCGAAATGCGTGATATTATGAAGGTGTTCCGAAATTTTTGGTATAGGTCATGTCCATGCCTGATGCTTCTCGATTATCTTAGATCCGGGAAAATTGGGTTGCGATGCGCGAGGAATCCGCCGATTATCGAGAGAGAAAGCAAAAACGATGATTTATCGAAAATTAATTGTTTTGATTTTCAAGTTGAGTTATCTTTCTTTTTGTGCAACGCATAATTAGACACACAGACATAAGAGTCTTACGTAACGATAACGTTTTGATAAGGCGACCGCACTCGATTATTCGTGCCGATGTTTGTCGAGTCGATGGGAAAAAAGTGTAATTAAAAGGAAAAGCAATATTTCATACTAAATTTTTTTAGCATATTAAGAATCACGTCTCTACGATTATTATCAATATGCGTGGTGGAAAAAAATCTAGAAAGTAACTAAGCACTGTTGATATTATTATACAGTATAATTATGACTCATAATAATTATACGATATAATATAATAACAACACTGCGTACTTTCTAGATTTTGTCGTACGAATCAAATATTCTTGTTTCTATTCATATACGTGCGCGCAGAAGTCGCAGCAAGGGAAGAAGCTGACGCTGCATCAGATTAAAAAGCTGCTTATCGCGAATTCCTTGGAACGGCGAACCGTAACAGCATATTTAAGCGCGCTTTATTTTTCTCGTAATTTATATACACACACATCTGTTATAAAATAATATAAAACAGCAAAAAGCTGTAAAGATTTCTTATTTTTAAATTTATTATATATCGCATTCGGATATATTATGCTGTAACGACATTGATAAAATTATCGTTTCTAAAAACCTATTTTCCGCGCTTATACGCCTAAAGTACTTATATAGTAGCTCATCACGTTCAGAATAGAATTTTATAATTTCAAAACCATTATGCTTTTGAAATAATAGAAAGTGCAGCGACGACGCGGATATCTCTTGTATATCAGTCAACTTCATTGTTTTGACAGAAACATCCGTCGTCATCTTCTCTGTGCAGCGCAAAAATAATACTAAAGCCGTCAACACTCGAGCAGCCGCGCGTCAATGTCAAATGGATACTTAATCCTTATCTTGGACAATGAGGGACACAAAACACGAATCCCCGCGCGATGGCACTCTGCGCATTCACCGTCGACGCGCCGGCACTTATCAACCCAAAGACAGCCTCGGCCTCTCCTGCATACTGCAAGGTGTCTTTTCGAATTGCTATTGCGAAAAATTATTTTTATTTTCTATACGGAATTTCTATTCGTTTTTCATGCAGCGAACGACGATTTGTATGATGAGGGTAAGAATCTATTGACAAGGAGAAGAACTTTAACGGCACCGCAGGACAACATTGGAATTTCGTGCTTACCGAACAAAGATTCGAGCCAGCTTTCTACTAACAAGTCGGAATTGGAAATTTCGGAATTGGCGTCCATCAAAGATATTGTGCTCAGTAAGGAAAAGGTAGAGTAATTTTATAAATAGACAATCGAGTATCACTTTAGCACTATACTGATGCGCATGATAAAACGCAATTTCGTTTTATACGTACACAAGTATCAGAAGACAATTCTAGAAGATTTGTGGAAAGGCAACGATGCAACGGAACAGAGCAAGGAAATGAGTAATCCGGTTGGTATTTTTTACTAATACTTGTACGTAAAAACACTTGTTGAATGCAGTTTTTCATTTGACACGAGTATACAAACAATCTGCAGACATCCATCGGTATAAGCAATATACGAAGACCAAGGAACGATTCAACGAGAACCCGAAAACTAATTTTACCTAAGGATAATATTAGCCATTGCTGCAGACTTTTGCGTAAGATACTGATTTATTTAAATTTTAATTTAAGGTTTTAGACCTACAAATTTGATTCGCGCTATTTTATCGCGCAGAAAAACCAACTGCATCAACGACGAGTATCAAAAGTTTAGATAAGGTAAAATATTTTTAAGAAGCAAAACCGCAATTATATATCACTGCCTTTACATCAATAATTTTTTATTTCAAAAATAACACAGGACTCAAAGGCACTTCCAAAACCAATCGAATGTGGTACCCGTTTAAAAGTAAAGCAGAATAAGAAAAATTCAAAGAGTTCGTGAAACAGTTCGTGGAAGTTAATACCAATCTTGTTACAACTATTGTAGTCACAGAGAATTAACAAGTGTTTACTCCAACTTGAGACATTTTTAGATTGAATATTTACTTTTTACTAATAGTTGTATTTTATTTTTGAGAAATATATAAATATCCTATTCACAGAATAAATCCAATATAGCAATTTATTTGATGTTTGTACATAAGTAATTACATAATCTAAATTATATCGAGTAATATATAAACAGCAACTATATTTTTAAACTTATGACACATATATCTATTTTACTTGTTCATAATAATTCATAATATAATATCACAATGCTAAAGAATATAAAATCTAGGTTAATATATAGTTCACAGTTTATAATAATTTAAATAATGAGCCTAGACTGGGTAAGACGGTCGAAGCCTTTGTACTTCCTGATACAAGTATTTTTAGTAAGGGTTCAGCACCTGGTTCCTCGACAACAACCTCTAGCTCAAAATCTCCCGACGGAGCTAAACCGAATGGCAGAAAATCTTTCAAATCAATTTTGAAATCGGAAACCGAATATTCACCCTAAATGCAAAACATAAGAAGATGTATAATCAAATTTTTTAATTATAATACAAGTAATTATATATTCAAATATACGCACTGCTGGAATCGGGCAAGTCGATGGGAACTTGCCAGCAGGCTCTATCTTTTCAATGATAGGCTTGAAAAATCCGTCGCTCCCGATCGCATCGCAGAGAGGAAATATTTGGTCCTTGAAAATTGGTATATTGTTAAACTTCAGATTTACCCTTAACTGCGAATGAATGTAGAAAGGAAATAGTTTAGAAATAATAATTAAAAGTGTTGATTATCAAATTCATGAATTCGATCATAAATACTTGAACTCCCTCGCCAATATCCTTCAGTAACGGCACTTTTGCGGAAATAAGACTTTGGTCGTCTTCAGGTTTAATTCCGGTCTCGATATCTCCGAAATAATCATTTGGAACATTTTGGATTTCCAAATTTTTTACTTCCACACCTGCGCACGCCTTTAAATTTACACAGGTATTTTAATAACTCGAGCATTTATCGGTTCTTTTGCAATTGCAATGAACGTATTAGTTTATAATTTATAAAAACTACTGCCAAAAACTACTATTAGGATGTCAAATTTTTACTTATTGCTTAAAACAATGTCGAAAATAAAATAAACTTACAACTTCAGTTATTGCGATTCCAACGACGCACAAAATCACAATCTCAGCAAACGTTGGTTCCATGATGTCAAGCTTAAGTTTACTTGTTCACGAAGTACTGAAATCATCTGGCTTCAGTACTCTACTTTTATACGATAATCCACACAATGCAGTCGTAACGAATCGAAAAAAATCTTTACGGTTGACTCGAATAATTGCTTAACGCGTGCCTCATTGCATCCGTTTTACTGCAATCAGACTGATATAGATATACAGCTAAAGCATCAAGTTACAGAAATGATTCCATAGGCAGTATTATATATTTTGTTACTTGGAAACCGGAAGAGCACCTTGCGATAATGCACTTTAAAACAAACAATAAATTATCTAATCACTCGCACTTGTATAACTATTTACTCTTATATATTCGTGAGTTTTTCTGAACCATTAGCGTGAATCTTCTTTTTGCCAACATTGTTTTTCGAAAGAAGATTATATTATATACTATTTTTTTTTTTAAATAATCATCATAGAAATAAAGCTTTTTGAGAAAATTATATAAGTTCTAAATATTCGATTTAATAATAAGTAGTTTTCGTAACAAGTAAATAACTACAACGTCAAAGCCAACCCTTATTTTTCGATTCAGAGGGAGCGTATACAATTGCAACCTTAACAGTTTGCGAAATGCGTAAAGTTAAAAAATATATATCGATCGCTTCGATCAATTAAAATAATAAAATAAAAATTAAAAGTATTATATATTTTATCATTGAATAATAGTGGTCGTCACTTTATTGGCTTTGCAGAAGCTTTCGCGACATTGACTTGAAAAACGAGTCCAGGCGTATCATCTTTATTTGCCACGTTGCGTCTTTGAAATACGAAATTTATAAGAAAACAATATTTGTTTCTATCGTGATGTATTTATAGAAACTTATGATAAATATGATGATTTGATTAAAAAAATTATAATTTTAACTTATTACGTATATTTTATTACTTGACAATAAATGCATCAATAACATAAATAATTAAAGTACTTGCGGTGCTTTTTACAGATATTCCCTTTGTTAAATTTAATGCACTTTTTGATATTCTAATGAAAAAAAAATACACCAATAGTATCATCAAATGTTCGAAAGATTTACTTATAACAACGAGCGAAGAAATTTAAACAATGCAGAAACTTTGAAAACAATAAATGAAGATTAAAAATAGAACAATGGACTTGATTAACTTGCCAATATAGCGTCGTAGAATAGGCTTACACGTTTGTAATGCTGTTGTAAAAAGGTGTTTTAAGTAGTAATTATTTTTCTTTAACAATATATACTTTAATAACCTTTTGGCGTTGAATAGAGTAGCTCTTATTACATTTTTTTTAAGAATTTGTTTTTTAATAACTATAAATTAATTTGTTCATTATAAATAAACTAACTCTCGAGAAAAAGTACTTTCCGAACCTGTCAAAATAATTAACCGATTTGATCAGATCTGATCTAACGCCAAACTCACAGGAAAAGCGAAGTGGTCACTTGGAGTCGCAAAAAAGCGTCGACGAATCATCGGAACTCCAAAAATGAGCACTATTATTTAATTAATTATATATATAGCTATAAGTTTATATATTTTGTATACTGTCAAAACTGCAGACTGAGATTATAAAAGCTAAAAAAGTCGCGTTTTATCAAACTTATGTATTATATGCATGTTGCTTGCAAAAATATAAGGGTTAGAATCTATAGGACCGTGGCCTGGAGCCAATACATTCAGGAAGAAAACAAAAGCGTTAGAATAGCGACCCTTTGTTTCGACGTATGTATGTATTATGTATGTATGTACATACATAATACATACATACGTATACTTTATATGCTACATTATTGCTTTCTTCGAAGACGTGCGTACTGGCGGTTTTTATCCCGTATTTTATAATTATGATGTTGCTTTTTTCTACGATTTTTTTGCTATCTAATGTGTAAATATTTGAGCTAATTCGTCGATGCCAAAACCCTTTACTTGCTCAACGTTATTTATCTCGAGAGATAGAGATGACGTGTAAAAAGGTCACTTTGTTACTTAACCTCTAGAAATAAGTATCCACTAATACGATCTCTCAAAATTACATCTTTAAAAGATGCAGCGTTTTGTAATAATCAATGCTTATCATTGATAATTTTAGAATCTTGTTATCAAATCGATAAATAGGATTCCTAACCCTCACGTAAAAACGCATCTCGAAATAGAATCGTTCCGAGAATCGTTCTGTTTACTTATGACGCATAGTTTGACAAAGTTTTTTTGTCTCATATCATAAAAAAGTTACGTATAAGTATAATATAATCTGCATTATTTATACATGGCAGTACGTATTAAATAATAACGTTCAAGTATATTAGGTATAAATAAATTACTTACAAGAGTAGGAAAATAAAAATTCTGAGATGCATCATAATCTGCACTATCAACTTCGTGTTATTTTTATACACGTTTTCATACTATGATGATAATGGTGATTACCAGATCTCTTCATAAACTTGCTATTATCAGCACAAAAGAAAAATGAAGCACCGTCATTTTTACTGTCTTTATGAAAACTCGATAAAAGATCTTTCTAATATTACTCAGCACAGCGATGTGATTGTCCACCACACAACGAATCACTGCACATACTACTAATACCAATACGACTAATAAACTATACACACATCTAAGTACAGGAACAATGACTAGCCGGTGCGGTCAGAAATGTAAACATAAACACTATAAAAGTCAAGCTCACACTTATCATATATATGTATGTTGTACCTTCAACTGTTTTCCTACTCAGTATATATAGATATACTATTAGAGGGGAGAGAGAAGAGAAACCCTCTCTCACTGTCCTCACACCGACGAGGGCCTTCTCTTGTTTTTCGCGCTGTTGCCGTGTGCGCAGTCCAGTCGTGACCTGATAAGTATAAGCACTTATGAATCAGTTCGAGCTTGAACGCCGAGTCGGTAGCAACGTGCCACACATCTAGCATCAGAGGACAAAGCGAGCGCTGCAGTGTAATATACACCGGGGAAATCCTCGATTCCTTCGCAGCTTCACCCGAGGCTTCACCGTCGTCTATTTGACGTAGATAATTGTACTACAGGTAACCCTAGCTCTGTGCGACATTCGCAGTTTTTCACTCTCTCTCTCCTTTCGTGCCGCGAACAACTGCGTTCATATATTTATATGCTTAGTCGAAATTTCAATGCGACGGTTGACCGCTGATTTTCTTGGAAGTATATAGGAAAAGGTTTTGGACACTTGTGGAGACGTTGATATTGCATCATCTAACGAGGGAAATTGCATCATTCCGAATCGGCGTGCGTGCGTTGAAGACAGCCGATGAATTTTCCGTTGACCGGGCTCTGTATTCATCTGTTGCATTTCAAGGCGTCGCCCCACGGAAACTACTGCTTCTTCAACTTGTTAGATTTTGTTGGTAAGTTATTAATGGGTTTCTGGTAAATATTTATACTTTTTACATTTGTGCTGTATTGATAGGCATATTTCATGCTGCAAGCTTCCTTTGTAAGATTTCAAAAGGAAACTGCTGTTTTTATCTGTTCAGATATACTTAAATCTTATCTAAAAAAAAATTAAAAAATCAAATGATTTATTATCGACTGTACTATATATTTATCGATACTTTTCAATTCTTGCGATTCTTTTGTCTTCTATTTATTGTTGAATTGAAACATTAGTATTAGAAAAAAAGATATTTGATTTGCATTTTTAAATTAGCTTAAGAAAAAGAAATACATTTTTTTTTACTATTAATGAACGAATTATTTTTTGAACCAAATTCAACAATTATTTTATGTAAATATAATTTTACACAGATCGATGAATTAAGAATAGTACAACTCGTTATACATAATGGATGCTCCAACTGATAATGCTCCAGGAGAGCATATCAAACTTTTACAAATTAATCAAATTCAAACTGAAGAACAGTTGAATGATGAAGCTAATAAATTAATAGCTTATTTTCAAACATGTGCTGGCATAAACAAAAAATTTGGAGGATTAAGAATTTCCAAAGCAAATAAGAAAGGTCCTAATGCCCAAAAGAAAAGTCCTCGAATTGACAGGAATAATAAAAATGTAATCCAAGGCCTCTATCAAAATCAACAGCATAGAGCAGTACAAGAGATCTTATTTGGTCCAACGTATGATTGTTATATAGATGATGCTAAAGTAGAGAAACACTGGCAGTCAGTGTTTGGCATTAAACCAGAATGTAACATATCTGAATTACCACCATTTTTGTGGCAGAATTTTACTTCAACAGAGAACGACAATGTTTATTTGGAAAAAGAATTCTCTTCAAAAGAAGTAGGAGACAAATTGAAACAGAAATATTATAGTAGACTATCAAATTCAAGAAGTGTTGGATTAGATAGAATAAGATATGGAACTCTGTTAAAATATGATCCCAATTCTTCACTTTTAACGGCATTTTTCAATGCTTGCATTCGACTTCAGAAGGTTCCGGAAGTTTGGAAACTTCCATATTCAGTTTTAATTAAAGAAAATGAAGGTGATGATGACAATATAAAAAATTGGTACTTAATAACAATGCACAGTACCATGTCAAAACTTTTTCAATCTCTAATTGCTGCAAGACTGATTTCTTGGTCAATAAATACTGGCAGATTAAGTGCTACTCAGAAGGGATTTCTTCTAAATAATGCAGCATGTGAAAGCAGTTTTATTCTGCAGGAATGTAAGAAGTATGCACAAAAGAGTGACAAGGATCTTGTTGTTGCATGGCTAGATTTTTCGAAAGCTTCTGATGCAATTCCTCAAGAAGCTATACTACATGCCTTACAACGACATGGAGTACCTACATCAATCAGAAATATTGTTGAAAGTGCTCTTGATGGTGCTCAAACTAAAATTAGAACGATAAGTGAAGCTTGCTTTACAAAACCTATTAATATCTTGAAAGGATTACCTCAAGGAGCACCAATAAATCCTATCCTGCTTGATTTAGTTATGGAGCCAATTTTGAGAAATTTAGCTAGTGAAAACAGCAATATGTTTCAGATTTTCAATAAAAAAATTAATCACTTTGCTATTCCAAATGAGCTTACATTGATTGCAGAATCAATGACAAATCTTCAAAACCTATTGAATTCAGTAGAAAAGACTGCTAAATCTATTGGATTAAAATTTAATGTTCACAACTGCTCGACTTACCATTACAATAGCAAGAAAAATGAAACTCAAGAAAGCTCCTTTACATTTTTTGGACAGGATTTGAACATTTTGCCAGAAAGGGAAATTGATAGATACTTTGGTGTAAAACAGGGCTTGTCCATAGGTCAAAATGGAATTCCAACAGTTGAAGAAATGATTGAAAGTATTGAAACTATTGGTTCTTCAAAGTTAGACAGTTTTCAAAAGATTGATGCTGTTCTAACATTCATTATACCACGTGTTGAAAACTGCTTACGTGGACTTCAAAATATTAACAAAACTCCTCTTGATGAGGCGGACAAAATTTTAAGAGATAAGCTGAAGGAATGGCTAAGCCTACCTAATGATTGTGGAACAGAATCTATCGTTTTTCAAACTTCCGTTAAAACATTAAGAATGAGGACAAAGTACCTTCCTTTCTTAGATTTGTTGTATGTTATGAAAGTTGTTCAAGCATTAAAAATGTTTAATTCAACGGATGAGATTGTCCAGCTTATAGCCTATGAATCACTTACTGCAGAAGTTTCAGAGTTAATGGCAAAACAACCAAAGGATGGTATAACAAACAAAACACTTGCTAGTTATCTTTCAGGAGACTTGCATGTAAAAAATACAGAATCCAACAGCATGTGGCACATGGTTCGGGAGGCTACGTTACAACTAAAAATCAAAATTGATATATCATGGGAATATAAAGATAAAAGAATGGTACTAGCTATGAAAGGCAACAACAAAAAGAAGAGATCTATTCAGTTTCAATTTGAAGAGGATTTGAAAAATTCTTTGATTACATATTACATCAGTGAAGTAAAAAAACGAAATCCAGGTATAATTATATATATGGAAAGCATAATAGCACATTTAAAAAATATATCGATTTAATAAAGTAAAATATTTTTCATGTTATTTTACAGCAGCTGATAACGAATTAGTTAATTTAAAGGTCACTTCACCAACGAAAAGTCATAAGAAGGGACCAAAAGCAGATAGACCGTTAAAAACTCAAAAATTAAAAGTTCCTCCTGTACAGCCTGTTATTCCAATTACAATGCAACTGTCAAATTTTCCAGTTCTTTATACAGTACGATAAAAATTGATTCCATTTTAAGAAACTTACATAGGCATGCCTAATACATATGCATATAGACATAAGAAAATTATTTTCTTAACACAGATTTTTATTTTACAAAGATAAAACTTTGTAACAAATACGAAATGTTTATTTAGCTAATAAGAAAACTGATACGTTTCTTTGTTGTTACAAAAGAGCTTACAACTGTTAATTTTAACACAAAAATTTATCTAAAATAACTATATTTTATAATTTAATTTTTTGCTTCGATAGTATATTTAGTTTTAATTATGCATCTTATCAAATGTAAGAAATGACTTGAAAAAAATCAAAATAAAAATTACGATTTCTTAAATATACAATTTATTAATGTATAACGATGTAAAATATTTTTAAACATATTATTTATAATTATTTGATTATATTCGTTCGTGTTTGTAACGATATTTTGTATCCATTCATTGAACGAATGGAAATATCAGTTTTTAATTTAATGTCACGCATCATAACATCTGATTCAACAACGTATTTTTGGAGAATGTTAACTAATATAGCTTTTAGTGCCGTGAATGCGTATTTTTGACCTACAAATAAAAACAAGAATAATTTAATCTTTATTAAAAATGTTTCTTTCACAATGTAACTATACATACCAATGCAACCCATTGGACCACCACTAAATGGAATAAAAGTGTAGGGATGTCTTTTCGTAGTCTCTTCGGTAGCAAATCGTTCAGGAAGAAACTTTTCAGGATTTTCCCAAAATTTTGAACTACGATGCGTGACATATGACGCGATTACTACTTGGCACTCCTTTGGTAATATACTACTATCTGAAAGGGTATGAAAATTTTTCATTAATCATTATCGTACAATTATTAAAATAAAAATTATTAATTATTAAACTTAGTTTTAATTTTTTTTTTCTTTGTTTTCTACCTAGCTTCAATTCTCCATTCAGCTGGCGTACCATCAGTGGTGCAATTGGGAAAAGACGCAGAGTTTCTTTTATTACCATTTCAAGATACTTCAACCTTGACAGAGATTCAACGTTCACGTCTCCGACTCCAATGACTTCATCTACTTCAGACCTGACTTTCTTCTGAACATCCCCATGGATTCCTAGCATTAGAACTGCAAAGCTGCTCGTTACTGCCAAGGTATCTTGAGACTAATATTTTGATCAAATTAAAAATGAAATCTCAATGACAAGAGGAGTAAAGTATTTATATTGAATTTTACCGCTATGTAAATTGTATAAATTTCATCTCTCAATTCTTCCTCAGTCAATTTGTTCGTTACGCTGTTCACAGTTAATAGTCTTTGCAATATAGATATTATACTCCTTTCTTCCAGCATACCTTGTCTTTCAGCTTCTATGCACTATATTAAAAGAATATCGTGAAAAAATGGAAGTTCAATATTTACACTTCTCGCGCATACCTACACGTTCCGTAAAATTACGTATTATTGTTTGTGCTCGTTTCTGGTTAGAATAATTTTTCGTTATTCGAAAAATCCAGTCGGGGTACAACCAAATCTTCATCATTCTATTGTGTATGATTTTGTACATTCTGAAAATAAATCAATATCGATTGAGTAATGCTGTAAATTTTTGCAAACGAGCTTTTATGTCTTTGTCGTAAACTTGACAACAATACTTACTCAGCAGTATAATGCACAAATTCTTCGTTAGGATTGTCTAAAGCATTAACGTCTGTATATCCCATTACAGTTTCTAAAAAATATTTTGAAAAACGTTACAGCTTTTTATTTATAAAAGTAAAATGGACTTTTGCTGAATAAAATACATATGTAAGTATATACCGCAAACCAGATCGATTGTGCAACCTTCTAAGAAATTAAAAATGTCGAATACTTCTCCGTTGGCCAATGGTTCTAATTTTTTCACGAATTCTCTACTACGCCGATTAAACGTTTCGATGAAAGAATCCAAAGTTCGCTGATTTAAAATGTGCGATATCATTTTCCGGTGAGCTTTCCATGATTTACCTTAAAGTATTTATTTTTTATCAACAGAAAGTCCAAGAATATTCTGGCTCGATGATGTCAAACTCAAAAGCAATTTACCAGAGCCGCTAATTAGACCATTTCCAATAAAAGGATACAAAAATTTATAAGCGCTGCCTTTACTGATCGCCTGTTGGCTATTAAGCACTATCTTAAAGAAAAAAAAGACATTTTTTATAAAACTAGCATTTTTATAAATCCTCAATCAATCAAGACATAAAAATAATCGGCTAATCTTCTATTAAATGAACCAGTTCTGATATTATCGCGATAAATAGAGCAATTGAATAGCAATTGAAATCAAATTTCTATAGATTTGCCGAAAACTATGGTGGATAGTCAAGTCCCCATTCACGGCGTAAATTTTTCGCGTTTCCATCGCAAATTTTCTAATAATGTCGTGCATTACTCCTTTTAGATTTACACCAGCATGCAGCGCACGAGGAGGTATTCTACGATGTCGACATGTCCTTTCATCGCGAAGCTGGTGCGGGGACACAATCAGTCGTATAGAGAACCGAGAGCGCAGTACGTTGCACGCGAGGAAGTGCGAAAGTCGTTGCCGAACGTGAGAAGCAAGCCGATGATCTTCGCGTCGATTTGTATAGACAGAGAGAAGAATAGCCGGTACGTTTAGTTATTGCGTTGTAGACTATCGCTCTCGAGGATTCTAAATTTCGACGATCACTGCGAGTTCGGTAGGTTTTCTTGCTTACTCGTGAAAGTTTTTCTGCAATTTTTTTCGCACGTTAAATTCGGTGACCTCTATTAGAATTTTGAAGTTATTCAGATTCTTGATTAATATGAAATCTAATATGGGATGAAAACTAATATTGCTGCATTAATAAGTTTATGGTAGTTATCGTTAGTGAGCATTTTTTTTCGAAATATTATAACGATTTCCTCAATCCCAAATGAAAGATTAATTTAATTTTAACACTTGCAAAAAAATAATCTACGTAATCTTTTTTTACCTCGATGTCACGTGGCTCCGTGACAATAACGTACAACGTTGGGCCCATCCATAATCTCATTGGTGTCATATCGGCATACGGCGCGATGACATCCACAATGCGTTCAAGCAGTTCTAAATTAACAAAGTGATTTCGGAGTGGTGCTTTTTAATCAATTAATTTTTAGTTTTGTGACGTTAAAAATATCTCGTGCGTGAAAATACTGTGCCGCTAATAATCGACGATTAGCATTTTTGATAGAAATAACATTTTTTACCTTATTGCAGTAAGTTAATAATTTTACGATTATTTTTATTGATACGAAAGAGATTAATAACAGAGTGTATGATCAGAAAGCTTTTTAAAGAATTTTATCGTCGTTTTAATCCCGCGTTTATAATTATATCTGATCGTGAGAATCTGTATCTATCGTTATGAATCCTTTATTTTTTACAACTTAATCTTTTATCTAAGAACACTCGAGATATTGTTTCGAGTGCGTTGCATGCACTTTATTAGGCGTAATAAGTCACAGCTGCAACAATGATGAAGCCGAATATTTTTACAAATAAAAGCTCTTATTTCTTTGACTTTCAACTTCAATTGAGATGTTTGTGACCAAGGTACGATCAATTTTTTTCGGTTCCATACATAAAAAGAAACTTGTCTTGGGCTTTTAGTGTAATAAGCATTGTTTTAATATGATAATTGTGTATAATATACATATACTCACGGTCTGACTTGCATGCGAATGTCAATGCATTTCCGATAATGGGGTATGCTCGAGGACCAGGAAGCTTAATAGCAAGTTCAATAAGCCTCATCTTGTTCATAATATACCTCACTATGCTCGTGCCAACGATCATTGTCACTATTATAATTAGACAATCTACGAAATTGCAAACAATTCGATATTAATTGATTCCGATCTCTGATAGTCAAATATAAAAATAAACTCAAATTCGTTTGTTATATATGTTTGTTTATACCTCGAAAATACGAATAAAATAGGAGTACAGGATCGGCCATGGCGACAGATATATATACTTTGTGTTGATCATCAACTAGACAATGCGAAACTACCGAATGGTCGACTTTTACTTTTGTATTATACCACAGAGCCCCACCTTTAAATAGCCCACCATGCTTTGTTTCTACGAATTTATTATCGATACGTGATTTCACTGAAAATTGACGACTTACGCCAAATTTGCAATGCCGAACAACCGCACGTCTTTCGTATTTTTTTTTTTTTTTTTTAAATGAAACACCAGTGTACTTTCTTTGTTTTCGGTGTAGATTCTTCTCTGAGTAGTGTAGAATGCCGTGTAGATAAATCAGTTCTGCAGACATTATTCTCTTTTATTGTTTTAGTTTTAATAAAACATGTGCTAAACTATTCGAAAATTGCTCATAATTTTTTAAGCCATTATTGTATGCGGGCAAAATAGACGAACATACAAGACACTCCTTGTATGGACTTTCACTAAAAACTGTTACGTTGATTTAGAAAATTAATAAAATTCGATCCGATCCAATTCAAACTGATCTGTCCCGGACTCAAGTAGATTATACATCGTAGTCAGCGGCATTTAGCAAGTGTTACAGTGAAGTCCATTTAGTCGCGGTCATTTAATAGCGAGCGTGGATCATTGTTCCTTATAACAAACGATTGATCCCCTTTCCAAATTAAGAATTGAACGTTATTGGGAATTTTCCAGAACTCTGGTCTAAAAATATTCCATTGAGCGCGTAAACATCACGTTCAAATAATAAGCTTGCTTTTTTGCATTTTTTTTTTTTTGTAAATGTCTAAATATAGCTATTATGATCGAGCGCACGCATCTCGCTATATATGAAAAACAGTGCGTGTGAGTATGTGGAAGCAATAATTTGCCAAATTACAAATAGCAATTTTTTCTTTTCTTTGTGTTTTTCACATAACATTTCCTCTTGCAGTCTGTTCTTTATTAACAAAGTAATGCCAACAGAAACTTTATTAAGATTTGCAAAAAATTGTTTTCACAATCGAATGAATTCTTTAGATTTCAATTTTTAATTCAACTGATGTAGTCGATGAAGGCTCTCGTTCTTGTTTCATTCCTTTATATGTAATTTTCGACTACAACCACATAAGCTTACTCAATTGCAATTGCGCAGTCTACCGATAGGTATAGGTATATATAGTCCTTTCTACCCTGGAGGCGGTAAATTTTGAAAATCGTCCTTCTATATACCGAGAATCCGCATTCAGAGCCATCTATCGTAGCACTCTTCATTTGAAACTTTCGCTTTTTGCGGCAAAACAGGCTGCAGGCGTGTGCGGAGCGGAGATCTTGCCGACGACCGACGATCCTGATGATGACCGCAGTCGCCGCCGCAATATCCCCCTCTACATCCTACATTCGATAATCTCGAAATCGCGAGCAGTGGCTCTCCCTGTGTAGTGTGTACTCCCGCACATGGCACGTACATACACACGCAGTCGGCACGTGTACGTAGTATAATATTATCGGGTCCTTCGTGCAGAAAGAAACGAACAACCAGTGGACAAGAGAGAAGAGAAGACCTCCCTCTCAAACGGAAGCCTCTCGGCTCTCTGCGAAAGCGAGAGTGCTCGCAGCACCGTTCCGGAGTAGGAGGGTTCAGTGCCACAACAAGGAAGTGTCTGCCGCCGCGAGAACGTCTCGCGTGCAGTGCGAGAAAGAAAGTGCGCGCGTTAAGTATGCCGACGATCAAGTATTATCTGCAACGGCCCTCGTGATTCATCGCCGGCGAAAGGACATCACCGCTCGCGTGAAGGACGCGAAGGTTCAATAACGTCGCCCTGCGATTGCTTCCGGAGAGAGAGAGAGAGAGAGAGAGAGAGAGGGATCCATCAGTCAGGAAGTGTAAACTACCACGGTACACATACACACATACATGCACGCAGTTGGCCAGCCGGTCTCCGCTCTCACTTTCTCTGCTCCGCCGAATTTCGCTACGCTGCAGCTTTTTGGACTTGGCCGCCGTCTGTGATGTCTGCGAGCTGCCTTTCTCTCTCTCTTCTTAATCGCGCGCGCGCAAGTATATGCTTATAGCTCCGTCTCTGTCGCTCTTATAACTCGTGCTATGCATCACGTATATCCTTGTTACTCCTGTTTTCGCGAGGAAGCTCGGTTTGACATTGAACGTCAATGCTGTTGACTTTCCTCGTTTTACCTTGTACGCGCCTCTGTAGCTCGAATGACTTCTCTCCTCTCTTTTTGCTCCTTTTGTTTCTGATACAGCTCTATTATAATATAGTCGAGCGAGTCTCGATCATTCTCTGCGGAGTTTGTGTGTGTGTTTTGGAGCTGTCCACATGCAGCAGCCAACGCTCTGTGTGCATTTTTTGATTGACTATACACTTATATACTTAATATACTAGCTAAAGTATGTGCGCGGTTTCGCAAGAGTGTTTACCTGCACGCGAATTCCTGCTGATTCCGGATCTCTTCTGCTAGAGTCGTCTTCTGCCGTTTGATTTATCGAGTCTGGGTAACTTTTAGCCGAAGCCAAACGAGTTTTTGCATTGTTTGTTTATCGGCCAGCCGACGTAATGCTGCCTCTGGGCTCATTCTGCATTTTATGTCTCAAGTACACTTGACATGACGACGAGTTTTAGAATCCGATATTTTTTAACGTTTACAAAATTATAACCTCCAACTCTGTGAGAATTAAACTTTGATCTATCACAACTTGCTTGTGCGTTTCAATCTGACACAGGTTGTTTAAAATGCATAATACCAAATGGCAATGGGATAATTTTGACTGTTTGCACAGGTGGCTTTGAAATTAGAATGACGCCCAGGTGCTGAATCTAAGGTACGGAGTACCAGTTTAATGGATTTTAAGGAGGCTAGTCCAACGCCAGAAGGAATGCCTCTGAACTCAAACTCGGATCCTTATAATGTACCACCTGCTGTGTCGGTTGGGCTGGATCCAAATGCCACTGGACAGATGACACAGCTTACGCTTAATAACTCAACACCACCGCCATTGTACTACAATATTAATCTACCTCCTGATCAGCCATCGATATCAGGGACTAGTGATAGAGGTGCACCGCCATCCTACGAGGAAGCAATCGATCCCAATGGTATTTATAGCTCAGTTTTTAAATTCTATCGAAATACAAACTGGAATGTATACTTTTACTAAAATATCCTAAGATGTTTCAGTAAAATGAATTAAATAAAAATATGACTTTATACAGCTCCTCCGCCATCTTACGAATCGCTCTTTGGTCGAATGAGAGAAGCGCACAAATCCCGAAAAGGCATATTCGACTTTCTGCAGAATATATTAGTTTTACTTTTAGGCACGAGTAAGTAATCTATATCAACGTTTTGAAATTATGTCTTGGCCAACCTAATAATTTCTGTTGTATTTAATTTCAGTTGGGTGCACAATTATATTAGGTATTACAATTGTAATTCCACTGTGTATGATGATTATTGGTGGACTTTATCTGTATGACTGTCCACAAGGTGAATACATTCCTGTTTACTTACTAGTGGGAGGTGGGTTTGGAGTATTTAAACAATTGCTTCATCTGTCTGCGAGGGTACGACACCGTCGAGAAGAGCAAGAAGAAGAAAGAATAAGACAGTCTTCAACACAGACTCTAATAAATTGTTTTATGCTTGGATGGTTTATTATTGGTAAAAAGAAAAAAAAATTAAATATTTCATCATTTAATCTATTAGATTTTCTAACTTTTATATTGGTTTTAGGTTCTATGTGGGTTTACAAAGAATATCAACCAAATTATGATCCAGCTCTTGGTAAATATTGCAATAAAACACTATACTTGTTTGCATTCTGGTTAATCACTTCAGTCTACATCATGCTAGCTATTACGATAGTTTGCATCTGCAGTATTTCTTTAGCGAGCGTATTGTTTCAATAGAAATTTTTAACCATGTAAAACTAAAATATCTAAAGTATTTTTTATAACGTTTTTTTATAATCCAATGATACACGTTCAGAATGCTTAATGAATTATACATTCATACAAAATCAATTCAACTTAATTATTCCAAAACTTACTTTTTGGAATTAACATTTTTCATGAAAGGACAGTTTTTTAAATTTAAACAATTTTATCGAATCAGATTAAGAATAAGAGTGATAAAAATAAGCACAAAATTACTGACTGCATTTATGTACCTGAGACACTTTAGTGGCATTGACATAAGCAAGTGATTTTTAGATCTGCATTATTGATTTAATACTGAGAAGAAATCTACTGATATTGTATTTATTTTTTCAGTATTTTCTAATTTTATTTTATTTGTTTGGTATGTTAATAATAAATTAGAATAGGAATCTCAATAAAACTTTGAGAAGGAAGTAAAGAGTCTTAGGTATCGATTTGTACTACCATCTTGATTATGGCAAAAGTAAATAGAAATTTATAAATTATGTATAAGCAAAAAATGGTATCTATGAAAACATGAGTGAAGACTGTCAACTAAATTGGAGTACATGCTCTTTAGTTTGACTTTACGAAAAAAAAGAAAAGTTATTGAATTTTACTGGCTACCCTGCTAGTCACTGTGAACAGATAATGTAAATAGGAGTTTTCAGCAACCAGATTTTTTTATGATATATACTTAACTTACGTGTATATCGATAAAGTCAAGAAAGACTGCACAAATTCGTCGCACTTTCTTTGCTATTCTTCCTGCCGTTACTAATTTTATGTTATAGTGATCTCCTTCTGTCTCTATTTTTGTCTACGTATCATTCACGGTAATTCTTATATTTCAAATTTTTAAACGTAATCGGTTCGTTATCAAAAAAAGGCTATACGTATTGCTTAAATAAAATGATTAATAGTATATATATGATTGTATTAAATGTCTTATTATCTTCTAAAAATTGCAATTCTCAGTGCTATGCAATGTAAATCAACTTAGCTATGCATTATCGTCGACTTATATACAATAAGAAAAATACATCAAAAGAGCGACAAATGTATTTTTAAAGGTTAGAAATAGATACATGGTGATTAATAACTGTAAATTACGTCGCTAGAAGATAAAGCAAACTACATTTAATTTTTTTGACAGCTAATGAATATGACAAGTATAAGCGAGGTAGGACAAGGAAATAAGGGAAATATACTCAGTTATTATTCTGCGATAATGAACCGATTGCGTGCAAACAATTGTACTGATTTAACTGAACAGACTGTAAATAATAATGAACGATCATCGTCTTAAGTCCAAATGCGACTAAATGCAATATTTTCCACGGGCCTTCTAACACGTCTTCGATAAAAGGTAATACCAAATTTTGCTTAGAATACCCTTGGAAAATTGCTTACTTAATTAAGTCGCGCTTTTACTCAAAGTTTATATGTAATTATATGTACGCTACAAATAAGCTCAAAAAACTAGGGCAGAACATGGGATTAATATGCGACGCATTTACCACTAATTATTACTAAATGTGTAATGTTATTTATTACATATTCCGATCATTATGTACTACTATAATTTTTATAACCATGATCATATTTGTAATTATATACAAAATTCGATCAAAATCGAAAAAATTAAGTAATGTAAGTAAAATATAAATATAAACGGAAATGGCATTGCTCGAGTAGAATAAAAAATGTATAATGATTGGAATTTCACGTTAAAATGAAATTGATTTTACATATATTAAGTTTCATTGTTATCTTGTTTCGTATACATATGAATATACGCTTAACAGGACTTTTTTTAAGTATAATTGGAACTTTTATTAAATTATATGAACATTATATTCGGAATATTTATACTGTTGTACAAATTATTTTTTTTTTAATATTTGTAAATTAACGTGTAGAATAAGAAAACTGAAATTTGAAGGTTTCTGGCGAACAATGACATTTTCAGAAAACGCAATTATTTCACACCGAATTCATTCAAACGCGATGCAATTTGTTGTTATATATGTTCCGTTAAATAAACGGCTTACGATTTTAATCAATATAATAATAGTTATACAATTTCTTTACCTTGCCCATATTTCTTACACTAACAATAAGTTTACTTCATTTTAAAAATAATTTTTATGAAAAGAATAGTAATTTTAAGTTTTTTGTGGAAATTTTACGATGTATATGATATACATATAATATACTTTAAATCGGCAAATCTGATTAGTACAACGATAATTTTCGTACTTTAATTATACATCGTACATTTCGTTAATAATACATTTTATAAGCGTTGTGTTACACGTGATGATAAATATTTGGACAGTTTCTTTCAAGGCCACATCTCCCATACCTCATGGGTATATCTTTGCATATTTTAACGTGGATATGCTGTTTTTGAGTATGCTGATTCATTTACGAAGACGTGACTTTGAAATATTCGTTCTTTATAGCAGCTGCGTCTTTTAACTTTTTTTACTTTATATAACCAGGCATAATACTACTAAATAAATAAACTTTAATAAGAAATTTTCGAAGTTAACTTCATTTAAGTTACAGTAAGGATAGGTTTACATTAAAATTTGACAAAAATAGAAAATAAATGCGGGAAAGCGAAGGCTTCGAATGAACGACTCGTACGTATCGAAATCGACCGAAAATGTGCCCTACCGAGTTAAAAGCTCTGTTCCGAACAAGTATTCATCCAAAAAGCTGTATTTAAAATAAAAGGGATACTTGACCACGTTCGGAGAGCCAATGACTTTCGTCACATTGATATGTATTCGCTGCAGTCGAAATAACGCGAGAGAGCTTCGTCGGAGGCGTCACATAAAAAGGAGAAGACCCTATACGTGACCGGTAACGAGCCTATATATACTAAGCTCCCAAATAGTCATTCGCTTCATCGTCGGCCTCCTCGCCTACATACTCGTCCTCGTAGTCAGCCTCGTCATCATCCCTCTTCAGGTACTCTTCCGCTCTCTCATCGTCCGTTTCGTCGCACAGGTCGCTCAGAGTTTCTACAGATGACTGGAAGCATTTTCTTTCATTATAATACATCGAGTTATTGATATACGGAAATAGCGTGATGTTGTAAC
The DNA here is from genome assembly GCA_900474305.1 of Cecidostiba fungosa. Classification (NCBI taxonomy): domain Eukaryota; kingdom Metazoa; phylum Arthropoda; class Insecta; order Hymenoptera; family Pteromalidae; genus Cecidostiba; species Cecidostiba fungosa. The sequence goes on along the minus strand of UCOJ01000106.1, from coordinate 84,923 downwards.
GCGTGGTTACAAAGTGCGTGCTTTTGTTTGATCGACGTAAATAAATAAGGATTGCATTATTTTTAGAACTGAAGCGTTGCACTCTCAGACTTTACTTTTTTTTTATACGACGCGAATTTTGCTTGTACTAATGAAGTCAAGATGCGATAAGCAATCTGCGTCGAAAGCAATTATTATCACCTAACAGAGTCGCGCAAAACATAGGTGAACTTTGACTTCACGCAATAAGCCGGCAAAGTTTTCGTCATGCTAATATGAAGAAATCAGCGAAGTCCATCTCCCCGCATGTTCAATGATAATATTATTTCATATACATACTGTGTATACTCTACGTTAAGTCGAACACCTAAAAATGAAAACTTTTTACATTTACGATAGCACCGCGCTTACCGGACCAAGTTTTTTTCTGCTTGTCAACTCATCTCGAATATAAAAAGCTTGGATATAGCAAGCACAAACCGTATTTCAATATAAATTACTATTTATACTAAAAACCACTTAAAACTATTTACAATTGTAATAATAAGCTCGCATCTCATCTCGCGCATGTGTGATGTACTATTCCAAAGAGTTCTGTCATTTTCTGAATCTTTCATGCGACATCCTTCGGTCCTCGTCGTATACTCGTCGTCAATTTATTAACCGCACGCTCCAGAGAAAGATAGAGAGACAGATAACTATATACCGACTGTATATATAAACCATTCACTCGAAAAAGCTATACTCTCTACTTTTCTGATTTCATTACACCTGTCAGTTATCGGACCTTTGGATAAAACTTCCGAGCAACATTATGTATGCACTAAATGCGGAAACGCGAGAGAGAGAGAGAGAGAGAGAGAGAGAGAGACGCGCTAGTCGAGAAGCGGAAGTACCTGTTTCCGATGGAAATTCATTTTACCATGGAGCTATAATACTCTGATGTATATGTGCAAGTGCAACAGCTTCCGGCCGAGTCGCGGAGAAAGGGAAAACGAATTTAACGAGAAACGGAAACGGAGCCGACGGATATACAGCCGAGTTATCGACATTTTATCGATGACGCGTCAATCTTGCTTTATAGATATTTATGAATCCGCGCTTTACTCCCATCCTAACTGTTTTTTCTTCTCCCGATTGATGTTAAAAATATGGCAATGCATTTATAAATAAAAACATCAGATGCAATAAATAATGTATACGCGTGATTATTTTTAACTTGCTTGCGTGTTGTATAATATATCGAAAAAATCTCATTGAGCTGAGAAAGAGTGAGTCATATAACGTTCTCGTTCTTTCCAACTGTTCTTTTTTTCCTCAATCGTAATCCACGCAATCGAGAACCTTTTCCATCCCGAAACGCTCGAAAACACAAGATTGTTTTATACGTCTCCAAAATCTCCAATCTCCTAACAAATAAAAAAAAAAAAAAAATACCTACCCCATGGTCGATTACTGCAGTAGGTTCCGGCGGCATCAGGTCAGGACTGTAAGGGGTTATGCAACGAGAGCGCCAAACTACCGCAACGATTCCTTTCTTCAGAGGTTCGGGTCTTAGTTCCGTCATTGCAGCGTTTCCTCTAATTGTCTCCTCCTCGGTGTTTTCCGGCTCCTAATATTCGTACATATATAAGACGAGGACGATCAATCGAGACGCGCGCTCATAACGAGCTGTTTGAATTAATTGCAGCGCGCTTGTTATATATATATATATTTAAGCGCATTAGACGCGTTTGAGTTGGTTATATGTATTATATATAGGAATCGCCTTTGCGTTTGTGACGTCGTATCGCAGAGATTTGAAATGTGGAGGCGGACGGTATAGTGACCCTGTTTTTATAGTGGCTATTTTACCTGCGTATATCTTGTCGATTTTGATGGACATTCTATTCGCTCTTGGATAAAGCTGTCCTGAAGGCGTGATTTTATACTATACTTGTATTCGAACAGATATATTTATATGTCCGTATATATATGAGGAAATCTTTTTATTTTCGCCAGTTATTACGTTTTATGTAAAATGTACAAAAAACGAGTGGATCACGAGAAAACTCCATTGTGACACTATAGTAACATTTTTCAAGGGCATTTACTCGGGAAAAGAACTTGAATTTGAAAAAAATATCGTTAAAAATTAAATGATCGCTTAGATGAAACGTTGTCTACGATTTAAAAATAGCGAAACTCTTTTTCCATACTTTGATCCTAATAGAAGGATGAATTTCCGTTTGCATCCTCATGCACGCATTAAGCACATGCCCTTGAACAATGGCTACTTTTCGTATAATTTGAATGGCCGAAAAGTCAGTGCCACAAAGCAGCTTTCTCGTATTCCACTGGTTATTTTTGTACGCTGTATAACACAATAAACAATAAAAATCATGCAAAATTTGCCGAAAATAAAAAGATCTCTTCATATATACGCGTATACAGCTGCCTCTGTATATGTCAGCAACAATAGATCTGAATTTGAGTATAGAAATTCAGGATCAATAGAGATTGTATAGCATTCGTAAAGTGAAACATTCAATATGTTTTTATTAGGGCTGTCTGACACTTTCCCCCGTATATACGATATAGGTACTTGGAAAGAAAAATAAGACGCACATCCGTGCGTAGGTGAGTTGGCGTATATTCGCGCGGACCCATAACGCCGACGTCTTACCATACTCGGCATACATCTACTTGTACACAACATCTCACCTCCCAAACTTCGTCAGTTTCGCTGATGACCTGATCGGAGGTATCTTGAACGTGCAAGTAGTGGCCGTGAAGCATGCTGCAATTCTCGAATACGTAGCAACCGCGTCCTTGTGGCTGTGTTATAAGACACGTAGATAATATTATATTTCTACAAAATTTCGAAAATGGTTAAAAGATTGGCGTGTGCAACAGGCATTCAATCGAAATTATATGTATAGGAGAGTAGAGACGTACTTCGCGCCAATATTTTGAATATTCTAGCTACATATGAGAGACCATACTGAGCGAGCGAATCTCTCCCCTATAAAAAATAAAATTGAACGCGAAACATTTCCATTACACGAGCCTCTTTTGACATCAAGTCGTCTTTCGAGCAGCTCGTCAATCATTAATCGCGATTCAAATATGTATACCTATACATATAGCAGAGCATCTTGTACAAATCGCAAGCCGTTCATTTCATCTAGAGAAAATTTATCGAACAATCGTCGAGTATAATTATCATGACATTTCCTCAATATCTGTCACGAAAACTGGTGACATCGCTTTTGATACAATTACACGCTCCACAAAACATTAATTTTCATTATCGACGACAATGAGCATTGCGCAACGTCGTCGCGCACATTCGCTAGAGAAAACAAACAAGAAAGGCAGCAATATATAGACGAAAGCTGTCTCTGCTATATAACGGACCAGATTTGTTTCCCAAAAGCCGTGAAAGCGGTGTCTCTGATGAGTCAACTGTCCGGCTCCTTTCATGCGGTCTGCAATCCATCTCCCGTAGAATTTACCACCGCCGTCGGCGTAAGTGTAACTTCCCAAGCCGTGACGATAGTCCTGGCGCCATGTGCCCTCGTATACGTCGCCGTTGCGGTAGTGGTAAGCTCCGAAGCCGCATCTTTTGTCGCGCTTCCATTCACCTCGAGAACATATTAATTATTCGTAAATTGTTATTTTTATATAATATATTCTGCTAAAATAAGCAAGTACAGTCGTGTAATCAATTTGCGGCGTGATGATAAATTCGATAAAGCCGGGAAGCGATGGCCTGTATAATAAAGGAAGGTACAAAGACGAACGAAGTCTCGTGGGACTACTCGTGAAATTATTGTCCAAAAATACTCTCGATCAATCACCTTGGTATCGAGTGCCGTCCGGGTAAATAAAGCTGCCCCGGCCGTGTTTGCGGCCTCTGCGCCACTGGCCCTCGTAGCGCGCGCCGAGTTTGAATACGTAGAGCCCGTGTCCGTGGCGTAGTCCTCGGCAGTACTCGCCTTCGTAAATGTCCCCGTTGGCCAGCAGAGAACGGCCGAAGCCGTGACGCTCGCCTGACTTGTTGCGCTCACCTTCGTATGACTTGCAGTTTGTGCAAGTTTTCGACAGAATTAATTATAAAGCTTTTGTGGTATATGCTTAACCTAACTTGAGGCAGCGTCATAATTAATGTATATAAATAGCGTCGTGCGGAGGATATCGAATCTTGTTACTTACGCCTAAAGGATTTTGGACTTCGCTCTCAGCGGATTTGGTCGCCTCGACCGATTCATCTTCACTCATTTTTCTATGAAAATTAGTACACGCAGTCTGTATAGAATCTTAAGATTGATTGTCTACAGAATGTTGTGAAGCTTGCTGCTTTTATAAATGACGCGTCGGGGACTCTCGAACCGTTATACGTATATCCAACAATTTTTATGTATATACTTAGAAGAGTAGGAGAAAAACACGCAAAGTAAGTCAAAATAAATTATTCTTTCTTTTCTCCAACATTTAAACAATTCGAATTATTATCGGTTTGTAGTGACTAGAATGTCCTTGGAATACTGCTAAACTTTTGTCTTCGTGAAAATACACACGCAATATCGTTGGATTAAACGATTGACAGGTCACGTGACATTTGGTTTCCGGGTATTCCAATATGTTCTACATTTTTGTTCGAAGATTTTCATGAACCAATCATGGGGAAAGGACGAATGGGATGAAGAAATAACGTATCTGTGAGAACGCATGTCATATCTTGTGCGAGCCTTGCAGCACTATTTTTTCAGAGGGCTGGCTACAGCGCAATTAAGAAGTTGCCGAGTTTTCCTTCGACCTCTTGCATGTTTTTTCACCAGACCGTCTCGTGTCGTATGTGCGATCAATACTATTTTCAGATTCAAAGACAAAATGATTTATTCATAGCATTTCTTCGTGAATATTTATTTATATCAATTGGCTTATAATACATTCTCAGACAAACATAAGATAACTAATAAACATAGCAGATTTTTATACTTTATAATTACTTACATTTATTTAGTACAGCATGTCTAACGCATGTCCAGTAACGTTTATCCTAGTATTTACATAGACCTTAGTTATTATTTTCTCTTGACATTTTCTGTAACATACAACCCTATACAAAGTAATCTGATAATCGCTAGAATTGTGTGTATAAAAATGTTATGAATTGAACTCACAGAATAGAGCTTTCAATAATGCATCTTCATGATCTTCGTGTTATTGAGCGTATATTCAACTCTTTTCTCTTTTCAAGTCCTAGAAAGCAAAACTTTTTGTTAACAAATTCACAATCTAATTGTGAGTTGATAACGTGGACGTAGTCGAATGATTGCTACTGCAATTTAGCAGAATTTTTTACTTTGAATAACCATCTTGTTCGAGCATGCTTTTTAATTTTTTATAAACAGATTTTCCACACCACGTTACAGCAGTTTCAAACGAATTTACATCTTTATAAAGTAGCAGACTTTTCAATTAAAGTAACACATAATTTACCATTCTTAAAATGTAATCCTTTACTAAAATTAGTTCTATCTTCCTGTCAAAAGACCGATCAAATTCTGCTTTTCCTTTTCCTTCTTCCTCACGGTGTCTAAATTACGTTGCTTCCAACTACTTTTCCGCAATTTGATAGGGCGGGAACCAACGTATCTACCTGCAAACACATAAACAAAAAAAACAGGTTATATTATTTATAATTAAGATAGCTCGAGGTGCTAAGACTTATAAATAGATACGTATAATGTTTTCTTAATTGTTCGATTCTAATGTTATAACATTTATTATATTAATCGATTCTATAATATTATGTGTAATAAAAGTTATTGTTATAAAAAAAAATATTTATTTATTTCCATATACATTATACCGTTCGCTTGGGAGGCAGTAAGGTGCAACAGGTGACTGTACAATAAACGTATGCGCACTTGAAATTTATACTTTCCGAGAACTATTCAAGTACGAGGCAATTCGTTATTGTATGCACTTGTTGCTAATTTTTACATTTTTCCAGCTTGAGCCAAAGAAAAACATTTGAAAACTTGAATTTTGGATTGAAAAATTGTAATAATCATCTAAATTTCGCGTACCGCGCCAATCCCAAAATCATACTAATTTGATTGTAAAACTAAATAACATCGATTGAAAATCAGATGGGTAGAAATGTGTTTTCAGTGGTTTGGAAATTCAGAACAATCGTTTCTAGTCAGGCTTATATAAACGAATAAGCGGAAAAGAGTAGATAAAAATATAATACTGTAAAAGAGATGAGTGAAAGGATTTAGGGCAGGTGCTATCGCCGTTATCAAAACCTTTGCTGCACTGAACACACTGCGGGGAGTTTATACTAAAAGTAAATTGTGACGCGCTTCCTACTCTCGCACCGAGATAATTCTGTCGCACACACGGTATTTTAAGATCCGGAGTAAAGCCAACGACAAGGGTGGGGTTTTCCTTGCAGTTCGTAATATTTATCTAAGCGATTCAAATAATCGCGTTTATCTGCATGAACAAACATTTTTTACTTATTGCACTAGAAAAATGCTAACAGCTTTCCGTTTATAATGCTCAAATTATAGGTGATGTTATTGATCTGTTTGAAACAATAAATCGTTATCTAAATAACACGTACTCTCTTTTCACAACTCATTATCTATATGATTCTTTTCCAAGGATTCAAAGTATACTTTATGTTTACCTAAATTTATGTGTAAATTATAAGCAAGTTAATTCTTTTTCAAAATTGACACGATTGATTTCCCAGAACAATGAATGTTCGATGAGTCGTATGAACCTTGTGGCAGATCAGTGCGCAACAAACGTTTGAATCCATTATGAAAAGTTAATTTACTAGTGTTCAGCTTGAAGCTCTGATGGCTTGCCTTTTAACAGTTCCCGGAACCTAAGTGGACAGATAACGTCATTATTATATATATCGTGGAAACTTTAACCCTCAGCTAAGCAATAACGTAATCCAGCGCCTTAATATTATGGATCGAGTAATCTCTCTCTTATACGCGTGGGTGTGACATGTACCGCAGATCAGAAGTGTAATTGTGGTCAAGGGGTGCAGCTTACCCGTTTCAGCTCGACCGTCGAAGATGCTCCAACGGGTGCCTTCGGGGTTCGCGCTCGCCTCATATATCCGTTCAATGGTTCATCATTTCTGCGGTACCTGTACATTATCACACACTCGAGAAGACTTTCTTTTTGTTGGCTGTTCGCTGTTTCACGCGTCGCGCCTTCTTTTCTCATTTCTTTGGATCACTCGACTCTCTCCCAAAGCAACCGGCAGCTGTTGCTCAAGTTGCTTTCCTGCGGTTTATCTCTGTGATTTTCGACGAGAGCAGCGACTTGTTGCTCGTTAAAATATGCATAGGTCAGCGCATGAATCAGTGATTTTTGAGAAGGATGTGCAGGAATTATGCATGATCCCAGGCGATTTTACGCTAGTGGCTTTCTGTATATACTTGTGAATACGATATTATAATGCATTTAGAAAAGGGGTAAGGTGATTTGCATGAAACTTCCGTTGGCTGTGTGACGCTGGCTCACGTCGAATTTTATACCCTTTTTGTGAACACGAATTTTAAAATATTCACGAAAGAATAATGCATTTTACTGCGTGATTACTAAATTTACTAAACGTAATTAAAATAGAATTTATAGAGGTACACAAGCTTTCAACACTCTATACACGAATAAAAGGTTTTAGTCGATTTCAGATTAAAAGTGTGAGCCAAGAGTTTAAATGCTCGAACTGTTTTTACATTTTTTTGAAAGCTCTTTTATCGTATTCAATTTACCACCCTATCGTATAAGACCTACAAAAACAAGATAAATCTCATACATTTTATGGATTAGTTTTTATCTGAGCTCTAGATTGCGTGTTTTGTTAACCATGTTTTTCAGATAACTTTCGAGAAGTTGACTGAAAATCGATAACACGATAAGTGCAAACTATATTGCATTTTGTACAGCTTGTACCAGAGTATTCAATTATGTGATTGAAATATGAACATGAAACACGTTACATAATACTTGAATATGCTCTAAGGATGCTCTCACGTTTGCCATAACTACTTGTTGCGCCGGACTAATTTCGATCTATGCTACTGAAAATAAGATATTTTTAGTAGTTTAGAAATATTTCATAAGAATTACAGTTTATTTCTATCAAACAATCAAACATTTTGACTGGACGCTAGAATGAAAGTTATTAATTTTTAAACAAATTGCATTAGCAAGCAAAATTGTTGTGGTGTGACATTTTATCAGGTGCAAAGCAAATTGCTCAAACGGCCCTATTCTAAATGTGATACATTTTCTCACTCCTCTTCTCTTAATCAATCGTCTGTCGCTCAGATACTTTCAATCACGTCTCATCTACTGTATGTATATCACCCTCTTAACTGCAATATTTTCCCGCTTGTAATCTGTTTTCGTCACGTTGATGCGTGTCCCTACGAGCGTATTTGGAAACTCCAATAACCATGTGCGTAACCAGGCTTAAAGATAGTTACGCACGTACATCAATCTGTTTATTTTTCGTCATCGTTCCATATGGTCATATGGACAGTATGATGCATATACCTGTAAAAGCCTTACGCATCTTCCAAAATATCAATTTACTTTCTACTTCGAGGCTCATTCAAATTTATATACGAGACTACTAATAATAATTGAAAAAGCAACATAATGAACAAATTTCACTAGTATAGGGAACATGCATGAAAAAATCGACATATTAGGTCCGTCATGTAGAATATAAAAAAATAATCGACACATATTTTTTCTTTTTTCATATAAATATAATTCTCAGCAATTTTCCTCGATATAGATTATACTAAAAAAGGTTTTTTGTTTTCAAAATTTTACTGCCATAAATTTTTCGTCTAAAATTTTCTCAAATGATTCACTATAATTCTACACGTAAAATCGACGTAATTAATTCATTTAACTTTACATAAACAATCTAGTAATTAATGAAAAATCCATTGATTGATACGTTTTTTTTATTAGCATAAAGATCCACTCGTGCATTTATTTTCGTGATATTTCTGTGCGAAATGATACTGTTTTCGTGCTTATTTAAATCTTGTTACGACTCAGCTCCGAATATCATTCACATAAAAATCTCAGATATTCAAAAATTATCATAAATTGATCAACTATAAGTTTTTTAAACAAACGCGAGACGAAAATTAAAATTAAAAAAATTATTTTATTTGTAAACATTGTATTATTTAATTAAAAAGTAAAAAAAACGGAATGAAGGTTGTATATATTGAAGCATGATCTATTTATAAGACTGAGTATATAGTTCACTAACTAAAATGGTCCATTCCAGTTTTATATAAAATTCTGCGAAGTATGAATGTCGATGACCCCAATTAGAATGGCTAATCCCTAAAAATTTATATATTTCATAAATTGCTTATTTTTATATTATATACATATAAAATCTAAAATTATTGTAAAATCGAAATAAACAGTCTTCTAATATTTCAGTTGAAATCATAAGAAGATTATATTAAAATGACATTGAAGAAAACACAAAAATTGTAGTTTGATATTCTTACCAAGCAGTAGTGCAAATTTACATAAGATATGTCGCTTCAATGTGGTCCTAATAAACTCAAGTTCATAAGGCCCTAAATAAATTTATGTTATTTAAGCGCTCTGAAAATGTACATTTTAAAAAGCCATTTTTCAAATGTATTAGTTTTCGTTAGGAGCGACGATATTGATATTGCAATCAAGGACTTCATAAAATTTATTTCCAAATATTTTACTGCAGTTGTTAATATTGGATTTATTAAAACACCGACAAACAAGGTTTCATCCAAAAAATGTAATTGAGATAAATCAGAGGAATCGTGAACAAATAACGAAGTGCCGATAAAATGAAATATTTTTATCGAGTAAATTTCGAATATTAATTCAGAGAAGTCGACTGCACGTAAACAAATTTCGAGAAAAACATTGAGCTTTACGGTCTGCTGATGCATTCCAGCACTTCACCTTATACAATAATACCCGCTGAGTCAAAAAGTATTTCTCGTTCCTCCCAGCCAAGTCCTCTATCAAGCATCGCGCTCTCTAAAACGGTTTCGTCAAATCATAACCACCCCGACCGCGTCCCTACGCCATTGTTCGAATTCGCGATTGAGCTTTCCGCTATTATATTATGCGGTGAAACAAGTTGCTCAAGTCGCTATAATACTCGGCCATAATCGGATCCCATCCAATAATTAAGTAGCGGAGAAATAACGCCGCGAACAGAAGAATTTTATAGATTTTATAGATACAACAAGTGGACTATAAGTTTAGTCTCTTGGCCGCTCTGAACAATGCGCCGATACATCTCGAAGCGTAGCTTTTGATACATATATATATATACTATACATATATGTAGTGAACGACATGTCGTCGTCGCGACTGCAGATAAGCCGATTGGTCTCGCGCAGCGGTGGGGGAGGGACCTTTGTAAGCTCGTCGGCAGCGGCGGCAACGGCGTATATAGTCTCGACGAGCGGGAGTAAAAGGCGCGAGTTCGAGCGGGGTAGGGGGTTGCTGAATGAAGTGCCGGGACGCACCTCGACGCGAGGCACTTGGTCGCGGTCTCTCCGACTCGGAAGTCATCCGGACACCGGAACGAGTATATCCTGCGAAAGCCACGGGATATACATAATATACAACGCCAACGAACGAACGAACGATCTCCCCTCACGTGTGCGACCCAATACGCGTCGAGCGGAGTTACCGACGCTGCTTTCATTTCGAAAGGCTGATAGCTGTACTTATTTATTTATTAATTTTGTTTTTTTATTGCGAAATTTCGAGCGTTTCTGGAACGACAGCTGAATTTGGATTCGACTCGTCTTCGAGCTGAGGGAATAAGGATTTTTCTTCTACGAGGATTACTGAGGTGAGTATTTGTGTCTACTGGTTGAATTTCGCGTCAACAGGTTGCTGCGCGTTATTATTTATCGTATATTCTGCAGTGGGGGATACTTTTTCTTATACAATTTTATCGGGTAATTTATTTTGTTTTTTGCTGCAAATGAATTTACAGTGAGTAGCGTAGTTGCGATTACACAACGATATATCAGGCAAATTAATTTCCCTATCACGAAGTTGGTGTGTGTGTATATATATATCGATTCGATATTGCATTTCTTTTATCTAATAATATGGTTTTATCAAAGACAGTAGCATAAAAGTCTTTGAGTCATTAATTTCATCTGCTTCGCAAAGAATGTAAACAGTACTACAACTAGATATGCAAGACCATTTAGGTATATAGATTTCTGATGTAAAAAGTGATACTTTTATCTGAATTTTGTGAAAATCCGATACGCGCATATGTCGATTTTATAAACTTGAAATCATATCGTCAAAGTCATACAGTAAATTATTTCTTATCATTTAAGCTAATTAATTTGCTCTGGCGTATGCATGGTAGTTTGTTAAATAAAATTAAATTATGAATACGTGGACATTAAAGTCAATAAACATTCAATAAAAAGTCATTATATTATTTCCTTAAATAATTCCGAACGAAAAATACGTACTTCTAAATTCATTAAGCGGGTAGAAGTTTTCACTCATCACGACGAGTATCATCCATAATTGGTACACTAGCTTTTACAAATATCTAAAGCAGTATGTTAGTAATATTATATATGTGCAAATTTTCTGAAGTGGCACACCTATCGCGCAAAATTTTTTTGGTTTATTATATTACGCTGATGATAGGAAAAATGACAACAACACGGAAAAATGGTAGGCAATACGATATGAAGACGACCATATTATTCCTCTTCATAAAAAGTAGCCATTATTCAAACTATCATACTTACATTAGTATCAAAGCATGGAAAAAAGCTTAAATTTTAAAAAATCGTTAAAAATGGATGCTTAGGTAAAAAGTTGTATATTATACGTTTGAAAATAGCGAAAAATTATGAAAATCTCGATTCTGTATACATACAAAATCAAGTAATTATTCCTTTTTTTCAAATGCATATAACTTTTCATCCGAGCGTTCATTTTCAAAGAACCAGTACGGTTCAAATTAAAGCTCTTTCCCTCTACTTTCATTTTAAAAATTGACATTAACATTTTGTTTATCAATTGACTATTTTTGTTTACCATATATAGTGAGATTAATTTAATTTTTTTTAATTAAAGTACAAGAAAATAGCTTTAATTTGAGCCCTGGTTTGTTAAAAATCACCGCTCGGATGAAAAGTTGTATGCAATTGGAAAAAATGAAAAAAAAAAAAATTGATTTTGTTCAGAATCGAGATTTTCATAATTTTCGCTATTTTCAAATACATATACAACTTTTACCTAAGCATCCATTTTTAACCATTTTTTTTTAAATTCAAGCTCTTTTTCTTGCACTCCCAGACATTTAAATGTATATGCCTTTGAACAAAAAGCTACTCATCACGGATAGTAACATAGCCATCATATCGGATTGCCAACAAGTTGGCGTTAATACTAAGGTTTTGTATCATCAGGATGATATCAAGAACCGAAAAAACTTTGTCCAGCAAGTGTGCCCCTTGAAATAGAAAAGTCGTCTTTTCGGCCCCAGTTGTTGTAGATTTTCGTGGGATTTGCAAATATATTAAATATAACTGCAATGAAACTGAAATTATTTGAATATCATCAAAGGATGAAAAGAAAATATCTATAATTCGTTTTTATAAATCTGTGCCGTGTCATCGAAAATACTTGTGTTTTGATGATTCATATTATTGATGAAAAATCCAATTTATGTAGCGGTAGGTCAACTAACATTACTTTATGAAACAGTCATATACCATTTTCTCTTTTATCGTATTCGATGCTATTAAAACGTGAATATAAGATAATACAAAAATACCCTTTTGTTTATATTCTTTAAATGATATAAAAGCTTAAAATACCATGGCTAAACGTTACACAGATAATAGACAATCACAATAAAAAATACAATACAATTGGTTCAATTAATAAATATTAATAATAATACTAATTAATATTGGTCTCGTGATGCAACACTAGCTTATTTCAATCAATTTACAAAATGGATGATAAACGATAAGTCTGTTAATTGGTCATTTTACAAATATGAATTTTTTAATCACCATCGATTTGTAATATACGATATAAAGTAACGCGACGATATGAGTACATACACTTTAAAAAATGTTTGGTAGATTTATTACTCTCAAAGTAGAAAATTATGAGACCCACTCTGAGAGTAGTAAAATTACAATTTTGTGTAGCCATTTTACCACTCTCCGAATTTCCTACTCTGAAGTATGTAGCAGATCTACAAAATATCAGGGTGCTTCATTAAAAAAGAAAGAAAAAAAAATACAAAAATAGTCCGCCTTACAGAAGAAATTAAATCATAAGACTAAATAAGGCTAGAAGGGTGAGTCGTATCGTTCAAGAATAAAACTTTTTTCTTTTTCACATACATCAGATGCGATCAAACGAAGTTTATATAAGCATATCTGCTTTTATTATCATACGGTGTCTTCGATTCTGTCGCTCGAAGGGGAATGACGCATCTTCTACTTATTCAGAACCCTGCAGAGTGTATGTAAATTTTATTATAAACGACGATCTTGTAATATACTTGAATTAGGAATAATCTCTCAAAAAAGAAAACACGGCACACTAACCAAATCGTTACGCCAAAAGTGTTATTAAAAAAATTTCACAAACCAATTAATTTGTCAGATCACAGTTAAAAAAAACCTGGATAAACCAGATCGGTCATCTCGGAAAACACGCGAGAAAACATTATACTCCGGAATTCGGCATCATATTATAGCCGCGCGACATCATGTCAGTATATATTATACATTCGACTCCACCACAGTAGCTACATATCGCGACCGCGAAAATACACACCGACCAAACAGCGACACATCCTTTGGTTCCGAGAAAACTGCGGGCCCGCCCACGCATCGCAGAGAAATTAGCCTAGCATCGGTTAAATATAAATCGGTCCTCGTCAAAAATAGCGTCGGTGGCTCATCGCGCGCATTCCGCGCGATCAATGTAAACACGGCGCATAAATTACAATGACTATCGTGCGTCCGGGGATGACGCCGACTACGACGAGCTTTTTGACAGCCGACGATAGGCGTAAAGACTTATAACTTGTTGTCGGGGCCCGATAAATCGCTCGGCTCTGGCGCCTCTATTCTCCTCAGCTCACGCGCGTGTGTATTATCAACATTGCATATAAGCGCCTTATATACATACGTTTGTGCGATCGTCATTGCTGATGTCGTCTCGTCGCTCATAAGGATATGTGCATCAATCAGCTGCGGCGCGCATTCACCGAGCGCGTGCAGTCGCGAATCGTGGTCTAAACAGGCGACACTTACGATGACTCCAGATAGTTGTCGTACAAACATTCTCGTTGCGTTTTCTCCGCTTTTTTCTTCTTCGTTCGATGCACCGTAATTCATCGATAGGTTCTTTTTTTTCCAACTTTATCGAGTGTACTTAGAGCCAACGTGATTATAGATATTCCGCTTCTTCGATTTATCCGTATAAATCTGATGCACAGAGTGGTGCAGTAGGAGATATACTTATATTCATATATACGTATATTGTAAAATTAATTTATTATGCAACGTCGATAGGCACGATTTGTTGAGTCTCCAGCACGTGTAAAACTTTGTTAGTTAACTTTTTGACGTCAGCGATAGCACGATGGAGCAATTTTTCTGAAAAGCTTCGCTCGGAGCAACAGAGGGAATTTGGCTCGGTTGCTTTTGTATATATCTGAAATCACGGCTCTCGATTTTCCGGAAATTGTTGCTTCAACAAGTTGTTTATGTGCATAAATCCCCACATAGAAACACATCGACAGGTTCGAAGACGTGTTCTCGGTATACAAGATGGGATTCGCGGAATTTCCTCCACCCCGACACATAGTACACGCGCGAGATCCGAGATTCTGCGGAGACGCCCACGCGAGCCGGCGATTTGCTGAATTTTTATCTTGAATTCCACGCGTGCACACTGTCGAGGCGACACATTTCACGCAAGGAGTGCCGGTCACTGATGGACACTTCTATTATTGTAGTTTGGGAGAAATTAACCTTTTTTTTATATATGTACGCTCTATTATACAAATGATGTAGGTTGGTAATGAAAGTGTGGATTGGAATGTTCGATAACTGATAAATTATAAAAAAAGAACGAAAATTTAATCAAAATATTATGTTCGATATAGAAAATACGCGAGAAAAGCGAATAAATAAATTTTTCAGTTGCTGAAAAAGTCCTGGCATTTCGTCAGTTTTTTTTTGCTAGAGACCTAATCAAGATATCGATGCTCGTCAAAGCGATCTTTGTTTAATCACGCGCACTTGTTTAGCTTTTCGAAGACAATGTCTCGAAACGATATTCATGAATTCGCGAGATTCGTCCGAGCTAATATTCGTCAGTTTGAGTGCTTACAAAGGAAGGAAAATTATGCTGTAATTGTGTCGAAATCGTCGTATATTAGGCAAAAATAATAATTTTTTTACCAAAAGTATAAGATAAAACTTATACCTTTCAAGTCTGTACTCGCGTATAATTTTCTGAACTTCCTCGTCCATGTAGTTTTTTTTTATACAAGAGTCTACATATTTATAATAAAAATATATTTCTGCGAAATAAAATACACTTTTATTTACCGATTCATAAATAAATTAATTAATGTTTCAAAGTAATGTTATATTCCAATTAAATCAAATGTAAACATTTTTTTTTTTTAATCGTTAGTCGTTAAAAGCTTGCAAGTACAAAATTTCTTCCTACGCAACTCGACACAGTTCAGTGATTATTCAGTTAAACTTATCGTCGATATCATCCTATCAACTCTTTAAAGTTCGCTATTATTATTATACACTTTATTTACTATCACAGTCAAAGTTCTAAAAGTACAGGTTCAAAATATCGTAAACCATATTACAAAACTATTTCTCAAGATATCACTGTAAAGAAACAGTGGTTCTAAAAAAAAGAAAAAATTTCACCCTGTTCCAGCTAATCTCAACGAACGAAGCAATTAAAAAAGCGAAAATGCTGAGGATCATAAGGATAACTAAGTCAATCCTCCTCCAACGAGTGATGCTGGTAATGGTAGTAGTGGCATGCACCTGCCAGTGCGCGCCGTCCTTCAATCAAAAACCATCGTGGAGCGTCAGTGAGGACGACAACGTACAAAGGATCCTATCATCTAAATGTAATTCAGCAACCGGCCGATGTTGGGGTTGGCTACCGATCGTCGACTCGCCTCGCCTCGATGACGACTACCCTATCGAGCAGGAACCAGAATATGACAAGTGAGTATACGCACTTTTTACGAGATAGAAAGGTATAATGTTCGATAAAATGTGAATGTCAGATTAAAACGAGTTGTTTGAATTAATCAAACGAAAAATTCAACTACTTTCGTACACCCACACAACGAACACGTATAATCTAAGCCGAAGAAATACATCCCATTATTGAAGATTAGAATCGCGCGTCGTTGAAGTTGCGGAAACAAAGGACGAAACAAAGATAAACTCGGAGCGGAGCAGTATTCTTAAAATATAGTCCCTCGTATAATATATAGTAAAAAATCTAGGATTTAATTAGGTCAATGAAAAGCAAAACGAAACTCGACACATTCCAGCAGCATCGTTGCACAAAGCGACGCAAGTCGCGACTTAATAAAGCGTATAGAGGCTTCCGATAAACCGAAAAAGAAAAAGGGAAAAGTGGAATTAGGTCGGCGAGTGCCGGAAGTCTAAAGCGTGCGTATAGGCGATCCTACGCATATCGCGACGGGCTTCGGATCGCGTATTATATATACACGATTCTTCGCCGGAGGCTCGTCAGCCCTTATAAATGTTTACGTAAGCTCGACAGGCGGATCTTCCTCGCGCGTCAGACAATTAGACATCATCGATTCCGCAAAGCCTAATCCGACGTCGGGAAACGAGCCTCGCGGTGACGTGACTTTCATTCACGAGTCAAGCTGTGAATCGAGCCCTGGTCTCAATATATAGACTTCCGAGAGTTGTTCTAAGGAATACTTGGATTCTTTATTTTGTTTATCTAAGCCGTTGCTTCGAGCGTATTCGTCATGCTTTCTCGTGCATTTTTTTTTCAATGTATCGAGTGTTGATTAATTCTGAAATAAACGAGAAAACGGTTATTTATTTTTAAACAAAATTTCAGCAAAACAGCTAGAACAAAAGACGTTTTGTCGATGGCACGAAGTAAAAAATCGCGTGGGTTGAGAAGGTGGATTAAGTTTGTAGTATAATAAAAAACTTCTGAAGGATAAGTTTCTATGTAGTTATTTAGTGCTTGATTTCCGTGCAAAAACAAACGTAAATAACGGGAACTTTTAAATGTATAAGTTAAAGTTTTTAAAATTGTATAAGTAAACAGATTTTACGCGCATCTGACAATAATATATTCCCTGCATTACTTAACAAATTATAATAGAAGAATCTTTTAAAAGGCTTACATAACAGTAAAAGTTAAAATTAATACGTGTATCTGTTCAAGTATAAAAAGCAATCCGTAAACAATCAACCACCGCACAATTTTCTCTAATTAAAACTTTCATATTAAAGCCCAATATCCCAAAC
Source organism: Cecidostiba fungosa (assembly GCA_900474305.1). Taxonomy (NCBI): domain Eukaryota; kingdom Metazoa; phylum Arthropoda; class Insecta; order Hymenoptera; family Pteromalidae; genus Cecidostiba; species Cecidostiba fungosa. The sequence goes on along the minus strand of UCOJ01000106.1, from coordinate 67,293 downwards.
CCACAGCACTTCAGAAATCCCTGCACAAACAAGCCTCTCGGCCACCTAATACGCCCTGTTCGCAAATCCATCAAAGCGAGCGCAACCGCACATATCACGACTAAGAATTAAACGAGACGACGTTTCTGTTTCAGGGTGCAGGCCATTCGCGTACGAGATGTCGATCAGGCTTCGGAGCTCTGGCGAGACGTGCCGTCAGCTTACGCGTCTGAATCTGTGGCCAGAGAGAATCTAATGCAACAACCCGGAGCAGCTGCCTTACCAGCCAACGGCAAACTGTCTAAGAAGGACATGTTCATGTCGAGAGGATGGGGCGCCGGTGGCATGCCCTTCTCCGTGCTCTACATGAGTCCCAGGGCCAGCCCTCAAACAACTACAGGTAGGTAATAGAAATTTGTTTTGTTTGGTTCGTTCGAAAGTTGCGCGGGATAGTATAGGTACTTGTATTTTAAAATAATAACTTAAAGATTTACGGAAGTCAAAAGAACGAACCACAAGTTCGAGTCTAAGCTATAGGGATTGTCGGTCCTTTTTGTGCAAACGATGAAACAATAAGTAATTCCAGGTTCCCCGCAAACGGAAGCCAGCCAGAGTAGTGACCCGAGCCGAAGAAGTGGCAGCGAGTCGTCGCCTTCGGTTGCGTCTCGAGCTAACAACCATTCCAATTATCGGGTGGTCCTGAGAAACGGCAGCCTTGGACAAAATCGACGCCACTACTCCATCATACCCCAACTGTTCATATCCTACGGTTGGGGTCCTTCGGGCAAGTAGACGACGACGACTTCTGCTTCCTTTCTCCTCTCTATCTCTTTATCAACTGTGTTGACGTCCCCGAGGTTTTGGCTGATTTCTCGCGATCTCAAACTTGATTTTTCACAACGTGTTTCCATGAAGAGAAGCGCGGGCGTCAGGTTGCAGGATTTGATGCGATTGCTGCGCATGCTATTTGGACTTATTTCTCTGTAGAAGATTAAACTTGGTATAGCAAAATGAAGAATGTTATCAAAATTTCACCTATTATTTTGACTACCCTTCTGCGTCGCAATCCTGTGATTCTAAGGCTTTGATGAACGAACACTTTTCAGAAACGCGCCTGGCTCAGCCCCCACGATCTCATCTATTATAATCTATATATCTTTTAATTCGCGACAAAGAAACTGCGTTCGCCGCATTCTTCGTCCTATAAATATACACTTTCGAAACATAACAATCAAGATTGTATACATCAACGACTTTCCTTCCTGCGTGTATACACATTCGCACATGTGTGTTTAATTATATAACATATATTGTAAAGGATTGTAGCATATGCATACGAGGAAATTTGATTTTGTTCCCTCGATACATTATATTATATATATCGTAGTACGTAAGCAAGAATTGCAATTCAATTCAATTCAATTCGAGTAAAAGGTGGTACTTCTGTATCTACCATACTAGGCGATCGCTTGTTGTAGCGAAGTGCGTTTGTCTGTGTGAACTGCTATGCGACGTCTTGAATAGTGAAATGATAAGTTATATTAAAAATCAAAGCTGAAATGTCTTGACCAAGTTGGAGAAAATACATGCTACAGTATTATTTATATTAGAAACATTGAAAATGTTCTATTTATTCAAGAGATAATTGTCATTCACTATTTTTACTTAACAATTTAAATAGGAAAAAATATATATGCATACAAGCGTATTTATATCATTTTCATTGCAGGCCAAAATATAAAAATACTTTCATCATTCAAGACGTTTAAATGAATTTTTATTCTGTAGCAGAGATTCATGATAATTACAAGAGACCCTGTTAAACCTCTGCTAGACAGATATCTTTTTGAACTAGTAATTGTATGTACTTAACTTCATAAATGCATAAATGTAATATGATAAAAAAAAAAAAAAAAAAAAAAAACGTAAATCGTAGTAAATTGTAGCAACCGAAAAAACTTCGTAAAATTAAGGATTAACGAGTAATAACTGACTGGCTGTCGCGCAAAACAAAAATAGCAGATTGCAGGTATCTGCATACGATCTCTCATCGATGGTACAATAAAAATTTTATTTTCAAGACATAAATAAAAGAATGCATAATTTTACTATGAACTTACCATTCATTTCCTTCATTGCCTTGATGAAGTCCTGGGGATCCTTAAATGAAACAAAGCCGAAGCCCTTGGTCTTGTTTGTTCTTTTGTCCCGCACAACCTTAGCTTTCTGAAAGCTGGAGTACTTGCCAAATACCCGGACGAGCATCTCGTCCGTGACGTCGTTGCCCAGATCACCGCAGAATATTCTAAAGTCATCTGTGAAGAAAGACATGATGGAATGAGGAAACTCCCAATCAAACGACAAGTACGCGGCCCAATTCCCGACGTCAAAATTTTATTGATATATTAAAGGAAAACTCTAACCGACATTGGCATGCCTTTATGAAATTAAAATAGACGATCAGATAAATTCCTCAATGAAATTCTAGTTTAAAATATCAATATTAGCTACTGACCTTCATCCCACTCGAGTAACGATGGGTCCTCCCACGTCTGGCCACCGGCCATTCTGATAATTTTTTTATTTTTCTTTCCCTTGCCTTTTGGATGTGATTCTTCAGCACTTGCATTAGCCATAATAGAACTAGCTTTTCCTTGACTAATTGCTAATTCTGCTGCTGTACTTACACCCTTAACCTTTGGTTTTTTCTTTGTATCATCTTCTGGTATTTTGGTGTTGATGATTTGCTCAATTATTTCTGGATGAATGATTGGAGCTGCAGGAGCTGAGGTTTTAGGTGTGGCACTTAATATTGGTTCTACTATATTTGATATAAAAGGAGTACTTATCTGAGCAGGAGACGAATAAGTGGTAATGGGAACTGCGCCTAAAAACATAAACATTTCATTAACACTGCAACAAACGTTTAGCTAATTTTACCGCATTAGACTTTTTAAAATTAAACTTTAATTTGTTATACCCTGTCTAACCACTTGAGCTGGAATCATAAGTGGTGGTGCTGGTGGGGGAGGCGGTGGCGGCGGTGGTGGAAAGCCTAACATTGGAGGAAATGCTAACGATGCTGCCGCTGCTGTTACCACAGGCGACGGCATATCCGTTTGTTGCAATTGCCTGGCAACTTGATTATACGTTTGAGCACCAATCACCGTCCTTGCCATTGGAGGTACCATTTGACCTCCAATCTCAGCCTCAAACCTGTAAATTACATTATATCATTCAAAATACTACTTATTATTTGTTTTAATGAAATATTTGTAAGTTTGTAAAAGCAAGATCAGTTTTGAAAGTAATTGAAGTCAATTGTGGGAAATGTAAACAGATAAAAGAAGCATTCAATTAATTTAATTACTTATAATATTACCACAACATTTGCTTGTAAACAGAAGAAAATTCTAGAAAAAAATTCAAAAAGTGAGGTTATATTCTTACCGATTCATTTCGTCTTCCATTTGCCGAAGTTTATCTTCCATTTTGATAAATTATTTAAATTTACTTTCTTTTTAATTAAAAATTAATTCAGTCTTCGTATGCCTTATATTTATAGTTTGAATAAAATTGTTAAATTACTCCCGCGCAGCACTTTGCAGTTCGCAATGCGACGTCGAAGAGGTTATACACAAACTACCATCACCAATCCTGGCCAGACAGCCACTGCATGAAATTGATATTATAGCGTCTTGGCGACCTTGGCAACTTGGCGTCATGGCGTCTTTACCCCTCAGTATTGCCAACATTACAAAATCAACGTACACGTTCATTCTTCAACCAATTTAAGAAAAAAATGCAAATTTTGTTTATTCCCATCATTTATAATAAACTTGTTTTAAAAGACATCAGATTTCCTTTCAATGCATCAAATAAAAATTTAAAAGTTGGAACAAAAATGCGAATTTTCGAAAATCATGTTGTCCAACCGCAGCAAAGGCAAACTACGTTCACTTCACATCGCGTCAGCTGACCAAAGCAGACGTGTTGTTTTGTGAATAGCGTGTAGCATCATGATGGAGCAAACGCGATGTGTTTTTGCGATTTTCCTAGTTTTAAGTCTGTTTTCCAGTCACACATTCGCCGAAAGTGAAGAAGACACATCCACGGATCTTTACGTCATCGAAGGAAAAGTTTTTCCCTGGGAAAATGCCGCTAATACCGGATGGCAATTGATGACTCACGTCATGGCCAATGGTGGCGAGCATTATGGATTTCTTAGGTAAATAGACTCCACTTTGATTCTAAAAGTGTAGTTAGTTATATTTCAAAAACATATGCCGAAACCTTACATTCAGAGTATGTACCGGATTTAGCTAGATGGAAAAATAATTTTGTATCAACAATCAAATTACATTTTGTACATTTGCATGTAAAATTGAGGTTATCGACACATTTTTTTTGTATCATGGATTCGTATTAATCTCAGACAAGAATTTTTCAATTGAAATACTATTTTGTTTACAGGGAAGATGGAACATTCATCATATCGAATGTACCTTCAGGATCGTACATAGTAGAAGTAGTTAATCCAAATTACGCTTATGAGCCAGTTAGGGTAGAGATTAATTCCAAAGGAAAGTTTAGAGCAAGAAAAGTCAATCTTATTCAAACATCTCAAGTTATTCAAGTGCCATACCCATTAAAAATGAGGCCACTTGCACCATTCAGATATTTCCAGTTAAGAGAGGAATGGCGAGTGACTGATTTCTTGTTTAATCCTATGGTAAGATACAGGAAAAACAAATAATTAAACGGAAATGTATTGGCTTTGAATACAATTTTTTAATAATTTGCAATGTTTTTTAGGTTCTCATGATGATACTACCACTTGTACTGGTTATGATTTTACCTAAAATCATGAATGATCCCGAAACTAAGAAGGTACCTATTAACAGAATATATAAAATAGAAAAATTCACTTAATTAAATTTTGTTAAAAAATACTGATGTATGTGACACCTTATAGGAAATGGAGCAGCTGAATAATCTTACAAGTTACAATATGCCCGAGATGTCTGAAGTCATCACATCATTCTTCTCTGGTGGAGAAAAGCAGAAAACCAAGGCAGTGAAAGCAGCTAAAAAGAGACAATAAAATTGAAATTTGTTTTTTGTTGAATCTAGTCATAAATTGACTACAGTTTAAAATGCAACTGCATTTCCTTTGCACCAAAATCAGGATATACTGATTCTACGATCGTTGCTCTGCAAGATAAGTTTCAGCTCACTTTTTCATGTTTCTACAAGTTAATCCAAATTGTTAAGTGAATAGTACAATAGGTGGGAAGGTGACATTTGTAAATATGCAATACATTCACAAATACGTATAAAAATAGCAAATCTTTCTCCTTTATCATCTTTTCTTAATTTATAAAGATTGTTGTTTTTAAAATTTTTGTTTGTCTTTAAGCACAGTGACAGTACAAAATTGCCTACTAAATGTGTGTTTATATATATATTGTAGCATATGTTTGATTATTATTATTATTGTTTATCCCTCTTGTTTTAACTATCAAAATAAAAACTGTCATATACTGTACAAAAATCCATAATTTAAATTTATTTTTTATTTACGTTCAAAAAATATTTATGAATTTTATTCTTTAGACCTACAGTAGGTGTAAATTTCAGCTCGATCGGTCAAAAATTGGCCGAGATATGAGGGTTTGAAAAGTCGATTTTTTTCGGAAAAATTTCGTTTCCGGACCATATTACATCTTTTTTCACTTTTGAAAAATTTTCGATAGATCATGAAAAATTCATTGAAAAATCAATATATATATACGGGGTAGTAGGTGGTCGTGGCGGTCACTGGCGGTCTCAAAAAGCGGGAATAATAAGGTTTCGAAAAATGTTTGTCGGATCGAAAGCACGACGAATTGAGAGGATCCACCGCTCCAACCTATAAGATATTGAAGTCATATAGAGTTAAGGGGGTCCGAAAGTCAATTAAAAATGCAAATTTCTCGCCACAAAATAGCAGACGAAAAAACAATTTACTTATAACAATTGAGAAAAACAAAATTACGAAAAACCAAGAGTTAGTTGTACTCCGTTATGTAATAATCTATCATTTTACAAAGTTTCAAGTTATTATAACAATATGTCGCTGAGAAAACCCTGAAAAATGCGATTATTTTATAAATCTGACACTTTTTAGAGAATGAAAGATTACATGTGTTTGTAAACATAGATTAATGGGTAAAAAAAAGATTATGGTTAAATCGGGTGGAATAAAACTCAGGTAGCAAGGATAGCTGTATTGTGTGTGTGTGTGTGTGTGTGTGTGTGTGTGTGTGTGTAGTTGTTATATGTCACATCTTGTGTTTATTAGTACCAAAATATAAAAACAGCAATTGCGATTCAAAGACAATAATGCTTTTTATTGATATGTACATACAGCGAATTTATTTACAAAATTGTTCAATTTTGAAAATCCTTATACTGCACCTCGCATTTCGATAGCTTTATTTTTAATTAGCAAAATACTAGGTTTATTTTGTTTTTTTTTTTTTTTAATATCGATTTATATTATACTGATGATGGCCGTGCGCTGATATTTCGAAAAATCTCTGTGGTCACGGACGTCGATTATAATATTAATAAGAATTTTTTTTTATCTTTCGATACTCTGACACAGTATTCTGCAATAGTTTTTTTTTTCTTCATCGTTATAATTGTACCCTGCACTAATAAAACTCGTTCCTTTTTACTCTCGCTGCGCGCGCGCGCGTTAGACTGATGTGCGCGCGAAATCTCTCATCTCGATCTATATATAATTAATTAATTCGCACTAGCTTCATATAAACATGACATTAGCTATTATTATTATTATTATTAATATAATAAACAAAGATAACCGTAGCCGATTTTTAGCGCTAGATGCTAGGCTGCTGCTGCCGCCGTCTCCGTGATGCATAGCTGCCGGATGTTCTTCTGTGTGTGTGTGTGAAATGCGAAATTTTAAATCGAGCATTATATTGATATGGGAATTGAATATCGACTGTATACAAATTATCTTACCCTTTACGACGTGTACTTTTATGCTGTTTGGATTCGCATTACTTGGTTGGCAGGTATAAATACCAGAATCGCTGGGCACCGCGCGTTGAATCATGAGTCGACTCGTTGTTTCCGGACCCTTTTCTGTCACCAAGCTGATACCTCCTCGTGGCGAGTCGAAATTAATCTCCTGCATAAGAGACAAAATATTATGTATTGAAAGATACAAATGTGATTTCTCGTTCGCGAAATACCGGATTCTCACACTCACTTTTATATGAGTTTGTTATATGGCTTTATAATTTCTTTTCTTTTACACATACGCACACAAGTAAATGATGGTATTTGTTGTGTTGTACATATTGTCTCATTTTTATATATAAAATTTACATCTCACCTCTGTGTTTAGACTCCATGTCATTTTCGGCGGCGGTTCAGGAGCGTATCTCACAAGACACGTGAGATTTATAGTGCTACCCTTGTTGACATAAAGATCCGGCGCACCAACGATAATAGTTTCCGGTTCTGCCGAAAAAAAAAAAAACAAAACAAGGAAAAGCTTTAACTTGCGCGCAATATAGTATTGATTTTACTACTTTATTGTTTGATCATAGGTATTTAATGACACTTTACCAACTATGGTGAGATAAACTGGATGGCCGATGGGCGGTGTGGTAGAGATCTGACATTCGTATATCCCAGAATCTTTGCGCTGTGGATATCGAATCTTTAATGTCCATTCCTCGGTATGAGGCGAATGAAGAGCTTCGAAGCGTTGATCACTCGTATAAGTATATCGTCCGACTGTCAATAAGTGAATATCTCGATGCCTCACCCATGACACCTAAAAGAGAGAGAGAGAGAGAGTACAGGGTGCTGCTATATACATACAATCAATGGGTGAATAAACATGATACTCACAGTTCGGTTTCCTAAATTTTTTACTTTGCACACCAGGTGCACAGTCTTTCCTACTAATCCGGTAAAATTTGACGCCATAGCCGTATCAAAATGAGGCCCTGTACCTGGTGTGGGCCATTCTTCCAAAAAGTCCGTGCGGAAATTTCTCAGACTGCTGACGGATGCAACTGCCAAGTAAATAATAATTCAATTCTCTGCTTGTGTGAAAATACTGTCGTATACGTGCAACAGCTAATAATATACTCACCAAAACAAACTATAATAGAGACGAGTTTGATGATGGAGCCAGACATTGCTCTTCTTCTTCTTCTTCTACTTCTTACGATGATGGACGAATCATCATGTCCTCGGTGTTGTTCATTCAGTTATGGTTTCGTAGCTTTTATAATAATCAAGTCTTGATCAATTTGTTTTTACACTCTAGTCAGTCGTCATGGATGGATTCCCCTTTTTTCGTTTCATTTCGTTTCATGCTTTATCATACATTAATTCACTCTTAGAAGCCTCAAGTTTTCCTGCTCTCGCATCTACATTGACCCGCCAGTATCAGTGGCATTTCATCGCAACACAGCAGCAGCAGCAGCAGCAGCAGCAGCACCAGTTTCTCGCGCACATGTATATAGATATAAAGTAGTAAGGATTATAGGTAAATCGCTCCTGGTCTGCATCGTGATATATATTTAACGCATTAAAATTGCGCCCACAACACTTGGAGACTTGACACCAGACCAGCGGCTTGACACCATCAGAGCAACTTGATCCTCATCTTTAAACTAGTGCATTACAATACGACGGTGTGTCCACATATCTCCGAGAGTTTGCCAATACAGAAAGTGGTGTTGGTGGTGGACTCAAAGGGTAGGCAGCAGAGAGAGAGTAGCAAAGGGAGTAAAGGAGAGGGATGGGATGGGGTGACGCGGCGTTCCTTAATTGCTATACGTGTTCCGAGGAGTGGTACGGGTGCGCAGCCAAGAAAAAAATGCAACGCGATGCACTCGCGATTAAAAGCACATCTGCACAGTGACACCCACACACACACACACAAGTGTTATTGCTTCAGCATCGTATAGGAAGAAGCTCTGATAAATATCGAAGAAGCTAGACTGAGAAAAAAAGCACCAGCTTTCAGGATAGCTGCTGAGGGACTGGCATTGCGCGAGCGCTATAAACGGCGCTCGAACGCACGCAGGAGAGCAACAAACGCCACCCCCACCAACGGTGCTCTGCAAGCTCGATACGCGATGCGCGCAGAGTTTGAGGGGATACGAGCGTGCGCAACGAGAACCCTGCAGCTATACAGCTCGGCTGCATGTGAAAAGCTCAGCAGCCATCCTGCGCTGCATGCACTCCATACGCCCTGGAAATTGTGCCGCGAGCTGTCCTGCTGCAGCTGCTGCTATCTTGTTATTGCATTTATGTTTGGCCTTTGACTTTTGCCGAGGAGAAAATTATCTTGTTTGACAATATTTGAACAAAATATAGCAAATTCGATCCTGGTATTACCAATAAGTTTTATAGGATATTCTAGTATATAATGTTTTTTTTTTCAATAAAAGGGGACTATAACCAACGTGTCGAGTTGACCGTGTGGTATATTAGTGATACTGCTGGGACAAGCGCACTTTTGGCAAACTAATACCGCGGGACAGTTATTTTATCATTCAATTGTGCGCGTTTTTTCGTTGTAAATATTCTATAAAGGCCTTCTTAAATACACATTGCATTCAACCCCCGTATATATGCGATTGTTTAAATGAATTGCAGGAATGTCTCCTTCTCGGCGGTGCTGTGCTTGATTTTCTCAACTTGATATTGCAATACTGGCAGACTTTTCTCTCTACAACTCTATTAGACAGCAGAGACTCGCAAGAGTCGCTTTGCAGCTAGTATAAATAATAGACTGTTCCTTAGTAAAAATAGGAACAGCTTTTTAAAGCCTTTGGCCACCATGTCGATGGGCAAGCAGTTAAAAAATTACACCACACAATACGTGAGCAGCTAATGATGAGCAATCAATGCGATGTACCACCTGCGCATTGCCGAAAAGGTCGATGAGCCCAAAAGCGGAGTTATAGAGTTGGCTGACCCTCGCACTGATGTCTGGCGTAGTGCATATAGTATTGCGCACAAAAAATCATCATATTTCTTATATGTATATCCGCCATGTTTGTATTAGAATGCTTATATTTGCATCAAGATTATTCTGATGCTTTATTTGTCTTGAAAAGCACTTTTATAAATCAACGCAAATTTAACAATTGCGTTATATCAAGTTTATGCATTAATATCCTATCATTAGCTTCCTTCAAACTTTATATGTATTACAGCCTCCAATACGCGGAAATGCCTTTTTTATACCCATATACAATTGTGTACAATTTCTTATAATAGTAATCGCACTTAATAGTATGCATTTTTTCTCTCTCTCCATTACCGGCGCAGCCTATATTGGCCAAGCTGCCAGGGGCCTACTTCCACCACCTCTGTGTGGAAGTATTGCCTATTTCCTCACTTTTTACCATCCTTTTTCTTGTATCCTAACCTATATTTTTTCCACCCTGAGAGATTTCTCCGGTAAGGACCATATTTTCAGACACACACCCTGGCTCCTTCTCTCAGTGTATAGCTTTCCCCGGAGAAGGTCTCGTATAGACCAGCTCCACGTCGGTAAGGCCGAAACACGGCTACCCATTGATGCTTTGTCGACGAATTCAAAGAAATATAATTTACAACAAGTACCTATACCTGGATTAAAAATTGGTTTTTCAGAAGAGACTATATTTCTCTAGACTATAAGATTTTGAGTAGTCCTTCGTATCTTATATTTAAAAAAATTTTGAGGTTCTTCGTATGAAACCTGAGGGGAATTTATTTATTAATTCTACTATCGCATTCAAATACATGTAAAAAAAACTGAATTCTCAAAATCTAAAAATCGCTGTAAAGAAAAGATGCATCGTAAAATGAAATACGGATGTTTTTTAAAATATGTTACACAGGAAAAACAATCTGAGATATAAGCGCATACACACACATACATATTCACAAGGACGACGACATTTTCCAAAAGTACAATTTTTTTGCTAGAAAAACTTTAAAACACACATTTTTCATTACAAAACTTGCTCAAAAAGTTGTTTATCGGTAGACCAGCTCATCTCCTCGTAAGATTAACGCACTTCACAAAAAAAGTGTAACAATGCAAAATGTTTACAACTTGAGAGAATTCAACGCGCGCGCGCGCGCAACTTTGAGAAAGTATTTATAAACAGAGAGCGGTGCATATATACGTTCGCGAAAAATTTTCAAACAAGCTATACATAATAAGTGACCAGAGCAGTATAGCAGCGGCTTCAGGCCTATATGTGCGTACTTTCATTCGGTGCGCAAAGAAATCGCACACCGAATGAAAGTATACATACTCCTGATGTCTACCACGAGAAAGATCCCCCTCTCCATTTCTGCGAAAACAAGAAGCCGCTCTCTTCTTTCGAGTCTTTCGCGCGAGTGCGACGACGACGGCGACAAGTATACGCAGTAGTAGCGCAGACGCGCACACACACATATACGGTCTTTGAATAATATATGTAATATATAAACGTAACGCATTTTGGTTACACACTGCAATTATGTCGTTACTCGAGTGGTATAACAAGCGTGAAATCCTCATCACAGGAGTGACTAGTGAATTCGGAAGTAATTTGCTTGAAAAGTTGCTCAGATCATTTCCAGATGTTAAAGTGCATGTGGTACTCAGATCTCGAAACGGGATGAATCAAACCGATCGCGTGAAGAAAAGACTTTACGGCTCAGCTGGGTACGTTATTTATTCCTCTTACTATCTAATAATGATAATTAATCATTATTATTAATTGCCATAACTGCAATATAATGAAAGCCTATAGTGCTTGTATAAATAAACTATTGCCTATTATATATTATTATATTCGAACCGAATGTAACTACTAGGCGCGTTACACGTGCGCGCGCACACTGCTGCGAGACCGTAACAAGTATTATAGGAATTGCTGTGTCGAAATCAAAACAGGCTACTGCGGTTAGTAAAAAAAAATCGCAAAGCATATTATGAAACATTACATGTTACATGTTTCACTCATATTAGCAATACATCTGAATTATTTATCATTATACCGTCAGTTATTATTATTACGTAACGTTTAAAAATACACTATATGAAAAGATCAACTGTACTTTACAATGTTTGTTATAATTGCGCGCGCGCGTATATTAGTGGAAAAGAAAGATTGCATTTAAATAATTATTACGTATACAGATATGAGCGATTACGTCAGGAGCGGCCGAATGCGATGGATCGTGTTGAGGTTTACGAAGGTAACCTAGTATATGATGAATTAGGCCTAACTCGGCAAGACCAAAAGGCAATGGTCAACGTGAGTCTTGCCTTTCATGCTGCTGGACCATTCCAGAAGCTCCTCGAGTTCTGTCGACAGTTACCTAATTTACAATCGGCCGTCATGGCTGATGATATATTCAGGTTAATTAATTGTCATCATATCCAATTTGGATTATTTAAAACGACATCTGCTACAATACGTTAATATATACATTACAGATGTGCACAGGACCAAGTACTTGAGAGCCCTAATATAGATGACGATGAGCCACTGCGACGTGCAGCAACAGGAGTACCATTATGCCTGGTGCGACTTCCAGCATTGGGACCTGCGTATCGAGAACCGATGCCGGGTTTCGTCCAGACACTAAAAGGTGCAACAGCTTTGATGGTGGGTGCAGGTTACATGCTCGGCCGATCTGACCTACCTGCCGAAATTATTCCTATGGACATAGCTACCAATACGCTTATCGCTGCGGCTTGGGACTCGAGAAAAAAGTTGGTAGACCTATATTATATTCTACTAATTATCATGTAAATTTATACAAAATTATAATCAGTTGATAGAGAGAGAGAGTAGCAAAAATATAATTAAAAATAAAATCTCTCTGTTTTGCGACAAAATATATACAAAATCGCGGATCTCGTTTACTTTCACTGCGTTCACTCTGCGAATACTTTCTCTATAGGTATACACCTAATCTGCGTTATAATATACTGCGCGCGCGAAATCTTATTACTATATTATATAATACTGTTCTTATAAACAAACTGCTAGTCTTTTTTCATTTATTTATTTATTGTATTCATAATTATAAACAATAAAATTTTCCAAATTTTTAGAAGTAAATCCGATGGAATAGCTGTTTACAATGCCTCCACAATCAATTGCACTTGGGGTGAGCTTATTAAAAAAGGTGACCGAGCAGGACAAAAATTTCGATATCCATGCTTTCGTGTACGCGGCATTACATCATCAGCCTTCTTACATTGGATTATTGTATTTCTTTTGGAATGGCTTCCATCCGTCCTATGCGATACAATACTCTACATATTTGGTCGAAAAGAAAGGTCAGTATTTTGTTGCCGATGATTAGTGTGTATAATTGCGAATGACTTGAAATTTTCTTAAAATAGAGCCTTAATTACAAACTGCACAGTCTATATGTGCCGCAAAAACGATCCTGCGCAGTACTATATACAATATACAACGACTCTATAACGATCAAGAGTTTTTATAAATTATCTCTCACACACACAAACACAAGTTGATTGATGCAGACAAAAAAATTGATTGCCGTTTTTCCCAACCGTTATAAATGTATATTTAAAAAAATTTATGTCATTCTGCGATTATATACGCACACACTAATAATATTCAAAGTAGTATATAATTTTCAAGCAACAAATATGTACAATATTTAATAACATTGACAGGCTTACAGCGGAACACGCTCGGGTTCGTAAAATTTTGAAAAGCTTTGAGCCCGTGCTTTTTCGTACACTGACGGTGCACCGTCGAAAAATCGTCGATATTCAGAAATGCTTTTCAATCCAAGATCAAGAATCTTTTTCTCTACGTGCCGACTGCATTGACATCGAAGCTTATATATTGTGTGCAGCTGCAGCGACGAGAAAATATTGCGTTGATGAATGGAATTTAAAGATCGTGCAATTCTTTACAACGACTGTTTTGATTATTTCTGTTTTAAGTTGTATCTATTGTTATTATTGTTTTTTACTTTAATTGAATTTGATTCTGCGGCATATACTTATACACCTCATCAAAAGGACTTGCCTGCGTCGTGTATTCTTGATATTATTACTGGTAATTATGTGCGCAGACGATCATTGGTGTGTACAAAAACAACGAAAAGAATAGTAAATAGATGTTAACCTTTTCATTTTTTTGTTTCGTATAAATATAGAGTTGGCGGCAGTAGGAAATGTATATAAAATCGCATTATCAATTTTAACCCCACGCCCTATATAATATATACTTTCGGACCTGTATACAGTCATCGCGTATTTATATATTATTTTTTTATTCTTATGTTACACTGGCAATGCTTTTTAAAACTTGTCTATAGAAGGGATGGATTTTCCTTGTATTAGGCTTATTATTACTTTCAACTAAATCAGTTTTTATTTGCACATGTATTATATCTAAGCTTTAAAAAAGAATTAAACTAAAAATACAAAACAGTTTTATAAAATTTTACAAAATAAATAAATCCCTTTTGGCGTTCGCGACAAAACGGATTTATTTATATTTTCACTTTCGTTAGTTAATAAATATCATAAATTCAATCGATTAGTCGTATAACCAAACGTCAGGAATTCGAATCAATATCGTTACAAATATATTGGTGTCACAATTTATATAAAATTATAGTTACTGGGCGTAACAACCCGCAAAACATGCATGAGAAGTCGAGTTTAGCCCACATCAAAGGGTCGCAAAAAATATCATACATATACGTCACACGGGCGCAAGGCGACTCTCTCCCTCGTTAATGTGCTATATTGCCAGCCGGTCAAAAAAGAGTCACTTTAAGCCCATTTAAAGGTAAGGTATATGAAAAACGAAAAAATCGTTCGCGTGTTACATAAAAAGACATTATGTTGAAACTAGTAAAAATACCACAATATCTATAGTACATCGTGTAACGAGTGCGGTAAGTTGCCAATTACTCACACGGGGAGATATGTCATTCTATTACTTTTTTCTCACCCAACAGGATCACTCGCATAGTTTTGTCAACAATAACTCTCAACAATAAAAGCACGCACTCACTTCATTCGACTCGGCTCCTCTGTCAATTGACATAGCCCGCGTCATATGATAAATCATCTACACGATGATGGCGCGAAAAGAATAAAAATGTAAATTACGTACAGAAAGAGAAACCGAGAGAAAGTGCCAGAGAGCTTACTAAAAGGCGGGATGTTATATACAGCAGAAGGATCTGATTTAGGGAATAAGAAATGGAGAAAAAAGGATATCATAAAGAAAAAATAAATAAATATAAACGTTGGCAAATCAAGCAGTGTGATCCATAGAATAAGAGAAAAATAGAAGCAAAAGTGTAGTGACCTGCTGTTAGCATCTGGTACGAATGATGGGGACACTGTTTTATATAGATATATATAAAGTGCTCTTATAATACAGAGGTAGCCAGCATGTGGCGCTGCTGCTATACTTTAGCATCAGGGGCTGGCTCGATATCCAGTCGAGCGCTGAAGCTCGCAGTGGTTGAATCACAGACTTGCACGAGCAGTGCGCCAGCTTTTGGTTTATCGTAAGATGAGCTTACATACACTCTTCCGTATGTCAAAGTCGTCTACTTCAAACCTGACCAACTGGCATTAAGATTAGTTATTTTCATCGTTATAAATACGCGGGGCTGTAAAATGATGATTTATAGTGCTGATGTGTGTAATATTTCCGTGACGGATATTCGACGCACAGAAGCGTCATCTACTAGTAGGACGATGG
This sequence comes from Cecidostiba fungosa, assembly GCA_900474305.1. Classification (NCBI taxonomy): domain Eukaryota; kingdom Metazoa; phylum Arthropoda; class Insecta; order Hymenoptera; family Pteromalidae; genus Cecidostiba; species Cecidostiba fungosa. The sequence goes on along the minus strand of UCOJ01000106.1, from coordinate 51,508 downwards.
AATTCATCATCTCCGTATATAGTAATGTAAATGCGTGTAAGTTTTTCAAATTTTTAACATTACTATTACTATCCCAGCTATTATATACTTGTAAAATTGTCATTGTTTCTTAATAACCCGCCGCCGACAGTTATTACGAGAATGTTTTAAAGACTTTTAATCCAAAGTGACATAATTGCAAAATGTATACTATATATTATTACAGAATTATTATTAAACTTTTTTATTTGATTATACTAATATTTGTTTGTTTTTCAATTTGTTCTTGATGAATAATTATAGAAAAACATTTTTATTAAATATTTTTCAGGATAGCAGATAATGGAAAATACACACAATTGTCAACTACCAACATCATTGTGTAATTTCTTAATCAGCAGTCATACTCGAAAATTTGTTGGTTATTATTGTACTGTATAGTTAATAGTAACTATTCAAAAATAGTGTAATGTTTTGGCGAGGATGGCTTTTGCAAAAAACGCAATATGATTGTAATAGCTGTTCAGAGAAAGTTCAAAATGGCCAATTTATACATGCGATGATAATCATCATGATTGTGTATGGAGCTATTGTATCCGATGGTGAGTAGACTATAATATAATTAATAGTACATTATGCACCTAAGTAGTGAGTAAAAGAGAAGGACAACCCATACGACGTTTATATTGCTATCCGAGCCGAAGACAAGGGTGGCAAACACGTGCTGTTTTGGGTGGCGCTCTTTGTGTGAATTTGTTACTCAGACATTTATATAGCTATAGCTATATATATTAAGCATAATATTGTCAAGAACATATGCGTAAATCGTTCGTGTGTTACATAAAAATTAGTAAACAATCAAAACTTAAAAAGTGTCACATACAACTGCAATTTAGTAGTGTTAGTACCGTCGCGCTGTTATATCTCAATTATAATAACACCACACAAAGTATAGCTGATCATAAGTTACCTGTTATTATTTTACTTTTGATTGATTAAACAAATAACATATTAGCTATCCGTGATTAACACAGATATGGATTATCAATTCATACAGATATCCACATTGAATCGGGACGGTTATCCAAATCCAGTTATTTTGACCCAACAAATGTTTTTCGTAACTTGAAATTTCTTTTCTTCAAGTTATAGCAGTTTCTACTTGTATTATGTCGTCGGTTCTTACTACAAAGGCTATACTAGTATACAACTAGAAAAGTTTATCCGGTCTTGGACAAATATATTTTACTCTATATAATGCTCTAGAAATGTCAATGTCTTCGTATTATATTTTAGGAACCGACGACATAGTTGCGAAATATAATTATGATTAAAAATAAATATTAAACACTTTAAGTCGTTTTCGTGCGAATATTAATAATATTGCAAGTGCAACGTAAAACACCTCATATACTTTAATATTTTATAATAAAATATTATTTGGCATATAAGTTGTATTATGCACACAAGTTAAGACCCAATGAGCATTATAAGCTAGTCGTTTAACAGCTGCAGACAAAATGTACAGTCTCTCTCTATCTCTATCTCAAGATATTGATTTGGCGGGTGTGCGCGCGCAAAAACAAGTTGGGTCAACGTGCTGCGTCTAGATATAGAATTTCAACCAGAAGGCCGGCCGCATTCGCTCTTCAGACAATCGGATAGACTTTGAGGTTCGGTACAGACCTAATATAGGTATACGTAGAATCTCTATCGAATTCTCATTTTCAAGCTATTGTAGTAACAATTTTATCATTCTATGGAATATTAGAATCCTTAAAAAATGTGGTCCATCACGGCGCATATGCTTGTATAACACTCTTGTCCATAGCAAAATTCTTTGATAATTAATAAACGATATTGCAACGCCAACACAAGGTTCGAACAGAAATGGATATGCTGATAGGGTTTAGTGGCTACTAACCCCAAACAATTTGTCTTTTTAATAAAATATTTTTAATAAATATTGTATATATATAGAATATCTATAAAAAGTTGTAAGTCTCGATATCTGTTATAAATTATACATATGAAAAGAAGAGTGAATTCTTTCGCAAGTTTAGTTTAGGATTTTCTTTGGCGAAAAACCAATTTATATAAATAAATCATTCTCATAGCTGCAGGTGGTGAAAATTCTAAAGACATCATATTATGCTTTTCAGGCGTAGCCGCAGCGGCTGAAACGTATCATAATTTCGGGACAGATTTTCTCCAGGAATTGCCGCCACCGCCAACGCCGGCGGAATCTGGTCCTTATTTTGAGACAAAGGGACAATCACTCAGCATCAACGTTACAGGTCTTGTTGGTAAGACTGTGCACTTGGTCTGCAGAGTAAAAAATCTTGGCAATCGTACAGTAAGTTTATTTAACACAACGCACCCCTGGCGGAAGTTTATTTGTGAAAGAAAAAGAATTTTCGCGAATTTTTTTTCAATTTTTTGTATTGTTTCATTAAAAAAGTTGATATACTGTTCATTCAATGTGTGATTTATTGGCAGAATAGAAATTTGGCGTACAGAAGATTTAAAATTGAGAAGCAAGGTTTTATCAAGTGCAAATTCGATTTACCGAACCGCAAAACCCTGTATTTGGTTACGACTTTCTGTGACTATTTGTGATTTTTTCGAGAAGAATCGTAAAAAAAAATCTAAATTCTGACATTAAATCACACTTTTTCACAAAAAAAAAAACAAAGTTTTACAAAAATTCGCGAAAATTCTTCTTTTTTCACAAATAAACTTCCGCCAGGGAGGGATTACGCAAACTCGCGAGTATTAGAGTGATAAAATGTAGTATTAAAAGTTGAAAAATCACAAACATTGGTGTCGTTTCACAGGTATCCTGGATAAGACATCGCGACATTCACTTACTTACAATTGGTCGTTACACATATACGAGTGATCAGCGTTTCGAAGCTCTTCACGCGCCACACAGCGAGGAATGGACTCTTCGAATACGATATCCACAACGTAAAGATAGTGGAACGTACGAATGTCAGATATCAACGACACCTCCGATAGGCCATACCGTATCCCTCACCATCGTTGGTAAATAAAAAAATATTTTTTCCTCCTCTCCTCCCTGATTTATTCCCCACATTCTTTATTTGTGCGAATATTTTTTACATGATATTAATAAAACTACTAGTATTAGTATTGTTTTAATGTTTTTATGCCCATAGAACCTATTACCGAGATCGCCGGTGCAACTGATTTGTTCATCAACAGAGGTAGCACAATTAATCTCACTTGCTTGGTGAAAAACGCACCTGAACCACCCATCACAATGATTTGGAGTCACAATCGACAGGTGAGCAGCGCGCATTATATTATCTAAATTTTTACAAGAACAACTGCATACATACAAGCTTAATATTACAGCAGCACAATTATAAAAAGATTTATTAATAGTAGAAACCGCAGCTGACGACTAATATAATACGTCACATCCAACATCACGTATGTATGTTTGTTTCAGGCGATTAATTTCGACTCCCCTAGAGGTGGCATTAGCTTAATTACGGAAAAAGGGCCCGTAACTTCCAGTCGTCTACTCATTCAAAAGGCAATCCAAAAAGATTCTGGCTTATACACTTGTACGCCCAGCAACGCACATCCCAACAGCGTTAGGGTACATATATTAAATGGTGAAGAAAATTTTTATTTATGTAATATAAACAAGTGTTTCATTTTTACGTCGACATCAAGGAAACACACAAATACACACAAAAATTCATTGCGCACAATTTGTTACAGAAGAACATCCTGCTGCAATGCATCATGGTGGTACGGCGGGACGAGACAACAAAATGTCGAGCCAATTACTTTTACTAGTCCTCCTACTCTTACTTGGGATAAGTTTTCAAACGAAAATATGACGATAAATATTCACATTGTCAACAATACAACAAATAAATTATAATCATTTGAGTTTCATATGTGCAATCAACAACAACTGATCAGTAAATTACTAATATACGATGAATTTACTTGCTACTGATAACAGCAACAAGAAATAAAATTATAAAACCCATTTATAGTTCTCGATCGTAAAATCCGTCATTTTTATAAAAAAAAAGCTGGTACTTCATATCAAAGTGTAAATGTTATAAATGTGTAATACACTTCTTGTTGTTGTTGTTGTTATTGTAAGACACGACATAATTTTTTATCAATACTATTTTTCTAGAATGTTTAATGGAATGTTTATTATATAACGATAATAAAAAAAAACTATTGAGGGTAAAACTTGAAATTAGCTTTGACTTGGTTTTAATAAAGACGCTGTGGATAAACTGTACACCAAAATAACCCTATACACCCTACACGAAAAAATTGTACACACATGTTTTCTACACGAAAAATCTACACGCATATTTACTACACCGAAATTACCTACATATATTTTTGGTTATTTTACTCCACCGGAAAACTTTACACAATCGTATAACATATTGTTACAACAATGTGTTATACGATTGAGTAGAGTTTTTTGGGTACAGTTTATACCCAGCGACTCAATATATGTGTGTGAAATTGACATTAATTCGAATTTCCTATTAGCGAGGGTTATAAGCCCAGAAAGGACCAGAAAGGACTATTAATGGCACCGATAAGCGTGTCTTAAACGCCTATTGAAGTCACGCAGTGCTATAAAAATTATTTATTTGAATGGTGTGACGTCACGCAAAAACCTTATGCGAAGTCTTTGGAAGCACACTTTAATTAATTCGCGGGTGATTCGAACGAGCATTAAAATACAATCTCAATCTGAAATTAGTTAGGTGATGGTGATTTAAATTATAACACGAAGTATTTGGATTTAACAAGTTTTTAGGATAACCTCCTTAAAACTTATGTATATTGTAATTCAAAATCCTACGTACAAGAAACTAATCTTAAAATGACTATTACTATGGCTAAGCTAACTTGACTATATATACAGACTCGCGCGACTCTGACTGAAGCTCTCTATGGAGCTGTGTTGATGCTGTAGGGCCTCTTCTGCTGGTGTTGAGGGCGTCACCTTGGGATGCATCTTGACGAATCGGAACAACTCCGCTCAGACTCGCATGAAATACTAGCGACGAATCGACATTATATCGATCAGCTGGTCTATGTGGTGGTGGAAAATCAGTATACATACAAAGGGCCTGACTATATATGACGCATACATGTGTTCGCCACCCGAATTCCAGGCGGTCCTTAGTTTTTATAGCACATAAAAACTAAGCACCGTAATATTATATTATGCTCTCACAATAGTACCGTTTTATCCTAAGATTTACTCGCATTTTCTAGGCACGAACTATTATAACCATAAATCTATAACTTTAGATTTTGAAGACTCAAAGAGGTTTCCTATATTCTATATATTTACACTATTATTTCCCTAGCGTTGAGTGGCCAAGAGCAGAATGCTTTTGTACTTTCTCTAACTTCTAAAATAGTAATTTCATACATTTATTATAAAACACCAAATATATATATCGCGCTTTAATCATATCTAATGTGACTTCGCTCAAATCCCTATAGGCGATGTCTTTATGAATACAATTAATTATTACGCGGGTGTGATTCGAACTAGCATTGAAATACTCTCTCAATCTATAAAAGTTAGTTAGATGGCGATTTAAATAACAACACATAAGTATTTAGATTTGAAAAAGAATTCAGGAGGATGTAATTTGGATTCTAATCAAATGATCCTCAATTATCGACCCCAAATCCCCCGAAAAAATTGTGCAAAGCGGTCGAATTCGCCACTGCTTTTATTATGGCCATTTTTGAAAAATTCAGTAATCAATTATTTTCGCTGTGTTAAGGGTGCGGCCCTCAAATAAAAATTGTGCCAACTGGGCTTTTTTGAGACCTTTCGATTGGAATAATTTAAAAAAAAATAATAATTGCGCAAAGGTTGTGAAATAAAAAAAACCTTAGGGGATGAAATATTTTTCATAAATAAAGCCGATTGTACACCTGAACAGGGGTAATAAAATAATAATAAACGTCAAAAAAAATTGTACAAAGCACGCTTTTCCGTTTTTATGTTGTTTTAAGCGATAAAAGGGATGTAAGCTTCATTGCTGAATATATCAGCTTCCCCAGGGAATTAATTTTTTTTTTTAAAAAGCATGTTTTTTTTGCTCTACACGGCACAGGATTCGTAGGTTACTCGAAGGGGGCACGAATCACCTATACTCGTGCGCATCCTCCTTTCAAAAAGTTACGAATTGTTTTAAGAAAAAACGATTTAATAAAGTTTATTCTGAATAAGATAGAACAGATTGACGAGAAATTATGTCTTAAATAGTCAAAATTAACTTCGACCGTCCCATTTTTGTCATTTTCTAGATGGCGTATCGGGTTTCGCGCCACAGATACTTAACTATCGTATTATACATAGGTTCATGTTGTATAGATAATATCGTACAAACATCTGCATATGCAATGAAAAACGATTTTATTTGACATGTTTAATGTTAGAATAACATGCGTGAAATTTTCATCAGTCCCTGAAACACTGATACAAGATCAATATATAATCATATCGTGGATTGATAATTATATAATATACACCCGTCCACTTCATGGATTCATGTGTTGTAACATACATGCATGTGTTGATTATATTATTACGTATACAAAGCACAAAAAGGCTCTCGTGTGACACTGTAATCTTAAAATTTACAAATTTGCATATACATAACAAGTAATAAATAAAAAGTTTTATAATTGTTATTATGTATCGGTGTGTGAGTGTGTGCCTACGTGCGTGTGTACATTTCAGATTATTCCATATTTATTATACACCGTGAGGTGTATAATATGGACCAAGTATTTTCTACTCATGTTGTTTAGTAGTAAAATTACACACACATACACACACACACACACACACAAAACCACGCATTAATGCCACAGTGCCACTACAAGAAATGCCTAATTACAAGCAAAATTATAGTATACAAGGCTCATACTTGATATTTTTATCTTCAACAGCTGTGTGTAAGATATATTCTCAAATTATATAAAAAGTAGTTATCGTTGGTAAAAATAGACTTTGAAATTACACATCTTCCAAAGACTCGTTAAATGACTGGATGATTCTTTAAACACATGAAATCATATCGGTAATATTATACATAATTTTACTAATGGAATATAATTACCAAGATTAAAGAGAGAGAAAGAGAGAGAGGGAATATGAAAAACTGTGTGTGTATGTTTTTAACAAATTTCCCTACTGAATTTGAATGCAATGCAAAAAGGATCAACCCATTAACACATATTTATACATTTACGATCTTATAAATTTACAAATCTTATTGTATTGCGCGTTTAGTAACCAATTTAAAGTTTACACGAAATCTAAATAATCTTACATGACTAGGGCATCTGCAGCATGAGACAATCAGAATGCCTTGCGCGCGCGCGCAGATGAGCTATTCTCAAAAGTAAAGTGTTGAAAATTCTCTTTCAATAGTATACTCGTTTTCTATAATGTTCTTTTTCAATCTAAAAAAAATTACAATCGATACACTCAAAAAGTACATTCTAATAAATAACAATAAAGCACTCTTGTAAAAATCTAAATATGTATGCTATTCTATTCATTATTAGCAGTATAGCAGAAAAGAAAAAAAACAAGCAAACGAGCACACTTTCGATTGAATAGTAGTAGGCAAGAAACTCGCTGTTTGAGTTTAATGTATAAAAGTAGTGTATTCTACTAACATCATCATCTGCAAGTATACAGCCAAAAAGGCTAAGTCTTGTATATAAAGAAGATGATCGTCTCTAAACGTCCGAGGGACAATACATGGTCAAAACGAAGAGGTGCAGTTATCCTATACACGAGCCACAACCAAACTAAATAATTAAAATAATGTGTACAACTCTATAGTGCAACAAATCCTGCTCTCCCTCTGATGTAATACCACCACAATATAGTGTTATGCTTTTGGTAAATGATACATAGTTTCATTTTTTATGTCGAAATATTAAACCCCATTCATAATCCTAATATGCGATCACACTTTTAATCACAGTATTGTGAGATTAGATTTGCTATGGCGGCGGTTTATCAAATCAATATTTTACAGGTACTTGTGGTGATGATGATGATGATGATGATGGTGATGATGATAATGATTAATTAGTAGAGGAAGAATGTCACAAAAAGATACTTCATTGATCAAGCTATGATGATTCTGTTCAGCTGTCAATCTAACAAAAATATCACCAGTGAAATTTTTAAAATGGTACAAAATACACATCTTTTTGTGATAGTGATTCTTCCTATTCCTATTAACGAGAAATTTGTCAGATCTTTGTTTGTTTGCTTTATAGTTTGTTCAGCACGCTCCTATTACACCATCAGCTTTTCTGCTACCGAGCACCTATTTTTTACCTTCGTTTTTAGCATGTATCGTCAGCAAGTAGTCATTCCGAATGATCTTTTATGCGGAAAGTATGGATTCGGAAATGACGACACATCTGACGGACCTGCAAAAACAAATGTTTTTATTAGTATTAATATCATTATTATTATTATTATTATTATATAATTATTATTATATTATTATTATTCTTATTATTATTGTATCTATGTTTACAGCACACCAATTCATCGTTCAAAAATGTGTATAATGTATTGAAAAGTATTGAAGCAATACTCACAACGCATGAACCATAATGTACATGAGCTGCCAAAGCAATTGCAGCCAGTAAGTACATTAGTTGTAACTCTAGGGAGGGTACAATATATGCAACAAGTGCTGCACCAGCAACAGGAACAAGTATCCATGGTAATATTTCGCACCTAGTGTTACTCATTTGCGCTACTATTAAACGACACTGAAAATATTAATTATTATTATTATTTTTAAAAATTAGGAGATACTATTTCAAAGAAAATCAAGACATTTACACATATATTGGAGAATATTGTTCCAACAGAAAAGTAAATAATTCTAGGATCTGCATATATTATTCTATTAGAAGAAGACATCACCCATGTAGTGGCAATCACAAACAAAATTGTTAATGGTATTAGTGGTCTCAATGCTTCTGGTAAGGACCGCATTTTTCCAGTTTTGTCTCTATAGGATCTGGAGTTAAAAAAAAAAATAGAAACAAACACAAATGAATTACAGATGTAATTACGTGTAATAAAAAACCTGCTAGCTAAGCAGCATTGAATTAAGAAGAATAGAGGGACTAGCTTTTACTCACTTGTAAATATTCCATAATACCACTGGTAAATTTGATACAAGTGCACTAACATAGAGGAGCATTTCAAACATTGAACCTGCTGAAAGTCCTCCTGGTAAATCAAATTTCCATGCTGTGTGTCCAGCAAAGCTTGTTAAAATAAAGACCACTATGGTTGCTACCATTGATGCATCATATCCCCACGGCAAGAAAAGCACTCCTGTGTTGTACTTTTCCCAATGACTGAGATAGAAATTAACAAATACATTCCACAATATAAAGTACATTCTTAAAGGTGACACACTATGCTCAGTTCTTCCAAACACAGAGTACATGCAACTAGTAATTAACATGGCAGTCCAGCTATCAAGGCCATGATCAAACAATTCTCCTAGAGGACCAGATGTTTGAGTTCTTCTCGCTTGTTTCCCATCAATTCCATCTGCAAAAAATTATGACCAAATTAGACCAGATTATTTAATTAAATCATGTTAATCTGAAAAATATTATAGCAAGCTTTATATCTCTTATTATTATTATTATTATTACCAAGTGTGTAGGCCATAAATATATTAAATGCGGCAAGAGCAAAAATCCATTTTGGAATAGCAGGATATTGCGCCTTATCATCGCTCGAGGCAAAGAAATAGTAATCGTACTTTGTGAAAATGACAAAATTGATTACTGTAAATAGGAAGCCTGAAAAGGTCAATGCATTCGGAGCAACCCATTTTGGACAGAACTGCACATAGGGTAAAAAAAAGCATAGAGTTAATTAACATATATCTTGAGCATTATAGCCTATAATATAGACTGATATACTTTGAACAAAAAGAATTAAAGCAAATTTACCTGAACTACTTTGTTCCAGAATGGGTGCATTACATAAATGCTGAGAGGACTCGTGTCTAGCGAGCTGTACTAAAAAGAGAAAAAATAAAGAACGTTTAGTTGGTGCGCACACACACAAGTGGCGGTACAGTATAACACTTACTTTATAGTTTTCGAAGCCTGCTAGATGCTCCTGTGACAAATATTCAACTTCGAGACGCATTTTGGCTTTATTATATATAGCTCTGCTCAAAAATCTCAAATGTAAAATAGATTCCACGAGTTTCACAGAGGAATGTGCTGCAGGAAATTCGAGGTTTTTATCGCAATACACGTCTGCCTCTAATCTAATACTCTAATACGAGTAATGGTATGTCAGAGTAAAAAATGTCATACACTACTACTGCTACTACAAGTATATAATCTACTCGTTCGTCTATAGGCACAGCCGTGTGGGTGCTGAGCTTTATTTAATACGGTTAATTAAACGAAAATAATCGAGCTTGAACAGCTTTACATATGAGTAGGTAGCGCGATACGAGAGGCTCTTCCATTTCTGATGCGATAGAACCGCAGCAACAGCAGGAGTGTTAGAAAAAGTTTGCTTTCATATTATAAGCACTCGCTAATAGCAGCAGCAGCCGATTGCAGAGCACAACGACGACGTCATTTGCGCGATGAAACTCGCGTTTTCCCTCTTTTATAAGAATAATGTTATAACTGCTGCTGAATAGTTCCCGCAGCCCGCAGGCGACCGCCAAGAGCGCGCACAGCACAGCTCCGCGATGATAAGCTGATCTGCTGATGTCCAGCACGGTCCGATAGGTACTGCAAATACTCCACAGCTGACACTTGTGCTGATGTGTTACTCTCTGATATGCTAATCGTCTGCGGCAGTCGCGACACTCGCGACGAGGCCGACGAGAGATATATACTTGTATCGCTCCACTCCAACAAAAATTGTAGGCTTTTGTAGGTTAAAACGTATTATAAGGAGTATATACACATCATCAGCGGCACGCAGCACACTGTACACTGAGCACGCACGATGCGCAGTGCACACTCGCTACCTCGCTAGTCATAGTCAGTTATACTTAGTCACACAACACAACCACGCCAGAGCAGCACAGCTGATGCTGACCTGACGCGTCGCGTAACGCCACGAGCCTAGTACCACATACCACGTGGTCGGCGGTCCCGTCCACCCGGTCCACCGCCAGGGTCTACCCCCAGTACAAAATGTGATCTTTCTTGAACTAATAAAAACAATCGAACCAATTTTCAATAATTGAAATCATGTCGAGGCTTTGTCGTATGCTCCTCGTTAACAGTAGGGCGAGTTGCTGTCGCGCCGCAGCTTTGACCCACCTCAAGTTTAATTTGCAAGAACAGCATCACTGCAGCCTCGTCAGCAGCAGCAAATGTACATGTAAGGTTAGAATATTTTCTGCAAAACTGTCATAAATATCCTTTAAATGAGATCATCTTTCCATCAATTACACTTTTCAATTTACTACTACTACTACTACGACTATTACAGGCTTTCCTTGCTCCACTTGTGTCATCTTCATCATCATCGACAAGTTATTCTACCCAAACCAATGTGCAGAATGATGCATCTGAGAGCAATGCTATTAAAACTTCAACAAGCAATGTCAATGCTAATAATAATGGAAAAGAAGTAATTTATACAGGACTGTTAGCTAAAGAAATACGTAATGTCAAGCTCTTTTCACTCTCGACTTCAGTACTTGGAGTGTCTATTCAACCTGTTATTTATCAAAAAGCCGTTTTGGCGGGTACTGCGACTAAATTTACACTACCAATATTTGCCTTAATAGGCATGTTTGCTCTTGCAACTCCTCCGTTGCTTCACATGATTACAAAGAGATATGTACTCAGTATTGAGTATGACTATGAAAAAGACACGTATACAGCGACATCTTATAACCTGTTATGCATGCAGAAAAAGGTAATATATATATACATTAATGTATAGATTACATTTCTCAAATTTTGCTCATCAATTTGTGTCATTGTGCGCATTGTTATCTTTGAAGGTTGAATTTACTCCAGAGGATGTTACGATACCAACTGTCCTTGGAATATTTACAACGTGTGCTATAAAAGGAAAAGCTGTATTTTTAGATGCTAAGAGTTTCACGGATCAAAATCACTATATCAGGATCATGGGCTATGACAAGCCTATAGATCTTCAAGTCGAAGATGATGCGAATAATAATGAAATGTGTTCCAAGAAAAATAATTAAACTGCATAACCTAGTCATCATATTTTTCTTATTATTTTTTACACACATTGTCTTCGATATAATTACAAAATATTTACATTAGATGGAATGGATGCGTTCTATGCTATTAGTGGGGAAAACGACTGATGATTAATAGTAATCAGTTATAAGTGATAAATTGGCGTAAACAAAATATATGGTTACGACATTTTTTTTTCTTCATTTTGCCATGAATTAAACGCATCAAACAAGAGCAGTGAATTGTGATCGATACACAAATTCAGTCCAACTTGACAAAGCCTTCAGGCTGGTAAAAGATCAAAGTCATCAGAGACATGTACCATTGGCACATGAAGATCTTCTATTTGAGGTGTAGCTTTAAATTCGCACAGTCCAACTTCCTTTAATTTCCATTCCCAGTCCATACGTTGAACAGCATGTAAAGACTCTGCTTCATTATGGTGTCTCAGCAACATTGCTTCCTAAAATAAAAAAAAATTAAATTTAGTCACATTCTCCTCTACACATGCATAATCAGTTGATTTACAAAAAACATTACACAAACCTTAATTTTTTCCCACTTATCATCAACGTCTTGTAGCCAGCTCAAAAATAATCTTCCGTTGTATCTACTTCTTGCATTTCTATCTTTTTCTTCCTGCTCTGGTGTAATTACATTATAAACCTCTTCATCTTTAAGAATCGTACAAACGGAAAAAGGAAGTGACTGATTGGCAAGAGCTCTAGCAGCTCTGCCATGAACCCTAAGAATTTCCTGCTCCACCGACAAGACGAGTTTTTCTTTCTCCACGACGTGTTGCATTCTTAATCTATACCGCTCTTTTTCTTGTTCGACATAAAGATCTTTCATCGGAGCCATTAGATTGACTGGTGGATTGATATTTGGTTCTTTGTTTGCATTGCCAGCTAGTACATAAGTACATCGATTCATCAGGTAATCTTTGAAGCCTTGGGGAGGTTTAGGTTGAACTGGAAATAGACCTTTCCTTCTTCGCTCAATCTGGGAAAATCATCAAGTTATTTAATTTAAAAAAAAAAATAATAATAAGCATAATCAAGCTCAAGTACTGATAAGTATAATGATATTATAAACTGTTGGACTTACTTGTTTTCGTATGTTTAAAAATAGTTGATAGCAATTAGTGATTGGCTGATCATGTGGATGAATTTCTGGACCTGTATTAATTGTTTCGCTGGTTTCGTTCGTAGCTGTTGCTGCCGCAGCAGCTGCTGCTGCCTGCTGCTGCTGCTGTTGCTGTTGCTGCTGCTGCTGCTGCGCTTCTTTACTAGACTTGATTTTTCTTTTCCTAGGATGTAGTTCGACGGGACCGTTTTGCGTCGAGTTGTTTGACATTTCACTGCCACCCTCTTTTTTTGTGTTGTTACTACTTTCCAAACTGTCGACAGCTTCTTTTTTCACGTCCACATTCTTTTCACTCTTTTCTGTTGTCGAGTTGTTACTCAACAATGACGACGACGACGACGACGACGATTTGACTGCAAGGATGTTTTGAATTGTTGAATCTGTTGGTGCAGATTTTCCAATATCAGATACAGCGCCGGCGCTCGATTCAGGCGTTGGCGAGTGATGTGGTCTCTGCTGCTGCGGTGATGAATTATTCGAGCGATCTGCAGTAGCAGCAGGATTAGTCGGCAACGGCGAAGAATTGGAGTAATTTCCATTGCCGGACATGTTACTAGTAGATTCGCGACCACTATTTGTGCCACCGCCATTACTACCACTCCCATTGCTTGATCGATGCGAACTTCTTAAAACACGCTGATGATGCGTTGATCGTGACTCTGTGTCTAAAGCACCACTAAAATCTTTTTTATCATCGCTTTTGTTGACATTTACTCCACCGCCGCCGCCGCCGCTGCTGCTATTATCTAGCGGACTCGTAGTTCCACCTGTGGCGACGGCAGTAGCAGTAGCAGCAGACATGCATTGATCTTTATCCATGGAATCATTGCTATTTGAACTTGCCACGACGTAAGGCAAATGATGGCTGCGATTCAATGTATTTTTGCCATTTCTGTTGCTGCCCTGTTCCTGCTCTGAAGTCGTACTTTGTGGAATGACTATCTTCAAAGGTGGTACTTTTGGCGCCGAGTTACAATCCGTATTCTTTGAACGCTCGTCTTCGCTATCCGACTCGGCGGTGGTGGATGCTGATGTACCAATACCTTTTGTAATATTGGTGCTCGAGGGCGCCGTCGCCGCCGCGGCCGCCGCAGAAGAGTTTATTGAAGGCTTTGGACTGTTTGCACTCGGACTCTTGCGTTCGGCATTTACGTTACTCTGGCTACTCTTAGCTGCTGCTGCTATCATTGCTCCAGCAGCCTGCTTTCCACCAGACTTGGCACACTATATTGGCAAAATTTTTCATCATGTCAAAACCATCAATAGCATAAAATACAGAGATAAATTGTACAGCAATATGAGACTCACTTTATCAGTTATTCCAGGATTATTCCTACTGGCAGTTTGTCTGCTACCAGTCGCACCCTTTACCGCCGCAGCACCGACCTCTTTATTATTGCTGGCTACCTCGGTATTGTCCTTTTTTTTACGCTTGCGCACTTCCTCCAGATCCTGATCATCTCCTTGACCAGTCTCACTACTACTAGTCTCAGCAAAGGCACGCTTTGTTGATGTAGAACAAGTAGCTGAAGCAGCTCCAGCCGGTGATGTGACCAGCAGCATTGGCTCATCATTCATGGTTGTCACTCCAGCTGGAGATTCTGATATAGTACCAGCAGCAGCAGCAGAAGCAGTACCAGACGACGAATTGGAAACACTCGAGGGAGCAACTGCTGCTGCCAAGGAGTTTGTTGTGGTGGAACCTACTACGTTTGATGCACCTATAATTGAATCACTCATATTAATTAAACACAAGAATGATTATTTTAAAACGGTCCCTCTATTACTGTAAGATTACTACATTTCTTACTCGAACATGAAGTAGCGACAGTAGGCACATTTCCACTGGCATTTTGATTTTGCGTAGTAGCATTTGTAGAGGAGGCAAGAGACGACGACGACGACAAGTTGTTAACATCCTTGACGTCCTTTTCAGGGTTGGGATTGGGCGAAGAACTGGATCCCCTGACAGGAGTTGCCTCTTTCGAACTCTTAAACTCGTAGATGTCTCCGCTATCAGCGGACGACGACGATGCTGAGGAATTATTATTGGCCCCGGCATTGTTACCGCTATTGTTAGCACCAGCAGCAGATCCTTGACTGGCAACTACGGGTCCACTACTGGTACAAATTGTACTTGTATTAGCACTCGACGAGGTTAAGGTACCTCCACCTGTGCTACTATTCGACGACGATTTCGTCGATGCTTCCATTTGACTCGTACTCTGCAATGCAAATATATAGATTTTAACCAAGTAATTGTGAGGCTATAAATATAACAGCAATTAATCAGCATCATTCTAACCATTAATACCGCAGATGATCCAGAAGACTGGCGCAGCGAGGAGGTGGGTGCGTTAGCCCCTGTCATTGGAGATGCGGTGGTACTCGAATCCAGCTGTGTGGCTACAGTTCCGGCAGATCCTGCTTTCTTATCATCCCTCGTGGCGCGTACTTGATTTAGCCTGAGCGTCACGCGAGGCGAGTTGCCACTACTACTGTTTACACTAGTCCCACTGCTATTTCCCCCCGCTTGCTGCTGCTGCTGTTGCTGATGTGAACTGTTTAGACTACTACTGCCTCCTCCTCCCGTGGCCGTGGCTTGTCTGCAGTCCACTATTCGAGCAGAAAACATAAACAAGTACTTGTATTAGATGTACTCTGTACTTGTATTAGATGTGCAGTAAGCACGACAATGCGATATTTCCTCTAGGCTCTATACTCTATACCAAGTCTCTCTCTCTCTCTCTCTCTCACACACACACACACGCTAGACACTACACGCTACAAGCTACAATAAATGCTACAACTCATAGCAGCTACAGGCGATTGTCATACGGCAAAGAGCAAAAGCTGTGCCCTCTGCCCTCTCTTTCTTCGCCCAACTTTATATTATAGGTACTGCGGCTACTTAAGTGGCTCTCTCAAGTGTTGATTAATTTTTCTGTAATACCTTTGTTTTGCGGCGGTGTTCTGCGCATCTCATAAGAGTAGGCTCCGGATATCTCGTCTTTTTGCTTCAACTGTTCCGACTTCGAGTCTGATCGATACAGGGAGACGTTATCCTGATGATTGTCCTTATTAGTAAGGTTCTGGTATACTTCTGGTAGTGGTGATGGTGCTGCTGCTGTTGCCGTTGGGCCGAAATTATAGTTTACAGTGGCTGCGCACTCAGCTCAGCGGGCGAGCCTGTGGCTACTGGGCTCTCTGCCCCGCTGGCTGTCCTCACCTCGTCCGGCGAATTCGATTCCTCCAATTCTGCAGACCTTGAGGAACTGGATGATGCTTCCTTTTTTTAAACTATATAAAAAACCAACGTCTCTGAGCTGCTTATGATGATGATCGAATTTCGCATCCACTCGAGTATTTAACCTCAAAAGTCCAAGACAACTCGAAATGGCGTCCTCGGCCGCGGTCACACGCGCTTATATTTTATCTTCTATGTGCGGTTACACCCACTCTAATCTTACAGCTTTACACTGCGGTGCTGCTGGTCGTACGCACGAAAATCGATCCAGGCGCTGCACGATTAAGATTTAGTATTCGGGGAAGCTTCGAACCACCAGGTATAATGCTATACACGTAGTATATGTATACATATATTGTATACTTTTGTAGCATTTAATTGTGCGAGAAAGTCGACGCGACAATAAACTATTATGGCTGTGATATATATCTACATCACACCAAAACTGCAGTCCGTCGATCTGTTGAGTCTGTTCTCTTACGCGTACCAATATATCCTAATGACCAAGGATACGATTGATAGCCGCACCCCCGCACGTAGCCAGAGGCGGGGCAACTCTTTTTTTACAAAGAAGATAACCCTTTTTACAAAACACTTTTCCAGCTCTCTTAAATACTACCTGCAGCTTTGCATAAGTTTATTTATAAACGCGCGTATTTTTTTCCGACTCACCATTAGGAGGTATATATACTTATATATAAATATACGCATAATTAATATACTTCGTTAACTTGTAGCTATATTCGCTCTGTGCAACCTCTATGTTGACGGCGCAAGTTTTATAAAAGTCCTGTTAAAAATAAAACAGTCTGTTGATACGCGACCGTACAGTATATAACTGTATATATGTATGAGAAACGGGCATCTACTAAAAATATATAAAATCGATTTAATACGATTGTTACAATTAAAAATTATTCAAACCGATTACAATTTCTAATCGTTTGTAATCGTATTAAATTGTTAACGTCGATTTAAAACGATTATATTTTCAATCAATAATTATGTTAATCGGTTTAAATGCAGAAACCTACGATTAAGATTCCAGATTGGAAACGATTATATTTTTTTGTTATCCGATTCAATCGGCGAGTTCTAGCAGGGTGACTCGGAGCGTGCTTCTCTAAGTACTCGATCCTGATCTATGTCATCTCCGAGTCAAATATACTCTCGCTAAGTGTGGTATGATTCTTATTCGCACGATCCCCCGAAATCGTGAAAGGGGTGTCGTGCTGAGTCGAAAGAATCGAGGCCTCGCGACGAATTATTTTGTAAATAAAATCTTGTTCTAATTTCGACAATTGCATCTCGATTGATTAATGAAATCGAATTTCGTTATATTGAAATTATTAATTTAATTCGAGATTATCGCGTGGGATTGTTGTATTATATATTGATTGATAATGATTTTTCCGTGGAGAGAAAGAGCACACGAGTTCAATTCTAACGTTGTATGATCATATTGAACCTTTGTTACTCATTTATGTACGCAGCAGGGAGTAAACTAGTAGATATACAAAGTATAAATTCATGCATGTTTTTTATATCTAATCATGTCGTTTTATTTCAATTTAATCATAAAATTTATAATAAAACCAATAATAAAATGTGCATCGGGTGCTGCTGTACGTTTAACTTATTCCTTGGTATTTTATTATTACACGCACACGCACACACACAAAATTATGAGAAAGTTACAAAAAAATAAAGTTATTTGATTTTTCAATCATTCTTTATTGTATTCAATGAAATTTTCTAACTAGGGCAGTCATTTTACACGTACGCTCCCATTTTTTATTTATATTTTGAGTTGCTTCGATCAGTCTCGACAGGTTGACAAGTCAAGGTATACGACAACGTTACCGACGTATCTACAGTATATAGTATATAATATAGGGCATAACGCAGATTGTACACTTAGTTTTCTGTTTCTTTTTAAACCCAGGGGTGTTTAAAATCACTCGAAAAGTTATATCAAGGGAGAGAGAGAAAGAGAGAAGGAGAGGTAGACACAAAACGTTTATGACAGAGGAAATGGATTCAGCAGTGAGAGACTCGAGTCATATAATAGTGTGGTATACATAACATTCATGGTCATCAAAAACGAGTATAATTTTCTTGATTTTGTTCTTCAGGTAAATCATACAGTTATTGCTTTCAAAAATTTTACTTTTTACATAAGAAACGGAATTTTGAAACAATTTGATGCACTATAATATACCATGAAAACAACAACTGCACATTTTACATTACTCTTTTATAAAAATTGTTTGGCAATCTTTAATTTATCAATAATAATAAATTACTTGATACTTGAGCCTATAGCTCTGCAACACATAATTCAATTAAAGTATGTACGTACATACTTGATGACTGTCCATAATCAGCGTTGTTTTTAATACTTGTCATCTTCCCTAATCTAAATCAACAACACCATTTTTTTACTTATATATAGTGAATACATTTTTAACAATTTTTAGTTCTTGATCTTTACTTTCTTTAAAGGAACGTTTTTTATTATTGAGTCAGAGAGTATATACATATTAAATGAACAATGAAAGGATAACCAAGACATTGGTTTCACGCGAAATTTGATCAAATTTTGATTTTGATTGGCGTTATTACGCCAAGTAAAACACTGTATTCCCTTGTTCAATTATGCCATTACTAATCTTAAAAAATTAATATATTTAATAATATTTTCTCATCTCTCACTCTTCCATATTATTCAAATATTCACAGCATCTTGCGCTATATACTAACTGATCAAACATATCAATCATTTTACTATACGACACTCTGTCTATTATTCTATTGTCTAAAGTTCTAAAACTACCAAATTTATAAACATTTCATTTTTTTCGAGCTATTGTTTATTAATACAATAACGATGATAATATGAGTGCAGGTGATGACTAATACAACTGGATACAACTGCAATTCGCGCTTTATGGAATGACCAGCTATACATATTCTATAATGGTTTTAATTTATATGTATATTAGAAACTTATACATATAATAATAAACAGTTTCAATTTGTGTTGCATTGTGTGCATCAAGCAAGTACTTTGAAGCATGAATAATGTAAAAAAATGTATAAAACCTCAAGGGGATATAAAATTACTTATATACTTGAATCATTATGATATAAAAATAAAAACCAACTATATAATATAGATATAAAATCAAAAAAGGAAAATAAAATTATCCAATATATAATTTTGTGAATTTATTATTATACATTAATTGTATAAAGTTTACTACGATATCCCCTTAATCCCGGTTACATAAGTATTATTTCAATAATTAAAAATAGCATATATTGTGAATTAAGCTGGGCGAAAAAAGGCAATTACTGATGACACACAAGTGCGTGAAAGTTGCCATCCGAGCGGAACGACACAAGTGTCAGAATCGCCTTTTCGCCCGTGATATACACAATATACAATACTTTTTATCCGATACCTAATACTTTAAAAGAGATAGCTGGTTCTTGCATATAGCAGTTACGTTGTGATATTTTTAATAGATCGTACTTTTTATGAATATTGATGGACTTTGACGATAAACTACAACTAATATTATCGCGGGATTGCAATGGCACCGCAGTTTCGGCCAATTTTTTCATTTACTCTTAATTAAATTCAATGGTTGTCCAGAAATGAACAACATCAACGCAGGAGATATTCCTCGGTAACTAACTTTGTACTTGAGCATATTGGATGCAACATTTACTATAATAGTTCACGTTCTCGAATTCATTAAATCTAAAATAAATAAATTTAATTTTTACATATTTCACAAAAACATGACATTAGTTTCTCTTTTATTATGTGCTTTTACACGGTATCTCAAATTATTATAAGAAAAAAGTGTGCTTTTTATGAATTAAAAATTTTGATTCGTACATATTTCGTTCAGGTCCCTGCTCCCTAATTTATTAACAAGAGGCGCAGTAACGATCTTTGCGTAGATAATAATAAGATATGCTTTGAAAAAATTATTGTATATGGATTTTTTCTATAGAATACTAATAAAGCGATCTCACATTGTTACGTGCATCAACTTTTTAGTAAAACAAGCTATAGAAAATGGATATTTTTTCTAGCTGTCATTTTTAACAAATACAATTTTTTTTTACTAAAAATGAATGCATTATTCTATATAATCTACATAAAGATATTTGCATAAAGATAGTCACAGGCTTTTTCGTTTACTATGTATAGAGTGTACCTTAAAGTTTCTTAATTGGTACAATATTTTTGCTTTATAATTATACTGTACACAATAAAAAATTCAACAAAGCGAACTGCCAATAAAAATTAAAATGTAATTTTTAATATGTTTTTTATTATTATTTTTTTTTTAACTAACTACTAATGTGTTTTGTTCAGCATTACAGCACTGTATTTTTCTACCAGTCTTGTTCATTCTTGGTTCTTAAAGTTTTTTTTTGCATTTTTACGTTTTAAATAAGACTTTTAATCATTCCTGTGTGTTCAATATGTTCTTGATTTATTTATTTTTTTAATGTAAACAACAATTTAATAAATGTTATCTAATTTTGAGCAAGGGACAACTAATTAAGAATAAATTTGCAAACTTTAAGTTTAGAAATATAACAAATATGGCACACACGAATTTGGCGTACTCAAATATTGCACATTTTTTTCTGACCAGACTTGTGTGGAATTTTCCGCGGGAAGACTTGTGGTGCTCCATCTATCCAATAATATTGTTTAACGCTTATCAAGAGAAATAGATACACCAGTTTTTTTCTATCAATAACACACAATTATATGATGCATACCGTAAAATCGATTTTGCATAAACTTGATCTTGTGTGTGCGCGCGTTTGTGTTCGTGTGTGTGTGTGTGTGTGTGTGTGTGTGTGTGTGTGTGTGTGTGTGTATCGTTTGATGCGACTTTCAAGATTATTCCAAGATAAAAAAAATAGTAAAAATTGCAACTATAGCCTTTTGATCCTACAAAAGTGATATATTTATAAATATATAGTGTAAAACTTCATAAAATTCTTGTTTTAAAATTTTACTAAAACATAAAAACAATAATTACATACGCGATTTGTCATTACTTTGCTCACGCACATCAGACTTTCATTTAATAAAACAATGTGGATAAAATGTATAGTCCAAAACTAATTGCAATAACATTGTTAACGACTGGCCGGGATAATCTTGTAATGTCATCATTCAATCGTTGCTATCTCAACTAAAAACCTTTCGATATTACTGATGCGGTTGTCAATTAAAACGTCTTTCTAGCGATGCCGACTTGATTGTAGTTAACACATATACACACATAGATAGAGATCGTCGACAACACCATACCGAGCGGAAGAATACACCCTATTGCGAAAAGAGACATAGTAAATTAACTTATTATAATTCTTTTTTTTTTCTTTAAAAAAAATAGCCTAAATTTTCTCTTATTGATTCGTATATTTATGTTACTTTTTTTACTTGTTGATGATACAATTTAATGACATTTGCGTTTATAGAATCGCCGAATACGGAATCTTTTCTACGTATGATTATTAGATGGTAAATAAGAGTATGATACAAAGAGAAAATGAACGAGGGGAGGGAGTTCTGAATTTGATAGGATGCCCGGCTCTCTTCCCTGATGCTCCAAGCCATATGATAAACATTGCGAGCCATGAGCTGACTGAGAGCTATTTCAACAGGCGGCAATCACTATAAAACAATGCGCGTTCAATAATCTGATGATCCTTTACGCACGAGATGCAGTAGCGGAAGCCGACGGCAGCGGCGTTCGGCCTGTTCTTATCTGTGTATGTATCGACTTGTGAGCGAGACAGTAAGCATCTCAATGGGCAAGGAACCTCTTCTCTTGACGACGACGGGCCCGCCGCTGGGCTCGGAAATTAAACTGTCCCGCTTAGAGAAGTCGCGTTTGGACCTGGTGCTGCAGCCGCTGCTGGTAGGCCAACCTCCGGGGTTGTCGCTGCAGCTGCTATCTGCAGCCTGGCCTGTGCCGAAAGGCGTAGTCTGTCGTCCGCTGATAAACATCTCAGGACCACCGCTTCTGCGTCTGCGTAGTATCTTTTTGCTGCTGCGGTTGTTACGTGATTTTCCAAGGAGCCCTCCAGCAGCAGCAGCGTTCGCACTGCTGCCATTGAGGCTGCTTCGACCGAGCAGGTCACGCCGCAGCTCCGATATGTCGGCGGGTACGCTACCGCGCCGCGAGCTTAGCATGGCTCCCACACTTCCGCCGGAGCACAGGCGGCCTCCGCTCTCGACAGTCGATAGCCGCGAAAATCCATTGTTATTGCTACCAGTATTATTGTTGTTGTTGTTATTGTTGTTGTTGTTACTGTTGTTGTTGTTGCTGCTGCTACTGTTGAGCGGGTAATTCTCGCGATCGGCTGCAGCATAACAAGAAGAAAAACCATTTACAGTCGGTATAATAATTGACACAGATATACAGATTGCCCATGATCTAGTTTACCTGCACTCAACTGAGTCAGATTGCCAAGTAGATTGCCCAAAGCTGCCTCATGCGGCAAGCTCGAACGTCTGCGGCTGCAGTTGATCGACAGCTTTTCGCTGCGAATGCTCAGGCCGACTCGATTAACTCCTCCATCTGCAGCAGAGGAAATAAAGAGTGGCCAGTTATTCACCTGAATTGGGCTTGCTAGTTTAGTGCGAGAAAATGCGTGAGAGGGCTTTTGTTATTTTATTAACTTGGATGAGTCGTGATGTCGGAGGGAACGGAACCACGCCTAGAGCAGACGTCGATCGTGCGAATAGGAGCAGACGTACTGTCGTCGAGCCTGGCCAACAGTCCAACTGGCGCCGAACCCCTTCTCCTTGCCAAACCCTGCAGACACAGCCAATCAATGCTTTATGGTAACGGTTATTATACAATGCATGCATAAACATATTAAACATAGTGAGTATGTTTTGGTAAATTGACGTTCGCAAACGAGAGACTGAATGTCGATACACTAAATATATTACACTGCAATGTTTCTAGTCGATTACATAATTTTGTGAAAATCCAAAGTAATTAATATTATAATAATCTGTTAATCGAGTCACGAGATAAAGATGAGATTGCACAGCGTACCTGGTTGTTGGAGCGCCGATTCCCTAGGACGAGCGAGCCTTTGCCAGAGGTGAGGTCTTCGCTACCGGCGTCACGTGGATCGACGTTTTCCTTCATGAGCTTGAGCATCTTGGAGCTGCAGCTGGCGCTCTTGTCCCGACCAGAGTCACCCGCGTAGTCGCGCTTGCTACCAGGCAGGCTGAGGCTGTCGGCACTTCTGCGGCCAGGTTGCTGCTGCGACTGCTGCTGCTGTTGCTGCTGCTGATCGACGCTGCTACCGCTGCCGTCACTCGAGGGCGTAGCGCTTTGCTGCCTCGGCGGCGAGTCCGGCGGGCTGCCGATGAAGAATACCTTGTGCTGCTGTTGACCAGGGTCCTGCGTCAGTGGTATCGTGGTGAAGCGTCGGCCCGAGCCGTTTCCCACGGCGAGGCGCGTCTTACTCTGCGCGGGCGTCGAATGCCGGCGCAGCTCGGCAACGGCAGCGGCGCTGGCTGTAACGCTCGACGAGCTACTCAGCAGCATCGCGGGCGGCGATTCTAGCGCGGAGACGAGACCAGTCGGCACCGGCGAGCCCGAGCGCGAGGAAGAACTGTCCGCCTCGAGCAGTACCTCGGTACAGCACTGCGACATCTCGGCAGTGGTCGACATGTAGCGCATCCGGGCGTACGGTTGGACGGGCGGAAAAGTCTGCTGGCGTGTGAGCATCGCCTGGCGCGGCTGCGTCTGTGACCCGGCCGGCTCGTGCAGCGCTTGCTCCCTAAATTCAATCGTATCATTAGTATCATTGTAAATATTATGAAGTAGCGAAGATGAAATATGAGGAATCGCTGAAGCGTACCAGGGCTGCTGTTGCTGCTGTTGCTGCTGCTGGACGAGGCTGCTGAGCCGGGAGGCCTCGAGGCTGTTTGCGATGCTGGCGATGCTCGTATCGGGCAGCAAATTCTCAGCGCTGACAGGCCTCTCGGGGGCGGCAGGCGACATCGAGGAGCCCGTAACCGCAGCGCTGGGTGAGTGAGCTTCCGAGCGGTGCAGGCTGCTGCGCGAGGAGATGCGCGAAGGCATGAGCGAGGCGGCGCCGCCGGGCAGGCTCTCTCGACGAGCCGTCGTCGGCCGAGGTGCCAGGCTCAAGCTGCGACAGACACCCAGCGGCACCGAGTGTCGACGTCCCTCGCGGTCCAGACTGCTGGGCTGCGGTGGTGCCAGGCCGGGCGACGGCATCGGTAGCTCCAGGCTGCCCGAATCCTCCTCTGTGCACTGAAAACATTGAGTCGAGGCTTTGAACGTAAGTGCAGCTCGTTGCATTATATGCTGCAGTATATACTGCAATTACACTACTCACCTCGGAGGCTTCTATAGCTTCAGTTGCCGGTTCACTGCCGCTGTAGCAGACGTGCTGCGGCTGCAGGGCTGGCGGCGACGGTTCCTGGCTGGCGGCGGCGGCGGCGGCAGCCTCTTCCTGTATCATAAGCTCCCAGTGCTGTTGGTTGGCGCGCAAATGTCGCATCAGGGAACGGCTAAAGTCGTCGTCAAGGAAGCGGTGCCACTCTTCGTAGAGCGGTAGCACAACGAACTTAAAGAAGCCCGCTTGGATCTTTGGAATACTGGTGGTGTGTCTGTCGCAGAGCGCCGTTACCGGTAGGTTCAGCTGGCGCTCATAGTCGCCCTGGCGGAAGAACTCCTCGCAGACCTTGTAGGACCATTTGCGCGATATATCCCAGGGCCGACAGGGATTCGAGATGTCCGCGCACTTGAGGGCGATCTGCAGGATAAAGTGTCGATGCTCGGGCTGCTTCAGATCCAGCTCGCGCTCGTCCAGGTAACGCTGCCAACAACATTAGTCATGTAATAATTGCAATTTTGAATTTTAGTAACTCTTTATAATAAATGTACACTCGATAATACCTTAAAACGAGTGAGAAACTCCTGTTGCCGGGTTATGTCCGTTGCGAGGATAAGCGAGCTAATGTGCCTCTGCAGTTCG
The DNA here is from genome assembly GCA_900474305.1 of Cecidostiba fungosa. Lineage (NCBI taxonomy): Eukaryota > Metazoa > Arthropoda > Insecta > Hymenoptera > Pteromalidae > Cecidostiba > Cecidostiba fungosa. The sequence goes on along the minus strand of UCOJ01000106.1, from coordinate 25,746 downwards.
GGCTTTACTTGATTCGGTAGTTGCTCCGAGACTCCGCTTTCTAAAAGACAGCCCACCGCAGACCTCCAGTGGTGGTTCTCCAAGACCGAGGTGTTCTGAAATAAAAGATGAGAATAACGTTTAGCTTATCATTAAGGCCAGTATACTTATCGGGGCAGTATTGTTAATCTGCAGTTTTAATCAAATTTTCTATACTATACAGCTGTATTTTTAAAAACGTATGGGATCTCATATAGATCTCATTACGAATTTCATTCATATAAGTGATAAAGTCATTAGTCCACTAATCCGAAAGACTGGGGTTCGAGTCCAAAACTTGGCGATTTTTTTTACGTTTATTTCAAACTGATTGATTTCCAGCTGGAATAACTACATGGATTCTGTCACAATCCATAGAGAAATCTATAAATATATCGTACTTTTATTATTTAATTTTAATACAGCCAATGCTAGATGAGATCTCAATGAAATGTTAATGAGATCTCCATGAGATCTGAATGAGATCTGAATGAGATCTCATCTGATTGAAATTCGTAATGAGATCTATATGAGATTTATATGAGATCTACGTGAGATCTCATATAATATTTTCACGCGGCTGTATTAGTACAAGAGTTGTTATCGAATAACAAGCGCTACAATAATGTAAAATCAACACGAAATAATAAATTTTGGTTACATAGGCGTCCGCCGCGTTACAACATTTCAAACTTTTCAAAGAGCTAACACGTGTTAATAGTATATAAAATTAATCTGCTATGTATAGCCGGCAACAGCAGCAACGCTTCAAATGGTGAAAATTAAACGCTTTAAAACTTAACGTTATCTTCAAGCTCTACACGCAAGTTAATCTTGTTACGATTGTAAATGTTTTCCAGCAGAGTTTACTAGTATATAGCTTATGAGTGCGGGCGAGATGTTAAGCAAACGGTATATTTATATATACAAGTCCGATAGCGCACTTGACGTAAGCGCACATGCGTCTACAGAGCGACAGTGCATTAAAGCTGCAAAATACTTGTGCGTAAACAGCTCAAGCTATTTTGTTAAAATTGGGCTTCATGGGCCAAAAAAGCTTTATTTTTAACAAACTTCGCTACACATAAATATACACATGCTTGCGCGCCATTTAGGTACATCATAATACCGTATTTGTTCTATTGTATATACGTTTTAGGCGCGCGGACTATGCTGCGTTTCTACAGCGATCTTTCATGTTATATGAGTATTTCTACGTAAGAAATCCACTAATTCGGTTCAGAAACAAAATAGTATATTTTGATACGGTGTGGAACGTGATTATTTACCTCATGTGACGTTTTTGTGAAATGTCACATTAGGTAAAAATCACTCTTTTTTTATATGCTTAAAAATGTTCACCCAAGCGGTCATTTTGAACGATTTTTTAAAAATTGAAGCTCTCTTCGTTTACTTTTATTCTAGGGATATGCATTTTCCATTTGCGCCCCCAGAAATCATTAATGTACATGCTATTGAAAAATAGCTTCCTGAAGAAACGTAGCACTTCATTTTTTTAGAGTTTTTGAACGCTCTAACTGAACTAACTGTATTTTTGTGAATATACGTAGATCTTAAATATACCTCGTAAAGAGCAGCCAAGTGGTTGCTCGTAGCGACGAGGAACGGCTGATTGACGCCCGGGTGGTCGAGGTCATGCGTTACGGCAGCGATCAACGAAGCCATTATTTCCAGGTAGCTCAGGTGTCTTCTTATCTGCAAGCAAGCAAAGCAAGAAAAGGGTTTCAGGTAAAAAAAATATTAAAAATTTGGTGCTTTCCGCTCCTGCCGTTTATAGGTTTTAGAGTATATAAATTATGTTATTATATTACATTACGTTATCGACATGCATGGCAGTACGGAGTACATCAAACTCGCCTAACCTTTTACTTTGGTTAAAAGTCAATTTTTTATAGAGATTGTATTAACCAACCTGTTCCTCCTGCAGAAAGCAATGCATCGCCTGCGTTACGTCCGCGGCATGTATACTGTTGTGGTAAGGATTTGTACTGTGATAGCCTTCCTCGATCAAAGCTGAGAAAATATTGTGCAAAATATAGATCTGTAGGCGAGAAACAGAGTAAGAGTGAGAGAGAGAGAGAAAGAGAATTAGAATGTATTTAACATATCGGACAGGTACACGTGGTCCATTATAGCCGTAGACTTTGCAAAAGTTACATATACAAATGTATTGTAGAAATGGTCAGCCATCAAGTCCTTACAAATCATACATACGGTGCAAAGAGAGTAAAGAGAATAAATAAAATATAAAAACCATTAAAACAACAACAAAAAATCTTAAAATACGCAAGACGCAGAACTATACTCAAGGGGTCATTGTAGACGAGAGTCAGTGGATGCAATGACTCTAGCAAGTTGTGACTTGTATGTAATTCGCGAAGGGCCTCAGGAAGCTCATTCATCAGAGTTCGCGTAATATTCGGCGAGAGAGAAAGAGAGGGAGAGAGAGAAAAAATAAACTTACTGAAGAGTTTCCAGACCCTGACAACGTCCAGATTAAAGTGCTGGAGTAGCCCGTACCAGTGAAAGAGGTGAACGCACAAGACTGGTAGAGAACGGCCTGCAATGTCAATAGGATGAGTATTTGATTGAAAATGATGTAGTGTGAGCGTACGTAAATATACCTCCGGTAGCCGTCTCCAAGGTGAATGCGTTGAACTTCCAGTTGGCGACCCTGTGCAGGACACACTGTAAAAGTAGAGTCGCTTGACGTTATTAGACTAATATTGGCGCAAAGAAGAGCATATAGGTGTGTGTTTGTGTGTATGTGTGTGTGTATGTGAGTGGTTTTCGTTCAAATCAAAGCGTTTTTTTTACTTTGTCTTGAAAATGTAGGAATATATTCATGGGGTCAACTCAAAGGAGCCTGTGGATTTTTTGAGTTTTTGTCCAAGCAAGTATTTTTAAGTTGCACATTGTTTGCCTATTTTGATTAATTTAATACAAGTCATGAGGGAAGTCATTTTAAAGTCATACGTGCTTTAACGGACTTATCTGGAATTTAATCATTAAAGTTAGTAAAAACAAAGTTATCTATATAAAGTTCCGAATTGATGAGAAGTTATAAATTAATCAAAGTAGGCACAAAACGTGATGAATAACCAAGTTAAAAAATCTCATGTGTAACTCGTAGACACTTGCTAGAAAAGATCTGAAAAAAAAGTAATTCAGGAGAACCTAATATGTTTCAGAAAAAAATTCAAATATTGTACACACACGCGCGCGCACACACAGTTACCTGAACTTGGCCATGGGCAACGTCGTCGAGGAGACCAGGCTCCTGATCGAGTGAGCGCGTAATGAGTCGCTTGCGTCTGCGCTTGTGCATGGTGAGGAAGCGACCCGTGTGCTTCGGCCTGTACTGGCTGACGTCGAACTTGTTAAGTAGCAATCGCTCAAGTTCGTCCAGCTTCCTCAACTCATTCTCTTCTTCGGCATCGCTCGCCTTTTCATTGGCAGCGCTTGCCGCCGCCGCCTCCTCTGCATTAATTAATTAATTAATTAATTAATAAATAATGATTTATTATTGATTTTATTTTTCGATAACATAAAAATAAGCCTGCGTGCTCACCGGAAATTCTCTGTATTAGTGCATTCTGTTCAATTGTGCGGTCCAACATAATCTCGGGTGAGCGTCTCTGCAACACAAAGACAAAGGATATAAAGTTATAGCGAGTATAGCATAAGGAAGGGAGTTGAATGATTATATTATTATAGTCGCAAGTTATTTTCCACTTGGCGCTAAATATGCGTACGGTGCAGCTGGCGTAGAAACGCGATTATCAATGTGAAACGAATGATTTGAGTCGCGCATAAACCGGCAATCGTAATGGTGATCGCTATAAGGTAATGACGGATTTGCATATATACGTATCGCGTCATAATATTAACATTCTATCGTATTATTTCTTGACCGGTGGCAACAAGATAACGAAATCTATTTTTCTTCTTTTATAAGTAGTAGCAATATTGCCCGGGTGGTTTTTCTTCCAACAGCAAAACCAAGAGCGCTCACTTTTCATCGGCGGTCTCTGTTCTTAATTTTTGTGTATATAAATTTAAAAATTCGTGGTTCCAAATCTATAAACGAGGCAACCAATCGCATGTGCGTATGGTGGAATAAAGGCCATCACTTTTTTAAGACAGGAGAATATTTTTACCTGCTCAACACGAATTTCGAGGGTTTCGATTTACGTTAAACTACTCGTTTAGATATAAATATCATTGCGAACTATTGGAACAGCATTACATACTCTCTTGTTTTCTAGGAAAAACGGCCATAACAATTTTCCTGAGTATTTTCCAACTTATAATCCTCAAAATTCGTGTTGAGCGGGTAAAATACACAAGAAAAACTTTGGTGATGCCTGGAATCCCACCGGCTACGGATACCACCCTAGCACAAGAACTATTAACAACAGCAGCAGTTGCTCGCTATAGTAGTAGCAACAGCAGCCGGCGCTGGGCCGCCCGTTTGTCGCGAGCAAAAATAATGCCATTAAATGGATTTATTTTTTTCCTTCACCTATACTACTACTAATACTCGAGCTAATACTACTCCCCTGACAATTGGGTCTAATCGTCTGTGAGCTTCTTAATTGACAGAACGTTTGTCCTGTCTCTCTCTCTCTCTCTTTCTCTCTCTGTCTCACGCGCGGTCGGTCGTTTAACCTCGCCGCCTGTGTATCTAATATAGCCTGTAACCTGCCCGTTACAAGCGGCTCATACTTAATATATAGTGCTCTGTATATCCGAGTTTGCTGCTAATTAGTTGGCGTATTGTTTGATCGATAGCTGGCCCTGATGCTCCTGCAGCAATGCTAAAAAATGCAGCGAGTAATAATATTACACATTTTTAACAAATATGTAATACATTCGTATGGCCAAAAATTTTTGACTATTATAGGTAGCGCTTAGTTAGTAAATCAAGAGCCCCAATGCAACTGTGAGCAATATAATAAGCCTGTATGTTATACTAATAAATGTGTGTGTGTGTGTGTATGTGTGTGTGTGTAAGTGTAAGTGTAAGTGTAAGTCTCGTCGGCATCGACATCTGCAGTATAAGTATAGTTGCAGGCTGCAAAAAAAGTCGAGGGGTTGCGGTGGTGAGGCTTGGCTTGGCGCCGTCGCCACTCCCCCCCCAACTCTCAGCAGCACAGCGCGCGCTAAAACATATGTGTATACCTATATACAGCAGTAGCGGCAGCATGACGTCATTGACTTTCGGGTCATGCACTGGAATTCAGGTCGACACTCGCGCCAGCGCGGCTGTGCCGCCACCGCTGCCACTACACTATACTTATATGCACGACTCTTCACCAGCAGCTCTCACTCTTATTCGTCTACGAATCTCTCAAGATCTGTCGCTCATCCCCCTTTCCGTCACGCCTGCCCCCGCAGTTTACAGTTATAGCATACATATTCATTTCTCTATGTTTCTTAGCTTACATTGGCGCAAAATATTATAAAGATGAGGCTGCCACCGCGCAGGTTTCATTTATCTTCCTCTTGTATATTTTTCTGCCCGACTTGCACACACATTAGAGTGTGGGAGAGAGAGATTTTAGATTTTTAGATTATTAGATTTACTTTATTGCTGTACAATATGTTGTACATACATTAAAATAGTTTTAGTCAATATATTTTTAGATAATAAATAATTTATAGTGTTTGTGATAGTGTATGAATGAGTGTTGGTGTGACGAGATGATGAGATCATGAAGGAATAAAGTGTGTGTGTTTATGTGTTTTCTAGTATGTAGAAGTAGTCTCTTGGTCTCTGCTTGAATAATGTGACGGATATAGTGTTGCGTATGTGTGAGAGTAATCAGTTTCAGAGGAATATGTCGAGAAAGACGGGATGTCCAGGGGTGTCACCTCACCCCTTATAGGATGGAGTGTGACGTGGAAGTCAAAGTAGGCAAGAATGTAAGATGACACAGCTGTGTTAAAGATTTTTCTTAGGAAGCATGCTACAAAGTAAAGGTAAAGTCGCCTATTATGACACGCTTTTCGTATACTTTTTTTTTCAATTAAAAAAAAAAAAAAATAAATTAGTACATCGCATCAAAACGGATACTATAATACACCATTCTATACGCTGTCTCTTGTAGAATATACTTATATCTTCTTTTATTTTTTTAAATAATGCTCTATATAATAATTCATAAGCCGACGATCCCTATTATGAAAGACCAAGCCATCTTTTCATTTACGAATAATTTATCAATATTTTGAGTCAATAATGTTTGTAAATGAATTGTACGAAATTAACAAATAATTCGAAAGGAAACCAGTTTTAATACTTTGAGTAGAATGCATAATAAATATTGTGTTGTTGTGATGTTTCGTGAAAATCAAGTTCCTATTAAGAAACGCAAGCTTCTGTAATAAATGCAGTACTGGTAAAAATATGTACCCATGTGGACCCTATTGTGATACACACATTTACTTTATACCGTTAATCTCAAAATTACAACTTTGATATCATTTTCCGGTGCTCATTTTATCATTTTTTTTTAATACTGTTAGCAACTAGTGCGAAAGTAGATTATTTACCTTATCTGACTTTTCCTCACATAACCTCATGTGAAAAACGTCACATTAGGTAAATAATCTACTTCCGCATCCGTGTCAAACTGTACTATCACGATTATTCATATTTTAAAGAAAATGACGATATAAATTTCTTTTATGCTGTCTTACCTAGACAATAAATCACTTTTTATTTAATACTTTGAATAGAATACGTCCTAATATCGTTAAATATTGTGATATTGACGTATTTCGTGAGTGGGGAACGAAACTAAAATCGGGTTCCTAATTATGAAACGAGAGCTTCTGTGTTTCAAAAATAGGGACCTGATATATATATTTGAAAAATAACGGTATTAATTTATTCTATGATGTCTTATCTATAAAATGAATAACTTTTTATAGATAAGACATCAGTCAATAATGATATAAGGACAAAATCAATAAAATATTAATAGGTTTCGTTCACCCATAATTAGTAACTTGACCAGTGTTAGTCGTATGGCCGTTAAATAAAAACTTTTTTTTTTGCGACATCATGACGGTGAACGACTTTTCGTTTCTTCGCATTAACTTCATTTACTTATTTACTTACATGCTCAATAATAGATTTTTTGACATTTATGCATTTGCGTCGACACGGCGTCGTGCGCTGGCTATAGCTCAATTTGGCGAGACAGAAAATTGATGCCTCGAGGGACTTGAATGCCATTGACAATTACCCGTTATGTAAAACTTCCGAAGTGCAAGCTGATGCAATTGCCTGCGAATACCTTCACTTCTGCCCCGCTATGTAAGTGCGCAGCAGCTATTCTTTTTGTCACACCAAAGCCAAGCCAAGCCAACCAAACGAACCCCGACATTTGAAAAGTCGACTCAAGGTCGACTATGGGCTTCATCGGATGTCATCAGACTACATATGACTTCAAATAACTTTAATATGACTAGAGAGACTTCAAAAGTGCTCCGTGGGTTCTGGTTATCAATTTTCTCAATTGGCACCTTTTGAGGTTAGGAATTCGTGCATACTTAAAGATCGCGCACGAAAACGAATAGCCGATCAGATAATACCATGAGATTACCATGTCTTTTTTAGAGTAACTAGGAAATCTAAGTGCGTTTTGCAAACTCCTTATCATGTGATCAATTATATCTTTCCAGAAAGATTTTTAATTTTGCCGCCTGTTGAGCGCTAACAGTTTAATGCGTTTGTAGATTATGTAATAAAACTCGCATTTCTAATTCGCGTTCCTAAATTCTTGTATCAGGCGACCAGTCATCAATACAACTAAGCTCATCACTTTTTTAAAGAGAGGAATAATATCAAACCATTCAAATTACAAAAACCCAAAAGATCAATTTTTGAGGTTAGATTTCATATACGCATAGAGATCCGTTTGGCGCTACAGTCGCGTCATGCTGGTCATGCAATTTCGATATTCCTATATCCATAAATTAAAAGGAAAATCAATTACGTCATATGTAAGAAATATTCTTGTATTCAAGTAAGGGTTCAGTCCAAGAATTGATAGCTAAACTAAAGACTCATCAAATAATCGCAACACCTAGACGTCGGCATCGGCTAGCCTGCAAACCTAGACACCGCCTTCGAATATTACTTACACCTACACACCAAAAACTACGGAGCATACCACCTAGACATCGTCATCAGCCACCCAGTACACCTGAACACCGCTCTCGAATATTATTTACACCTAGACATCAAAAACTACGGTGCGCACTACTTACTACCCTGTACACCTATACACCGCCCTTGAATATTATTTACACCTAGACACCAAAAACTACGGAGACTAGTTATATAACAACGGTTTCGACAAAACACCGCAGCGGTCGCGCGTCTATTAGGCTTTGTGCAGTGTAAGGCTGCATCTACAATTGGACGAATTCGCTACCGACTTCGTAAACGATAACGAATTCGTCCATTAGTAGATGCAGAATTATTAGTTACAACTCGATATACTTTACGCCTCTAGTGGCAACTCCTTACTCTCCGTTCCCACTATATAAACGGACCCTAAGGGGGGGGATACGTTTAATATGCATCTTCCACAAATTGTGTGCAGGCTAGTTGAATTGCGGCAAGTTGCTTCTAAACAAGGCCTCACCGATCAGTGATGTGCAGCAGCAGCAGCAGCCAACTTGATGGTTGTAAGATATTTATCTTGTTGTACATAGTGCGCTGCACTGCAGCTATTAATTGTCGATCGTAATAAATTTCTTTTGCTTTTGTAGGCTTTAAAAATAGACGCGCAAAGCATTGACCTTTGATCAGTGAATGCGCGCACTTGTGCAACTCATATATAGCTACTTGCGTTGATCGTCAATATAGGCGGCCAGTGCATTTTCATCTCGAATTATTTAATATATCATGTGTCTGTGCGTGAGCGCGCACGTGTGTAATCAGACGATTGTAAACAAGCTATTTGCTAGTTAAATTACAATTAGCTAGTTAAATTACAATATAGCTTTTATGAATTGACTTTTGAATTAGTCGTTCATTTTTGTACGCGTCTGAAGTTGCTAGTATAGATACAAAGATGGTGCTACAGTGCTGCAAGCAAGTTACGAGTACCTCGGTACCTCCCCAACTGTAGGAAGAATGTATGTACACCTTATTCGAGTCTAATAATATGCACAAAAATCTATTATGAAGACGATGTGATGTGCAGTGCACCGCGGAAGTCATTTAGCTGTATATTGGAGAAGCTTGGCTATACAGAATAAAAAAGCTTGAAAAAAGCACAACAAACAATGTGTTACAGAGGTACGACCGTACGCTCGGAATTTTTTAAATAAGGTCTAAAATAAGAATATAAGCTCGATGAATCGTGTGAAACCATTCAGAGGGTCTAGGGTAGAGTAGACCTATATGCAGGCGCACACATACGCGCGCGTGTAGGGAACGAGAATCGACCCGATTATTCTCGTAGTGAGTGAGCAGCGTGTCCCTCACAAGATCTCGGAGGCCGGCTGTCGCTACTTCTGCCTGCCTGCTGCTTAGCCGTTATTTTTAATTGTCCCTCAACTGCGCGAGAATATTATTAATATACGTGGGTGCATCACAGAGACTAATTTATACTAAAATTTGCTTTGGCATTGTCGAATAAAAAGAATCAAATATAACAAATTCACTCATTTAGAAGAAAGTGACAGTATAGCCACATATTATTATATATGGAACAATTGAAATTGTATGAAAAAAAGAGGATTTAGCCCTGCCTGTGTGAAGTTGCTGTCGCGCGTGTGCTCGCGGTATTTTGTATGCCAAGCACGTTCGATAGATCCGACCAGCGATTGACCTGGTTTGTAGGTCGCTAAGACGTCACTAAAGGCTGCTTCGAATTCTTGCTTATTAGATTGTCGTTGCAGTTGCCGCCTCTCTTTAATTCTGCACTCATGTCCTTTTACCAACTTTTTAATCTCCCCCCCCCCTCATACTAGCCTTAGGGTCAAAAAATGCATGCTAGCTTACATGATTTTGATTCGTACTCTCTTTAACTTACTGCAGCTAATGAATATTTCCAGCGATAATCTAATTTCTTTTTCACGCCACTTGTAGCTCTGAATACTAAATAGGTATATAATGTAAATATCTATTCATTAGGGCAAAGCGATTTCGAAGCGATTGAAACTTATAGAGTTCATTGACCCTCCTCCCATTATCAAGCGTAACCATCATAATTCATCAGCACATACGCATTTTGTATAACTCTAACAACAGCAAATAAGAAACGTTTCATTATTAGCAATAAAATTGATACTGCATGCGATTACAAGGAGATCGAAGATTGGATAAAAATTATTTTGTAGCTGAAAAAAAGTTGTTTTCTTAATACGTGCATGAAAAATGCCCTTTTCTACGCATGTATAAAGTGAATAGAAAATCGAGTTTTTCTTAGCAGCGGGAGGAAATTTATTTCATAACACATTCATCAAAAACGCTCTTTTCGCGAAGTGAAAAGTGGAGCGAAAATCGAGTTTTTCAAGTGTCAGCGGGGCTAAAATACACTATAAAAAGGAAATCTTACTTTCAGATCACCTTATCTGAAATTTGTTGCATTTAGAGGCATCATTTTTTTTAACACTTCCCGCAATTAAATTTTATTGTATTGTTAAATAAAAAATAAGGTATTTAAAAAATACTTTTACGAGTACATACAAAAATTTTTGTAAATGCAAAAAGTTTCAGATAAGGTGATCTAAAAGTAAGATTTCCTTTTTGTAGTGTACTTTCTCCCCGTTGTGGAGTTCTGTGTATATATATTATATGTATAAATTTTGAAAACATAGAGTAACGGGGTGCTATTTTTCAAACTGGCAAAAAAGAGCGTTATCGAATTACTTATTATAAAAACGCGGTACGCAATAAGGGGCGAATTGGCTTTTTCAAACTCTTTTTCAACTATCATCCTCGCTTTAAAAAGCCAACTTTCGCCCCTATTCGTATAATGCACTATTCCTCCCGCTGCAGCGAGAGGAAAAGTTTTTACGTGCTAGCAGCCGGGAAGTAACATTTCCCGTCCGCTGCGCGGGAATAATGAATGTCCCAGATCGCCACTCGGCTTGGGTTCGGGCGGCAATACACACATACAATCTGGGACATTATTCATTTTCCCGGTCTAGGGAATATAATCCGTAATACACTATTCTTCCCGCTACAGCAGGAGAAAATTAGCTATATAAAGTTTTGTTTCAAAATTCGCAAAAATTTTCAAAATGCGTTGCTCAATTTTATATTATTTTTAAAGAATTACAACTTGAACTTGGATCCGCGGTATCTATGCTTCATAATCTATCATTGGTAATAATTTTTTGAGACCGAAATATAATTTCCTTCCCAAGATTTAATGGAGCAACGGAACCGCAGTTTTTCCCCGCTTACTATGTTACATCAGTACGTCGGTCCCTACGAAGAGTATGCGGTTCAGATTTTGAGTAGTGCAGCTCGTGCAAACAATGGCACTTTCGGGGCTTTATAATGGAAAAACTGATGAAATTTATGAACGGTAAAGTGGACATATAACGTAAGGGACCTTAGGGGCATCTAAAATAATACACTTTAAACTAGTGTGTAAGATAGATCTGTGTATAAGTGTAATAGAGTATTATATCGAGCCACTATCTTCCTCTTTTTCTATTCACTTGAAAAAAAGATAAGCGTTACACTATCTATAGGTATAACGTAGGAGCTGGGGTATATAAGTGTTAAAGTTTGGCGCCTAGGTGAGTGAGGCCTGCTGACTGGGCGGCCGACTTGAAAATATATCTATAGATTGGAACACGCGAACTAGGCTCGCTATCGACTCGAGATTTACCACCAGCTCGCGTGTCGTTATTAATAAAATTGCTAGATTCACTCTTTCTCGCTTCTTATATTAGGAATGTGTCCAGCGTGTGGCGACCCATACTCGACGTTACAACGTCACTAATTCCCTTTATGTCTGCGCACCGGTGAGAGAGAGAGAGAGAGGGGAGGCAAACTATTTTTGAGCGTCGCGCTTCTATTTCTGACGTTTTCTGCAAAACAAGAGGTCACCGACGACGACGGTGGCGACCGAGGTGGCGACGAGATAAGTAAGCGGGGCTGAGGAATAGATCGCAAATAAATATAGCACAGCCCAGATCTTTTGTCGCTGGATGATAGCAGTCTCTAATATACTGACATGGACGTTTTATTGGTGTTTTTAATCATGACGGTCTCTATTTTAATCTCATGCAAAAGAGCTGTGCTCGGCAAAGTTTCCCTATTCTATATATAGCATTTTCTTAAGATTTACGATCATAATGGCTAGCAAAAAATTTGTCTCGACAATATCCAATCTTCTTTTCGCCACACGATCATCGTAAAAAAATGCGATGATATTCATCGCCGAAAAGATTTGTACATTTTTTTCACCATTGCACTCTGCATGCAATTTCTATATGTATAATATGAATATTTTTAAATACATTTAAATAAATTTTCCATGTTGGAATTATAAAGAAGAAGAAAAACGGTAATAATTAATAGCAACTTTTTCTCTATATTATCCTGCGCATACATGGGCAACGACGCGCACTCAATAATAATGTCTTGTAAAATAAAAATAACTGTTATGTGAGAATGCTAATCATGTATCGTATATGTAGATTTATAGTAGTAAATGACCATTTTGTTGGTGCGTAAAAGAGAGAAAATCCTATTGAGTATAGCCCCGCCCCCTGCCCCTCATTGAGTATAATTACCCAATATTGGGTATAGCCATGGGTATGAGAGAAAATAAAATGCATTAGTGCTCTCTCAAAAAAGCAATCAGGGTAAATTCAAGAAGCGCAAAAGCCCCTCAGCGTCCCGCCGCGATGAGGAAAAAAGGAGCAAAGGCGGGGGGGGGGCGGAAAAAGAAGCAAAAGGCAAAAAACGAAGAAAGCGAATGTACTGGCTGATGTACTAATACCTACACCGCTGCTGCAGGGATAGCTCGCGCTCTTGGCGGCGGGCGCTTGCGCCATGGCTGCACGAGTATACGTATACAGCAAGCAAAGCAGCCGCTGGAGGGAGGGAGATCAGGTGTCGGATCGATGCAGTATTCAGGAGCTGCCCGGCAGCGGCTCTCCCTCTCTAGAGCTGCCAGCTCCGGCGGGGGAAGGCATCGCGAACAGGGCGAGGATCGGGGAGTGTCTTACCTGCTGCTGCTGCTGCTGTTGCTCGTCGCTGACCGACTCGCGGTGAAGGCTGACCGGAGCCGGGGGCAGTTCCTGGTAGCAGGCCGATGACTCGCCAGAGCCCCGTCTGCTGCCGGCGATGCACATGGCCCTACGGAAGAGGCCCGCGACGACGGCGCAGAGGCCGCATTGCATGCTAGTCGTGCTGGCGCTCGCGGCTCCGCCACCGCTTGCACTCGAGAGAGACGAGGAGCCACACGCACCCCCCGAGCTGCTGTCGCTCCTCCGAGCGACTTGCTGCTGCAGCCTCTGCTGCTCAGACGCCAGCTTTGCGGTGAGCTCGGACCGCCTGCTCCTGCAGCCGCGATTTCTCAACACCGCCGCAGCCACTTTTAACGATTCTTCGTCGCTCAGTTGTCACCGCGATACTTACGGCCGCGCACGCACACACTTTGGGGCTTTAGCCGGGGGCGTCGGCTGCATAACAAACTCTTGTAGTTGCGAGTATTACAGAGCTGACAAGAGACGTGGGCGGGGCGAGTCGGTACTGCGCTGCGTGCACGTGCTCCCGGTGCGCGCGCGCTCTCTCGCCTTACACTCTCTAGCAGCTCGTCTGTGTTCCTGCTCCTCCTCCTCCTCCTCCTCTTTCGCCTCCTCCTCGATGTCGTCGTCGTCGTCGTCCTCGTCCTCGTCGTCGTCCGCGTCGTCGTCCTCGTCGCCTCCGGGCGCCGCAGGCCTTCTCATCCGTCGACTCAATCGCGCGGCTATCGCACTCCTAGCTGACTTCTCGCGCTGGCCGCCAGCGTCATCGCGATTTCGTTCCAGCCGAGTCGGGCTGCTGCAGCAGCAGCATGTCGCCGTCGCCGCTGGTTCTCGCACTTGAGCTGCTGCTGCTGCTGCTGCTGCTTGTATCGCAGGACGAGACTCATTCTCCGCTTATGTATAGAGCTGTAGCGAGTGAGCGCGCGCGCTCTCGCCGGCCGGCCGCTCAGCACGCACTGACTGCTAGCTGCTCGGCAGCTCGTGTACGAGAGCTCCGCTCTTTCCCTCTCCGTCTCTGCTCCGTGGCTACGAGCAGGCGAGCTAACCAGCACCCAGGCTCGCCTACGCCTTAGTCGCTCTCTCTCTCTCTCTCTCTCTCGCACGCGCGGCGCGAGCGATGCTGCCTACTCCCACAGGCCGCGCCTGCGCCGCCGACGAGCTCGACAGTATAGATATATATAGGCTCGACCCGCACGAGCTCGACTGCTGCCGCGGCTACCACTTTATATAAGTAACTGATGTACACTGCTAGCACCAGAGGCTAGCACTCTTCAGGCATATCCGACCCCGTGTGATGCTCTCTCGCTCACTCTTCGGCAGATCGGGCACAAGCCGCGAGATGCAGCCGCAGCTATACTCCTACTTTGAGCCCGGCGCGCCCGCGCACGTCGACAGATCAATATAACGCAGCTCGTGCCGCCACCGCCACCACCACTCTGCACGCTGTGCAGCCGCCGGGACGACTCGCAGCAGCTTTACTCTAATTACTCTCGCTGCTCTAAAATGTTGCCTGCCTTTTCATTTCTTCTTCTTCTTCTTCTTCTTCCTCTTCTTCTTTTGATTCATCTTGTATAACTATATGCCGCGCACGCTGAGCTATTGATTTTTATCCTAAAAATGTGCTGCTGCCAGCAGTGTCAGCTCTCTTCTCTATATCCCATCATGTATGTATGTACACGGAGAAAAATGTTATAGCAGAAATTACAAAAAAGAATTAGGAATTATTAATATTTTTTGGAGTAAAGTGAGGACAGACTAAATAACACAGATTTTAAATTTTACTATAGAAGATAGTAACATTTATTTTAAAATCATGCAAACGTAAATGACGAATTTTACTTGCTTAATTTATTGAAGTTCGTCGTGTAGTTGAGGGTATTTATTTTCCATATTTAAATTTTTCCAGCACTTAACCCTAATGATTTTGCAATTATAACCATATTTTACTTTTAGACGCACTTAACCCTATACATTTCGCATTGTTCGCCTTACAATTATTGGTGTATATATATACATATATTATAGAGAGAGAGAGAAATTTAAATTCTTCCTTATATACTAACCAACCAGAAATCTAGTCACTTGCGAGACGGATTTACGAGAGGCCACCTGGCGGCCGTAACTAATATTAACGGCAACTTGAATTTGAAAAATGATAGAATATATATTCGTAATAATTTTTACTATCTAAAATAGTAAAAATTGATGTCGCTTTTAGTAAATTTTATAACAATTTCTAGTAAATATATATAATATAAGGTAAAGTACCCAGTATCTGGACACATATTGAAACGTATCTAAAAAGTACTAATATCGAGCCGTAAAAATTATCAATAACTTGAAAACTTTTAACACCCACGTATAGCTCGAAGAATTTGCCATCAATTTAAAAAAGCGCACTAAGTAAACTTTTCTGGCTTTAACAAAAAATTATTTAAAAACAAGGATCTTTGGCTCATGTAGTTGGACATGTATATATATAATGTGTGCGTGTGTGTGTGTGTGTGAGGGAGAGAGAGTAGAGTACTAGTGGAATTTGCAAGAAAAGAAGAAAGTTGCGGGCTGCCCCCCAAGGGTACACACGTGCTCGACTCGTTTACCCTTCTCTCCCCTCGTCACAAGCTTCGAGATTTCCCGAGCCAGCGACCAACCAACTCTACAAGAAAATCAAAATCATACCTATTGGACAAATTTTCTGCTGTCGTTCCAGGCATTATATTTTACGCTGGGGGCTACTAGCTCCCTAGTCGACTCGCCGAGCGTCTAAGATTATTATATAGCTCGCTGGCTGCGCATCTACACGTGACGCTCTGTATAAGATACGATCGATGAGACAAGAGCAACAGCTACATCTCGTTCGCTCTATGTACAACAGCTACGGTTACCGATAATGCAAAATTACGATCCGTGAAAATTCGCTCATGAAACGAAGTATTGCCATACTTTGCTTAAGGTGGTTTTATTGCAAAATATTGGGGCTCTCCAAGAAATGTTATCAGTTTGTCATGTTTCACATTATTATTGTGATCGCAATCCATGTTATTGTTCTATAGATAAGGTATGTTGTTTATTTGTTTTCAAATATTTTGCTAATTTATTTATTGGTATTACATGTATTTGCAAAAATACATTTTAAACCCATTTAAATTTTCATTTGATTTTGGTAATTCAAAGCTAGTTTTCTTCTTCAAATAAATATTTACAAATCCAACAGCTTGAATTTACTAAAAAAATTGATATTTATTGAAAATAACGGAAATGTTTACAAAATTGTATTTTATTTTTTATAAACTATTGCGTTATTTTCAATAAATATGAAATGATACCGTCGCGCCGTGTAATAAACGTTCCGCTTATGTCACAAGTATCGTATACTATTTTGTAGCACGTGTGACATAAACCCGCCATCAATTTACATTGTTTACACCACCAGAGTGAATAGGGGGCATTCATTGCAACACATGTCATACAATCAAATATAGGCACAGTACTTTTGATTTTATTAATTTTTCATTTGATTATTTACGTTAAATTATAAATGTAAAAATATTTCAAGAAAACCCATGCTCTACGTGCCCCACTTGAGCCACACTTGCCCCCTAGTGAGGCAAGTAAAGTAGATTTTACAGGCTTACTTTTCGATTTATATAAATAAAATATGTCACAGGAGACGCATATTCTACTGCAGATTTCAATTATTGACGTAATTTACAAACTTCTTAAGTTTCTTAAATGCTCTCAATATCCATCATTTTGATAATATAAGCTTTGTAAAAAATTAGGGTGCCCGTGACGCCCCACCCTCCCCTAAAAGGTAAATTTAAAAATTCACGGTTCTTAAATCTACAAACTAGGCGACAATCACGATCGCGTATAAAAAGACCAAATCACGTTCGTATTAAATGCTTCACAACAAAGGCTATCAGTTTTTTAAGAAAAGTTAATTACATAATCAGCTGAGCAAGTAATAAGCACGAGTAATATTTACCTGGCGGCTCACTTTTCCTTCACTGGTCTTTAGAGTCGTCGCTCCCCAAGGATTTTAACCTTAGCTAAAGCTTTCACCGCAGCGTATAGAGGTGCAGCAGAAGCGTCACCCATCAACAAAATTACTTGGCGCGATCGCGAAACATCTCCGAGGCGCCGACGGTTTTTTCATATTCACTCTTATATTAATTAAAAATATAGGGTGGACTGCATCAGTGTCTGCAGTCACCAGCGAATTTGTTTATCATATTTATATTTGTTTCGTGAAAATCTTTGGTTGTTTTACTCTCATTTGATATATGACATATTAATTACGCCCTTGGTACACAATATACTATTATATAACACGCGAACGATTTTCGCGTTTTTTGTACCTATTATGCGGGCCTAAAATGACTCTTTTTTGACCAGCGTATTTATTATCAATTTTGAATAAATAATTTCAATCATTTATTTATTAATAATAAAATAATATAGTCCAACATGTGCATGGTTGCCGTGTCGAAAAACAGTCACGTCAGCCCCGCATAATCGGCACGAAAACCGCTTAAATCGTTCACGCGTCACACAAAATATGGTGTGTGCCAAGGGCTAAGTGGACTTTTTGACCTCGTGTGGTTGCACTAGCAGTACTCGTCTTCAGCTCGAACTGCAAACTCCACACTCGGTCTAAAAAAGCTCACTTTACGCCCTTGGTACACAATATACTATTTTTACCAGGATCCCGTCGACGCTAGATCGACGGCTATTATCCGTCTATAGCCAGCAATTTTTTGAGATTCCAATGGTTAGCTGTTTTTCTAAAAAATTGGAGCAAAGGAGCGGGTCAACTTAACATTGCTAGTATAACTATATAAAAGATTTGGTGACACCTTAATTCTGGCCTGCCCCCCCCCTCCTGCGCAGTGTTAAAATACATTTTTAAGGACCCACTAAATCATTGTTAGTTCTTAGCAAGAGATGCGCACTAAAATTATATGCATGCTTATGTAAGACTTATTTTTTAAATGCATATTATATAGAAAAATCCCATTGTGTGAAGAGTCTTTGCAGTGAGGTAGCTCATGAAAAATGTGACTTCATTATTAAATACAATGGCATTTCGGCATTCAATTTTTTCTTTACTTTACAGCACGCTGCACACTGCAGATGCTTTGAAATATTATACAATGCCATCACCAACAGTTTAAAATATGAAAGCAGCGACTGATAGATATTTCCTTCGCGAATGGGGATCGTTTTAAAATAGTTTGAGCCTTTTGGTTCTTTTATACCATATCCTTGAATAAGTATGCTGCTACTGCTGAAAAATCTGTATCTAGAATATCAGATGCGATTTATTTTCAGCATCGAAGTTATATATCGAAAATTGAAATATTGCTTATTAAAATATCTCTGCTATGCGCTTCTGACATGTATAAAATATAATATGTTTAATTGTGTAGTGAGGAGAAACTTTAAGTATGACAACCATGTAATGTTTGATAACTTTTAGAGGTCGAATACAATATTGGTCAGAGTAAATAGTGCAGGATCACTGCACGACCTACATAAAGTATGGCAGAATAAGTACAAATAGACGAGCCTGATGAAAATCGTATACACACATTGTTCCACTATTTCCCATATTAATTGTACTCGCATGAAAACCGACATTTGTTCTTGACAAATTTTTCTTTCCTAATAGGACACACCCTCGTCAGCGCACCGCGCGTAGCGTCGTCGTCGTCGTCGTCATCGTCGATCATGCAGAATCATTTCAACGGCCGGTATGCGACATCTAAGGGTTAAGGCACGTACTTCTATTCTTCGACGTAACGATATTCCCTGTTGGTATACGTACCCACCCGCTATCACATTAATTTTTCAATTTAAACTAATCATCAAGACAACAATAAGTAGTCTCAGTATGCAACTGGCCAATAAGTAAAGCAATCACGTTCAATCTCCCCGTAAAGAGCTCGCAACTCAACTACTTAGTGCAGGAGCATTGTTGCTAGTCATCAGTCAGTCGGTCCAGATAAATTCTCCGCGTACATGACTGTCTCGAGCATTGACGTACATATAAGTACACAAGTAAGTATATACTTTGTACAGGGCATTGTGCTAGTATTTTGGAAAGTTTTTCACTCAATGAAGCTTTGGTTACTTATATATATATATGTATCGATCACTTTCTTACTTATCTACTTTTGACCGCAGCTCGAACTCTTGTTTTTACTATGTAAGTATCTGCCAGCGACGTGCTTGCATTATTTGAAATTATTAGAAAACCAAAATATTGACGTAAATTCTACTATAGGTGAATATAGTTATTAGTTATGCAATAATAGAATAAAAATTTCTTTAACTCACTAAAGTCTCTTGGAGAAATGTTCGGATGATTATTCCAGTCAAGCTGACGCCACCGCGCCGACAAAGAACCGACGGGGGTACGACGATATCGAGTGGAAGTCTCGGTAGAGCCATCATAATTTCGATGTTTTTTCATTCGTTGCTGGTCATCTGAAAAGAAGAAAAAAAAACACGGGCACGTTAAAACGTATATTTTGCTGAGACTCTAGTCTGCCTCGCGCATTAGCAACAACCTGAACGAAAATCAAGATAATTATGATAATAATGCATTATGAAAAGGATCTAAGTATATACTGCGCAGGTCATCATACGCTCTATAAACAGAGCGCATTCGTGTTTCTATGCGTAAACAAGACGGCAAGCAGGAAAAGAGCGAGAGAGAGGGGAGATAATAGCTATATAAGTATACATTTTTTTTTAATAAAAAAGGATACCGATGTATTATTAGATTATTACCGAGTTGGCGAGAAGAACGAAAACCAGTGCGGTTAAACGTGAAGCGGGGGCTCAGTCAATAATACCTAGACTTACCTATATACGCATAGGTATATAATATAGAGCCGGTCACACGCACGATAAAACATCGACGTTGCCGTTCTATTATGCTTACTCGAATTTTGCTCTCTCTCTCTCTCTCGCTTATAAAATTACAAGGTAATAGCACCGTGTTTATTATGCTCTGCTTTCTGCATATATGTATACATCAAAATTCATACGTAGATTTTTATATTAAGTAGAGCGAGATTTAGAAATAAATGCAGAGCGTGATTGTTACTTATCAACAAACGCTGTACAATGCGCTTGATAACTTTGACACGTAGATTTTGAAAAATGTATCTAGCGCGCACTTTGATGTTTCCCTTTCTTATGCAGAATGCAGGCCCCTCGCCCCTTATCTGCTAGCTGCTCGCTATAGCTGTTTGATCGCGCTCGTATGTATTATAAACTGTGCCTCTGCAGATGCGTATATTATATATATGTACACCTATTATCGCTTGCAGTCGCGCGTACATTAATTAAATACTTATTTACAGATGTGACTTGTTTCTAGCATGTATTTGCGTCACTTCTACATGCGCGCATCGGGGTTAACGACCCAAATACTTGAATAAAAAAACGACACTGCATGCTCTCTGCTGCGGTTGAGCTCGCAGCTTTGCTGCAGTAGCAGCGTACATGTAGGTACCTAATAAGTGCACATATCAACATATGTACAACCTTCACTTCCCATTACCGCATATGTGTGTGTGTGTGTGTAAAACTCCAATACACCGACACTGCTAACTGCAACACTTTTGTCTTGTTTCTCACAATAAGAACTAAGTTTAACTCTCGTCGCACTTCTATTATTTTAAAGAACGCTTAAAAATTTATCTCAAACGTCGAATGAAATCTACATTTTTTTCAACGATACTACAACATAGTTTGCAAATGAATTTGCTGCTATATACGCACACTATATTACTCTTATAGGCAATGACTTATAATGCACTTGACACAGTTATTATTAATAAAATCATCATTGAACAGAGTGTAAACGACCACATAAACATAACCTAAGCTCGCGCCTCGACTCGCGTCTAGTTGTAGATTTTGTTGTATACCAATAGAATAGAATACCTATTATAGTAGGTATAACTAGTCGAGACCTACTTTATTAGTACTGTAGTGAACTGCTGAATACTGAAACTTGTCTTCCTGAAACGATGGTAAACAGGTAGAATGCTAAGAACTATAAGTATATATAATGGTATAGAAGAGGCCGGTGACGGTGAGCGTCGACGACGAAGCGGACAGAATACAAAAAGTTATAGGTAGATATAAGTATACGCGCTGCCAAGATAAGCATCATATTTAGCGACGAGATCGCCATCTGGTTAGCGCAGGGCGCAGGCGCTCAGGGGCCTCAGGGGCCTTTCTACAATAGGTCTGGTTCAGTCAGCTGTTCAGCTATATGTCTTGTTCACAACGGAGTCAAGAAGGGCTCCGCATCTGTACTTAATTAATGATCTGTATACTTGCCATTAATGATTGTAAAATTGTCAATTAAATTAATTAAATTTTGTAATAAGTTGGTTAAGGCGCACGCCTTAGCTAGCGGAAACTCGGCCGCTCGAAGGGTCCTGGGTATCGGGTTTTTCCCGATGAACGTACGCTTCCTGCCTTTTGAGGATTTTTCTACAGCATATTGCGCCAATAACTAGATTAACCTTATACGAAAAAAATATGTATATTTTTATGTATAAATATATGCATAGATTATACACAGTGCATAATAGTATTCACAGATTTTGCCTGCATAATTATGTATAACGCTATTAATTCGAAAGGACAGAGGATATTTCATGCAGAATAAAACTAATTAATAAACTATTACCGAAATTGTCTACACGAATAAAGAGGCTTGCGACACCTTCTCTGTACAATGATGTTGTATTTCATTTTTACAGCTTATACAAGGAGTTTTAGTAACAGTAACATTTATTTTTTATCTTATTTCTTAATAAAAGCTTCAAGTACAAAACTTCCTGTACATTTGTTACATGGCAGATTATACAGGACTTGATCAGTCTCCATAAACTAGTTTGTTTAATAACAACTAAACTAATTATCTTGTTTACAAGTGTGTTGCACTATTACTTTTGGGATAGATATAAGTCCTTTTGTCAGAAAAATAAAATAATCTTTATCACAAGCTATTAACAAAATATACAAATTTTTATTAACTATCGAGCATTAACTATCGTTCGATGTATGGGTCAAATATTGTATATTCACTCCATTTGACAGATGACATATTTCTGTGTGTTATAAATAGAAGTCAAGCGTAACTATAAATGTTTCAGCAAATCTCACTTAAAGAGTATGCTATAACTCAATCATTTATCACAGGGTTGCAGAAGAACACCATGCATTTTTAAATAATATTTTAGACTGTAATCTACTAAATAACTAGCCTGATTTCTATTTCTAACATTATAGCAAATTCTTCTAATTTGACATTAGAACTTTAAGTGCTTTAATTTTAATAAAAATACTATGATGTTTATATTAAATGGCTATTTCAAATTGTTGCATATGCTCACGTATTTGCACATATCTGTATACATTGTTTAGTTTGCACCAAATTCACCATACATCAATATGGTTCAGTTAAATAGAGATAGTTACTTCATTTTAGTGAATGGCCGTTGACTTGTCAGTAAGATTATGAGTTGAAATGACAAGTCAAAATCATTCCAACTTTCACAAATTACTGTCATTCTGCTCATGTACTATAACATATGAGACATTTTGGCATAATCTCAAAAACTATCATCTAGCGTTAAATTAACTGAAGAGTTCCTACTATCGGGCGACTGCATCGCTAAATAACGCCTTCTTAAAATTTCTTGCAAATCGTTGCACGGGCTGTTTTCGCGCTTCATCCGTAATGGCCGGCCATTAGGTGATCTGAAAATTTTAAAAGTAGTTAAGAACTTTATGACCATGGAGAAAGAAATAAATAAAAATATAGTTAAAACTATTTCTACATACCGTGCAATAGGTTTCAGTTTTACTTTATCAATATCTCTTAAGATATCTCCCATAGATTTTTGGGCATGCAGTGGAGGTTTATTACGTTCTTCATTCATGTGATCTTGCAAGCTAGCTCTTCGAGCTATATGTGGAGTTTTTGGTGGTGGCAGTGGAGGTGGTGGAGGTGGTGGTTGAACAGTATTGTTTCCATTTGATAAACATGGCTCTAAAATTATTTTCTTTTCAATGTACATCCTAATGTAAGTTATTTTATATTTTTAAAATATGTAAAGAAAAACAAATACTTACGGGAGGCACTTTGTTTTCCAGTTTTAACAATTGTCGATATTTGTTCTCTTAAATCTTGCAGTTCTTGCTCTAAAGCAAGTAGGCGCACTTCTGAACCAAAACTTATAGGTTCGAGAAGATCTGGTTTACTTTGAGAAAGTCCATTACTAAAAATCAATGTTCAAAGTACATATTTAAATTAGTGAGAAGTATTTAAATAAAGAATTTTAATCAATCTATGTGTCTGTCAATCTACTGTATATATTTAATACTAAGCTAATTGCTTTTTAAATTTATATTATATAAGTAAGGTCCCTAGGATGCTTGACAAAATGGAAAAAGACCTGTATGTTTTTTATGAAAGTTTTACAGCTACCCTAAATATTACTTGAATACATCAAGAAATTCTCAAATTCTGTATAGATAAAATTAAAATTGCCTTAACTGTATTAATGAATTTTTCCTGATTTCACAAATGAATGGATTTCTTGGAAAAGAAAAGAAAATACTTTATTTTTGTCAGTAATTACTTGATTATATAATTGGATATTGCTTTACCTTCCTATACCCAAGCCATTAGCATCTCGAAAATTCTCACTAGTTTCTTGATCAATCATAGAATTAGTCATAGAGTGTAATTGCGTAACACTAACATAAACTTTTGGTGGAGGCTTCAGAGGTAAGAAAGAACCAATACGTCTAACAATACTCCTTCTTTTACCATAGTATTTGATTGGCTCGCCCATTTCTGAAAAACGAAAGTTAAATATGTTAATACTCATTGTGCAACAGCTCAAGCTCAACTGAGCTTTCTTGAGCTATACGTACTGTGTAGACGTGTTAATTAGTACAAATAAAGAATAATACGTCAATTATTGACTTGGAATAATGGACAATTGAAAGTGGGCCACACAAATCCAAGTGTTGTAATTCTACTGTTAACATTTTAGTACAAAGTTATTGTATTGCAGTATTAATTTATTAGTTATTTTTAATGGATTGAATAGCTAAAAATATCCAGAAACTTGATTATATCCGAGCAATTTTTAAGAGGATAGAAGCATTAGGTGTATTCAGGCCTAAGTATTACAATATGCGTTCACAGCTCACAGGTGAACACAGAATACTGAACTTGTGTGCGTATATATATTATGTGTGTGCTGTGTGTGTGTGTATGTGTGTGCATGCGCGCGTGCGTGCGTGCGTGAGTGCGCGTTCACGTGTGTAAAATGTATACACCCACTTAGTATGCCCCTGTTTACCTGTCTCTGGCCTGCAATATACCCTACTGCAGTCTGCACTTCTGCAGTAATTCCAGTATGCACACAAATTGAGTTTTTGTTTTCTTCCTTAAAGAGTTATCGGCTACAAGCCATATACTCTATACCTACACAAATTGTGTCAAGTTTACGGACTGCATGACTTACATGAGAGACATGCGACGCAATGACAACGGACTGCGTTTATCTTTACAGCGTATACTTAATTTTCTTATTTCCGAAACACTCCGTTCGCAGCCGCTTGACTTGGAAAAAGTATAAAACTTGACTACAAGTAGGAATATAGTAATTTAAAATTCCATTAAGGCTGTCACTAATAAGTATATACATACTTCGATAATTTTTTCAGATTTCTAGTACTTATATAGGTTATACGCACGATTTGACATTTGGGAGTCGCTGGTTGGTTGCAGTCGCAATATTACTATTCTATTCTATTTTTGGTTTGTGGCACCAAATGTCTGAACGACCATCAACTGACAATAAATGACAGTCGCAATACTACTATTATTAACAAATATATGTATGTATATACATATATGCTAATAATACCTAATACTGCAAGTTACTGCAACTGCATAAAACAAAGATGTATCTTCATGGACAATTTTTTTTTAATGATGCTATTAAGGTGTATTTTCATAGACGCTCAGCGTCAGGCGTCAGCGTCAAATTAGAGCGCGCGGGATTTGAAAAGGGTATATTCTAAGTCATAATGTCATATGTTCTTGTTCTATAATAATAAATTTTGTAATAAACAGAAAGAATAAAATAATTGACGCCGAATTTCAGTGAAACATTTCACGATCCGTGAACTTCTTCGGATGGAGAATCAGCGTCAAGGCGTCAACTATTTAAAACTTACGTTAATTACGAAATACGTTATCATAGAGGAAGAGCTGATAAATATTAACTAAATTATTAAAAAATTTACAAATATTTTCATTTTTTTCATAACAAATATGTGACATTTGTAACTTAGATTTTCCCTCTATCAAACTTCGCGCTTTTGTTTGACGCATCCATGACATTACAC